>JAWNNW010000506.1:2605000-2827500 GCA_035044465.1 Scaptomyza tumidula | reverse complement strand
TTACCCATTTTTAATGAGTTCAGGGTATAAAAAACGAAGCACGAAGAAGAGCCTTGAAGGGGTGGTCTGTTTTTAGTTTTTAGTCTTGGCAGCAAGCCAAAAACTGGCAACTGTTTTCGTAGCTTCTCCTACACACGGCTCCCATCAGCACTCGAAAGTGGCGAACGATTGCACTTGCAAGTGTTGGCCAAAATATTGCGGCAAATGGAAAAATCAATGCGAGCGAGTGGCATGTTGAATGCGAACTTAAAAAGCTGTTTCTTTTTAAAGAATTCATTTTCGGATAGCCAAAAACATATAAGAGTATATATATAGGTTTGCTTTGGATTTGGCTTTAAATATTTCAAACATTGATTTATACATTTTTTCTCTTATTCATTTCTTTGATTGATTATAGCTTGTCTTGTACGATTAATGTTCTTTTTATTCAGTTAGAAATGGAACTATAAGATTTGTAGTTTATATTAATCACAAGATGTATTATACGCTCTAAAAAGTATGCTATGCTTTTTATATCTTTTGATATATTTTTGCTTGCGCGCATGCCATAAAAATGATATTATCACTGCCGCTCCACTCGTAACGCTTCCTTGCACGGCAAAATGTTTTGGCATTCATCATACGCCCCATGTGACAGCGTCGACGTCATCATCATCATCGTTGTCGTCGTCTTCGTCCTTGCGGTCCTCACCATTAATTCAATTGAATTTTTGCCACTTTTGCTGATAAATTTTCAGCCATACACATACGTGTGTATGTTTGTATGTTAATGTGTAATTCTTAAATCGATACTTGCTGCGTCCGTTAAATTATTAAATTAATTTCAGTTTGCGTCAAACCGACGACCATAAAACATGGCATTTCATAATGTTTATACAATCCCGTTGACTGATAGTTTGTGTGTGCCGCGTTCCTTCTACAGTGGGTACAAAAAAAAATCTTGAAAATTGTTTTGATAGTTGAGACAATTATTTAAACGCTTCAACTAACTTTGTGTGCTTTGCAGTTGTTAATCTTATTATTATTCTTATCATATAAGTTATAAAGAAATACCTTTCTAGTCTCCACTGTACACGAACAATATGTATATAAGACATACTTAACATTTCTCAGTTTCTGGTCTTTAAGTGCTGTTTGCTGTTGCGTGCTCTTCGGTCACTTCTTTTCACCTTTTCTCCCTCGCCCTAGTGTTTGCCCATCAGCTTTACACATGTTCGAGTGTCAGCAAATCAATTGTGTACATTTTTTTTCTTGTGTGCGTACATGTGTAGCTTTATATATATATACATATATACCTTGTTAACTCATTGCATGCCTGCAAAATTGCTATGTGTCGTTATCTACCAACAAATCATGCAATCTGCATTATCCTTTGTTTCGCCACAAAAAGCAAAACAAATTATGAGATATTCAAATGCCTGTGGCAACTGACCGCACAGATTTAACTGGCAGGCGGCGTCTCCCTGTTGTACGTGTGCCACTCTAATGAGCCTCAAATGTGATTTGCGTGCCACAGTTTTGTGGTTGAACCTCAAATTTTTTTTTTAGTCATGCCAAAAACTTTTCTATTTGGTCAACTAACTATTTTTGTTGATGTTGTAGTTGCATGTGTTGTTCGGCTGCCATTAAAAGTGGCAATCAATCATGTGTCATTGTTGTTGCCCTAAATGGGCGTTGCTTACAACACACATAACTGCGTGTTGAGCTTTACAAGTTGCTCAATTTGAGGAAGCTGTGTTTAATGGCTTGTAAATGCAATTAATCAGACATTTGGGTCTGGCTCAGTAATTGAGTTGGCCAATAGATAAAGCGTTAAAGAGTTGTCTATCTTTCGAGTGTTGTCAAATGGTAGTTCAACATCTTTTACGACTTTTATTTGTACGTGTGTACGGTTAACTAAGGATATAAAAAAAGAAAAGAAAGATATTAAAGACTTTATCACTTTTGGCTCGTACAGAAATCTTTTAAGTTCACGTTTTCTTAACGCTTTAAGAATGCTGATGCGCTAATGAGGGCTTGCGAGGATTACGCATGTCCTGGCCTGTCAGGTTAGGTAAATGTTAAGACATAATTACAAATTATGCGCACAAATTGAATAATAAATCTTGCTCCAAATATCTTTTTAATGAAAATCCACTTAGTGCAAGGACGAAACAAAACAAATGACAGCACAGGAGACAGCTCAAGGAAGTGCTTAGCAAGCACAAGATGAATATAGGTGTGCTTGTGTGTGTGTCGAAGATTATTCTAGTTGGCGAGCGTTGGCATTTTAATCGAATAAAAACACGAAATCAACAAATACATTGAGGGCCTAATATTATAATTTGCCTTAAATAAATGTTATAAACATCAATTTAAAATTGCGTGCAGCACACAACACAGACATGTTGGCGCCTGTGGAGCCCACAAACTTGTGGTTCGAATGACGCGACGCAATGTATCCCTGCGGCGTATACTTAATGCTCTGCGTATACTTATTGTGACAGCAATGTTGGGCGCTAAACAGCGCTTACCACGTCACTCCAGTGCTTTGTGTACGCAACTCAATGCCAACTGACAGTTAAATGGATGTTAAATTGTTTTTTTTTTCTTTTCAACAAATTCCGCTTGACAGCTGAGAGTGTTTTTTTTTTTTTTTTTGTAGCCAAGAAGCTTATGTTGTAAACAGTTGACAGACATAACCACATTTATACACACGCTTAGCAAATTATCAAGTCAACGAATCATATTTTCATAAGCCAATTAATTGACAGCTTCTTAACTGTGGCGCTAGAAAAAAATATGAAAGACTTACAAGCTTGACTTGAAGTTTAAATAAATCACTTTTTGCATATTATATCAACAATGGAGCTTTGCGCTCTGCTTAAACGTAAATGAAATGTTAATAAATGTTTCAAAACTTTAATTGCCCATAAAATTATGGCCAGATCAGCACAGAAGTTATCTTTGACCTACAAATTAATCCACTTTCGGATGCATTTTAGATAAATGCAACTTCAGTTTGTGTCTACGGTTGGTTTATATGCTATAGTTTCGTTAAGAAATAAGATCGCTATGTCTTCACGTTAAGGCTGTGCGTCAGTCAACGAGAAAATTAGAAAAAAATAATGTTATATATATATTTAATAGACTTTTAAACAAATCTTTCAATTTATTAAACATTCAAACCGAATCCAAAGTAAACTACCAACTGTTAAGCTTAATAATTGATAGAAAGAACAAGGTCAAGTTTAATGCTTAAGTGTTCTTAAATAAAACCTTACCTTTTCCTTGATTATTTCGCTTTCCATTATGTATTTATGTACTATTTGCTTCAACTGCATAGAGAAATGCTGCGACACAAGTCGTCAAAGTTTTCACAAACATCATGCCTCTGGGTCTCTGGCTCCTCCAATTAAAACGACTTAGTTGGCCCGCCTGACGCTGCGGGGCACTTTGCTTACTTATTGCACAAAAACTTTTTCATCATGCTGCCGTCAGCGCTCATTAAGCTTTTTTAAGCAGCAGAAGCCTTCAGTTCAGCAAGGGTTGTGACATTTTTGCAAAGCGGGTCTTATCTATCTTAGCCGTCTCCCGTTTTAAGATTTACATCAAGCATTTCTCAATGTCTGTTGACTGTGGTTTATCTTAGTTTTAATCTTTAAATTTTAAAAGTCTGTAGAATTGTTTTTATTATCATACATACAATAATATTTGCGCTAAAGTTCTGTTCTCTAAACATTTTCAGTTCTGCTTCATCTTTTTCATCATCTTAAAAGTTAAACTTTTTGATCATCATCTGACTTCGTTTAACAATCTTCGCTCGACCACTCAGACACATCAACTCGGCTTTCAGTTTGATTTTCATTTGTGCACTTCAATTATATGCAGATTCAATCAATAAATAGACAGCACAGCACTAGTTCAAGGGTCACTCTCATCTTTGGTATTTGTACGTTCGACATGACCTCTCACCCTTCGTCTCGTCTCTTGAGCGTTTTGACACTTTGAGTGGTTTTAGTTGTCAGAAACGTGAAAGTATGCAATACAAAGCGCGACTATGAAAATTCTTTGCATAAAACATAAGCACTGTAAGCTTGGGCTTTATCCCCTTCGAGGAAAATGGTATTGCTATGGGAATGATGGAAAAGGAAGGGAAGATTGTACGGATTCAGTTGTAAACGAAAAAGATGCGTACAAATGTCAGTTTATATATGTAAATAGAACATTTGCTATTTGTGCATAAAAATCTTTTGATAGGTTTTATAGTAAAAAGATTATTTAAATAAGGAAATATTACGATTTTCCGAATATAAAGTTTATTTTTATTATAAGTGTTATAGTGTCCTCAGGTATGTTTCCGTTAAAAAATATTCAGCACATGTCTTGAGAATTTTTTACATTTTTTTTTTCCATTTTACACAGTGAATTGCCAAATTGAGGTGGGATGAGCATTCTGGAGGAGTTCAGCTCCTGTGACCCATCAGCCCTTAACATCGTTAATGGTTCCTTTTTATTGATGCACAAAACTCGACAAAGTGATTAATGTCGCGTGTCCTTGCTGTGTGTGGACAAGCAACAACGCAATGTTGCTGCAGTTGTTAAACCGAGGACCAGCAACGACCAAAGCTTGGTCAGCAGAAATTAATCACATTTGTGCACACAGTACAGAAAGAGGGAGCATTCAGCGACAGCGACACTCAAACGTTCAACATCATATTTCTCTCAGTGTGTGTGTGTGTGTATGTGTGTGTGTGTGTGTGGTTGAGTTTTGTCTTCTTTTTCTTTGTGTAAATATAAATTTATGGAAAAGACTCTGTGGTTGGTATATAAATTCCTTTCTGCTTGATAAACCATACACATGCTTATGCATTTTTATGAGCTTGAATGTTTGCATATAAAATGTGGTTAAATAAAATTCTTGGCAGCCAACAGTCAGTTAAAAACCTTAGGTCTAACAATTTCTACTTTGAGTGCTGATTGGATTTTTAATTCTACTGAATCAAGATTATTTCTGCTATACTTTTATTGCTCTTATTATATATCTATCTGTAGAATATTTTATCTACTCTTTCTTTAAATTTCTTCTTTCTATAACTTTTTTATGAATATTTTCACTTATTTTTTTTATATGTGTTTTCTCTCCCTTCTTCATTTAAGGCGGTTTAGTAAACCTTTCTTAATATTCACCTTATACGAACTTCGATTGACTAACAGCTTTTTAAAACCTCTTACAGCAATCGTTTTGGTCTTCTTCTTACGTTGTTGATTAGAGTTGATAACTTTACTTTAAAGAAAAGTGCAAAAACCGCTTAATACAATACTAGAATTACACAATATTTTCAAACGATTGAATTAAACGTGCCTTCTGCAACATTAAGCTATTCCTAGCTGAAATGCCAAGAACATAACATAATTTTCTTTCAATTAGACGCTAAGTTTACGTCATTTTGGCCACATTGCGTTAAGTGCACGATTGCTAATGAGATATTTTCTTTTTCTTTTTGTCCATTTTGTTCGCTCGTCAATGTCATCAGCGTAGACTAATTAAAACATAAACGGTATCAAGTAGATCCTACAACTGATGACTTGAAACCATCTAACGGCTTACGCAAAAACATGAACTGAACTTAGTTGTTGTTGTTGCTGCAGCAACTGATTAAATTTGCGTCATTTGCTGGCCTGGTTGGGTGTTGCCTGGTTTTGAAGGTGGCCTGCGGCATTTGGGCTTACGCAACGCTTACCAATGAAGCAACTCGCAACAACGCTTAAGGGCAACACCGATTTCATTAATTATTCAGGACACAGCTTCTCACACGCTTTCAGTTTTTGTCCCTGTTACGCTTTTTCTCACTTCAGCATATTAACCATCTGCTGATTTAACAGCAGCAGACCATGTCAATTGTAGCTGATTTCAACTGAGATTTAATGAATCATGCTGATTTTATTTGAATAAATCTCTGCAAGTTTGCAAATACTTAAAGGTAGTCAGTGTTAGCTGAAAAATAGCCTTAACAGAAATATTTTCTCCTTGTTTAAACATACACAGAGGTATCATTTTGGATGAAATAAATCTCTTTTACCTAATTAACTATTATTATCCAATAATTTCAAAATACTCTATAAATATATCTAATCACTATTCAATTGGGTTTATCTTACATTCAGGTCACACTTATTCTATTATGCATTGTGCACATCGAACCAATGAAAAATTTATAACCTTTTTTATCCTATTACCATATGTTTGGGCATCCTAAAGCCCTATTTTAATCTACCGCAGAATATGTACATTAAACCGGCTACCTAACCATTCACTAAACCTTTGGGCTTTCTGGATGGATATAAATGGATGTGCGTGTGTGTGTGTTTGTGCTGTGGTGTGGTGTGATCCCCATCATTTTATGAGCGAAGCGTGCGGCTCACGACGCCAATGAAATCCAAGCTCCCTATGGAGGAGGAACCTTATGCGAACAGCATATTAAAATGACAATCGCACATTTCACATGTTTTTTTGGAGTTTATTGGCTAAAATTTGCATTGGCGGCAATTTGTTTGGCACAAATTTACAATTCATTTGTTATGCAGTCAACAAACAACAACTACAAATAAATGAAACAATTTCCATTTTGCTACTGATGTACAAGTCCGGAATAACACATTAAATACCAAAAAATATATATATATATATGTATGTACATTAATATTAATGGTTGTGGCATGTTTATCTGCCTCTGATTTTATTTATGGAATAAATTGCCGAGATTTTAGGATTTATGTTAAAAGTGTATGCTTTTTCACTCTCTCCTTGTCTCTCCGTTGCCTTTTCTGCGGTATGCCTAATGAATTTAAAATATATTTAGAAATTTAAATCTATCTAAATGGGTTTGGTACTGTTAAAGTCTGCACTTGACGCAACTTTAATAGAACGTAATGTCATCAGTGTCGCAAGAAAATTACAATTTTTTTGTACTGGGATTATTACTTTGATTACTTTTTGTGATAGACTTTCGATCAGAATCAATTAAAAGTGAAAGCTTCTTAAGCAAAAGCGATTTAATATGTACATTCATAAATGCGCAACAGTAATTAGCTCAGTGTTATACTCGTTTCTACTTTTAAGTTGTATAAATTACAAATTATATCAGAGAAAGAAACCATTGAGACGTGCAAACTTGAATAAGTCATTAGTTGAATGAAGAATAAAAGCTGCTGATAAGAAAAATACAGGAGAGTTTGCGACTTTGTTGCAAGTTCCCTTTTGTGCTATCACCAACACCAACCAGGCACCTTGACTTACCAACATAATTAATTGCGACTTCGCGTATCTGGTGAAATTGTTGTGGTGCAGATATTCAAGCTTGTAAAAGAACGGAAACTTAAGTTTTTCATTTCTTTACTACATCATTTGGGTTTTCTGGTGTGTCGTGACTGTCGTTGATATCATTAGTCAATTCCTGTGATATATTTTCATGTGTTTTATCAACAAATTTTCAGCGGTTGTGCCCGTGTTCAAGTTTCCTGCCCATTTGTTGGCTGTGTTCATGTCGTTGTTCAGGTTGTCAGCCCTCTCTAATTAAAAGTTGTGGCAATTTTTTTTTGTTGCGGTTTGTTATTTAACCTTGTGTTTCTGTTTGTTTGCTGTGTCCCATTCCGTTTCCTGTACCACCCACCTGCCTTTGGTTATGCAACAACACAGAAATTTTGCTTGCACAAAGCTGCAGGCTCTGTGGCTTTCTGTGTCGCATTTGAACTAAGTACGTCATGTGTATGCCATGTCAGCCCACTGTTTGACACATAAGCTCGAGAGCTTTTCTATAAATAATAGAACGCAGTTTCAAAATTGGTTGCTTGCAAGTACTTGCTTTTAGACATATAAGAACAAGCTAATTGTATCGCTGTAAATGCCAAAGGTGACATATTAACATAGTTTTTAGTATTAACAGTTGTAAGTTAAGTTGTATTCCAACTGTTAAGCTGACCTTAATATACGCCTTGCTGTTGAACTATTTCGTACACCCCTCGTTTATATAAATTTAATGCGGATTTGTATCTGATACTCTTAACGGCTTATTTTTGCTACCTGCATTAAAATAAGTTTGTTCTAGCTACAAATTATCTCTTTCTGCCTTCATGATTCGACTTAATCTTGCGCTGCATTCTGTTGCACTGCCATCGGCAGACTTTAGACTAAGAGAAACAACACCAATATTAATCTGCAAAATATTTCGTCTTACATAAGACAGTTTGTTGTGAATGGGATTTTATTATGCCTTCAAAGCATTTCAAATGGATAAACAAATTAAATATATTTTAAAAATAATATGGATATGGATAAATTTATTACTCAATTACATGCTTAATTATATAACCAATGTCTAGTCATAATTTTAATATTTTTTTGACAACCTTTAATGTAGCTTCCCGCCATATACGCCGCAAAGTTCCGTACGCTGGTCATTTAATGACGCCGCGTCGCCTTTGGCTCAACAAAATACCAACGCAATGCGATGTTGTCATTGAGTTTCCCGAAGATGCGCCAGATGAGGCGCTGCGCTGGCTTCTGGCCCGTATACGCTCTCAGCCACCAGCCGGTCTGGGGCTCTTAGTTCAAGTTAAGGCGCACGAGAGCTCCAGACGCAATGCCTTCTATGTCAGTGCGCCGGTTAATGTGTAAGTTATTAAAGCAATAATGGAAAATTGATATCAAAATTTCCACACAATCTATTTAAAAATTATATGCTTTCAGCCTATTCAAAGCTGCTGAAGAGGCACGTCTGCCGAAACGTTTACGACCCGATTTGGGCGGAGCATTGAGAGAGTTCACCACCCGCGAGAGTCACTGTTTCCAGCAGCTGCGCGGAGATGTTGGCAGCACAGCGTTGTTTACCTCACAGGAGCGTCAGTGGCTGGTTCTGCAGGTGCTGCAGGGTTTACGTGCCGGCTGCAGTGACATTGATGCGCTCCAAGGACGCGCCGCTGTCGCCGAAGGCCAGAGCATTGTGGCCGCCTGGCAGGAGTCGGGTCTAATCACACAGGTCTTTCCGTTGCACGAGACACGCTCCTTGACACAGCTGCAAACACATTGGGTCAAACAGATCTTTGCGCCACAGCCGCTCGGTGAGTTTTGTGCCATAAAGCAAACCAATATTTGTGATCCTAAGTTCTGTTTTATCTTTAGATGACATCGCCGCATACTTTGGCTTTAAGGTTGCGTTGTACTTTGCCTGGTTGGGTCACTACACTTGTGCTTTGGGCGTGCCAGCCGTCTTTGGAACAATATTGTATTGCATATTGTGGGGCAAGGGACAAACTGCTCAGGATATGGGCCATGTTCTGTTCTCGCTGTTTAATGTCGCCTGGGCATCACTGTATTTGGAGGCCTGGAAGCGTTATTCCGTGGAGTTGGCTTTTCGCTGGGGCACATTATCGACGCCTCCCGAACTTCTTGAGCCGCCCAGGCCGCTCTATAAAGTGCGTAGTTACCTTTTCATTTACCTGACTTAATGCTAAACGATATTTGGTTTTTCTTTTTGGCAATAGGGTCCGCTAGAGGAGAACAATGTGACGGGTCGATTGGAGCCCAAAGAGGCGCCTGCCTGGCAGCGACGCGCTTTTCGCTATTTGGTCAGCTTTCCTGTGATTGGACTCTGTCTATGTGTGGTATTTGCTGTGATGTTTCTAATGCTGCGCTTCCAGGTGAGTACGAAATTGTTAACCATTCGGCTTACCGAATGCTATATACCCTAGCAAACAAAGACGTTCGATTTGCAGTTGTATAATATAATTAGTTAAATATTCCTGTTGATCTTTTTGCAAGAGTTTCTCAAATACCTTTGAGCAATTCGCTCGATTAACACATTCTGTTCCCAAACCCCTCGAGTTCCTTCGACGCTGTGCGTGTGTTTGTGTGGGATGGTTTATATTAATTTTCTGAACGGTAACCTTTTGCATTACGTTAGCGCTTTGGCTGTCTGTTGTGCCTGTTTACACGCACCTTCAAAACAAGCACGTACACACATACATACATACATACTAGTAGTAGCACACACGCACTTGCCGCAACTGGACACACACTCGCACACCTCGTACATTGGCTCACTTAATTTCCGGCTTCAGTTTTGCTTCCTGCCGCTGCGGCATTTGACTTTTTTGTCGCTTTATTTCATTATTTTCGTATTTGCAATGGCAAAAGAACACACACACACACGCACACACACAAAGCAAAAATACTGTTGAAGCAAATTAAATGAAAACGTTATTTGATCATACATACATCACGCCTCATTGAATTATTTTCTTACTTTTTCCGTTTTCTTTTTTTTTTCGTTTGTTTGTTTGCTTTTCTTTTCCACAGGATTGGCTGGATCATCATAACATACCCGATAAAGGAATTGCTCAATGCATGTATAATTTGCACAAGGTTTTTATTCATTTCTAACTTTTATTATTATTATTATTATTATTATTAGCTGTACCTGTTGTAGTATCGAAATGTTGTGCTTACAGCTTAACACTTATATTTTCTACATGAACGCTCACACTAGTTAAAGATATCATGCCAATCTAAACTTACACGCTGAACTTTAAGTATTTCAATTTGTTTGGAAGAGGGAAACCTTAAAGTAATCGTTTAAAATATTTTTCTTACTTCCTATATGAAATCTTTTTGCTTTCTGTGATTCAATATGAAAACGATGTGAAAAAATGTTCATAAATTCCAAATAACAGTTCATAGATTATTTAAAAATAATATAAATACAAAAAACTAAAAGTTTTTAATTGATGAGAACTTTACCATAACAATTTTTTGTCATTTAACTTAAATAGTTAAATAGTTATTTTTCCTTTCGTTCGGCAGGATGAACTTTAATTAAAAATTTATCCATACGCATTCCGACGCAGATGTTGTTGCAATGCCTTTTGGCCATCAATTTGCATACGCATTTTGTTTTTAAAGCAAACACACACACACAGACAATGAAAACTTGGTCAGCTGGTATTAATTAAAATGTTCCAATGGTGAAAAAAGCAAATGGCCAATGGCCTTAACGTTGTTGAGAAATGTCAGTGTAGGAGATGAAGAGGCACGAAGAAAAGCGGAATAGAAACCAAAAGAGGACATTGATAAACGCCTTGCTCGACTTTTGCCATATTTCACGCATAATTGAATGCTAAGAATAACAACAACAAGCACAACAACGACAACAAGCAACAAGAGCTAACAATAGCGGCAGCTATAACAAAAGATATTTCCAACATAAAGGCAGAGCAATTATTTGGGCAGCCACATCGTCCATCTACTGCTTTGAAGTGTCTAAGTAAGAAACAACACCAAACAGAAAGAATGTTTCTTTTTATTGTAAGCGAGAAGAGAAAATATATTTTTGTTTTGTTCGATATGTATAAAAGAACATATGTAAGGTTTGATTGTATGATTTTTGGTTGTTTTGTAAAAATAGAATAAGGTATGATTGATCAACACGTTAGATTGTGAAAAGCTTTTGGCAAATTGTAACTGTATACTTAACATTTAGTTGCTGTCACATGAGAGCATTAATTCTAACAACTCACATAGGAAAAATCAATGTTTTGCTTAACTTATGTTGGATATCGAGTTGAAAAGTAGTTTGCTTTTGCTGTTGTCGGGGAAACTTGTAAAAAATGTTTTCAATATATTGACCAAAAATACAAAATAATTCAGACTATGTCAATTCTTGCGTTGTATTAGAATCTACGATATGTTCTGTGTTAAAAAAATGTTCACAGATTTAGAATGCACTGTTAAAGCTTCTTGAGTAAAAGTCTTGAAAACTGAGCCTTATATGAATATTATTTTTATTATTAACCATATTTGATACACAAGTTAAAGGCTTTCTCGAGTAGCATCCTCTTACTTGGTTATTTTAATATAGGCACCATAATTTTCATTACTCTTAATGATAGTTTTTGAAAACTACTAGCAGCAACTCGCTTTCAACAAAAATTCCTATAAGGTTTAGTTTAATATTTAATTTCAATTTGTTTTCCCACACATTAACGAAATTTACCAAGGAGCTAAAATTTTTTGGACACGTTTTCAACAACTGCAATTAACTGAGTCAACTCAAACTTTTCACAAATTGAGCTTTCAATTGTAATGTTCTTGTTACCATGCCGTTCGATGCAGTTATGGAACTTTGGACCTTGGCTAAACGCAAACAATTAGGAATACTTTAAAAGAAAAAGTTTGGCTAGAAGAGACCCTTTAAATTTATAAATTACCCTTCAGACCTAATTGGTAATTTGGTTGATATTATTATGCGATTTTCTTTAACTTGTTTGAACAGTTAGTCAAAATTATAAGTACAGAGAGATCGATTTGACTTTTAATCAAGATTATTTTACCTCAACTTACCTTCTTTTCCGTTGCCTATAACATTCAAGTTTATTGTAGATGTAATGGGTTGAGGGTATAAACATTAACCCTGGAAACTGAAACACAAACAATGCATTTTGGCTTTAAAGTGCTTAAACATTGCAGTAATGCGCCATGCGAAAGCTTATATGTGTGAGCCTGTCAACTACAGAACGTGTTGGTCAGCTGCCCAGGGACGTAAAAGAGCTAAGTACCCGTGTGGTCAAGTGGCAGCTACTATATAAATTGTGTGGGTTAAATGCGCTTCTCCTAAGCTGCTAATGGGAATTTCAGATGCCCTTGTTGCTCAACCAAAAGCTATTACTATTAATGCGTTGCTAACTTTTTGGGTATAAAATTGAAAAAAACTGCTACTAATTTACTGGTAAACAGTTTCTTCTACCACTGCATTCGAGAAGGATGTAACATAACGATATGGAAAGGTTACGAAATAAGTTTACAGTCTATACTAAACTTTCCTAAACATTTTTGAAGTACTTGAATTTTTATCAAATTAAAATAGTTTTTGAATTCAACAAAACATAATTAAAAAAAACCTTATATATTTTCCTTAAAATATATTACTCAATAAAGTTGTTTAGGATGTTAATACAGTATGACGTTTCGGAACGTAATGTTTTTCATACAGCATATCGCGTTTACGTTTCACGTAATGCCCTATTATTCAAAACGAAAACAAAAATGTTGCCGTCATAATCATTCATTATGACCTGGTCTGTTTGTCCTTTGCTCCTTTTAATAACGAGTTGCGTAAATTATGAAATTTAGCTGGCAGTTATGCTAACTACCTTGGCCCAACAAGCTGCTAATTATGTTGAATAGGATGCAACAGCACAATAGAAAAACACATACAAACACACAACTCACACAGACACACTTGTCAGCTGCGGCTGTTTAAAAAGCGCATACTGCTTTTGTTCTTGTTTGTGCCACACAATGGGCGACTGCTTGTAGCCAATCATTCTGTTGTTTACTCAGTAAAGATGTCAGTCTGTTGGGTATATGCGTTTAGGCTACTACTTTACAGAGTGAAGTATGTTTTAAGGAAATTTACTTATCGCTTATAAATACTAAAGTAATATATATATATATATATATATATATATATATATATATATGGTATAAGTGTCTCAAAAGTGCTTTTAGAATATTCATTTGTAGAATGATAATCAGAAAATAATTGTAGCTATAACAACGAGTCCAAAAAGCAAATTATTTAATTCTTGTTCATGGAGTTAAGGCTGTTTAGGAAGAAGTATATTTTTGATAAAGAGGATATCTCATAATGTGGCATTGCCATGGACTGGCAATAGCAATTGAAGCGTTCTTTAATTGTTACGAGTTTACCCCGGAGACTGCGAATGTCAGTTGGAACTCTCACCCAGAACCGCAACTGCAAACAAAACATTTAATAACAAACCAACTCCCCCGTCACCCTGTCCAATAAAATTCATCCACGTTACAACGGAAATATCTTAATGCACACATTGCCTGAATTTGGGTAATGAAGTGCGTGTTTATTAATTGAACGGTATTAAATAAGTTGGGGTCATAATCAACGTGTACAATTGTTGATAAATGCTGGTTAATGTGCATTGACTGCCTTTCATTTTCCTGCTTTTTATAGTTTATTTGCGTAAATATGCACTCATTAGTTTGATATTGTTTCTCTGTATGTGCGATAGGATTGGTGGGACTCCAAGCTGCCGGAGGATAGTGTTCTATGCTGTCTGAGTGTGATACCCAAAGTGCTGTTGGCTGGTGCGATTACTTTAATGGATGAGGCTTACTTTAAACTTGCCGTTTGGCTCAACGATCGAGGTGAGACATAATTGGACAATAGTTTTGTACAAAATAATCCATAAATATATATGTTAATGCTCTTTTAGAAAACTATCGACTGCAATCGAAATATGAGAACCATTTGATCGCTAAAGTTGCGCTCTTTCAATTCGTCAATTCGTTTCTTTCGCTCTTCTACATTGCATTTTATTTGCGTGATGAGGATAAGCTCAAAGAGGTTTGTGTTAACAAATATATTAAAATGCTTTTATGATTTACTAAACTCTCTGCAATTTTAGCAACTAGCTGGTCTGCTAATTTCCCGTCAAATCATTGGCAATTTACGTGAATCTGCGATACCCTATTTCGTGGAACAATGGAAGCTAGCGAAGCTCAGCTTCAATATGTGGGGCGCTCTCAGTCCCACCCAGCATGTGAATCGCAGTCTGGCTGACGAACTGGCCACCGCTGAGGAGAAGCTTAAGGCTGAGGCAGCTACTGGATCAACAACAACAACGCAGGGACAACAGGAACAGCAGCAGCATTCGACAAGTAAACGCAACATTGGACAGGCGGAGATTGAGAGCTCTTTGTATAAGGTAAAGGGTGCACAAGAGCATAAAGTTTTTGACTTGAATTAACAAGATCATTTAAATTCGTCTAATCTCTTACTTTTATTGTAAATATTGTTGTTGACTAATAAATTTGTTTTTTTCTTCGACACAACTAGTATGATGGCACGTTTTCGGATCATTTGGAGATGCTGGTGCAGATGGGTTACGTGGTGCTCTTCTCAGCTGCCTTTCCCTTGGCGGGCATTTGTGCACTGATCAACAATTTGATGGAAATACGTTCGGATGCATTTAAGCTGGCGCATGTGCATCAACGTCCGTTTGGGCAGCGTGTGGCCAACATTGGCACCTGGCAAAATGCTTTAAGTATTCTTTCGCTGGCAGCCGTGATTGTGAACTGTGCGCTGATTGGTCTCTCCGGTCAGGTGTCCCGATTGTGGCCAGGATTGACCACAGCACAGACCATTATATTGATTGTCACACTGGAGGTAAGTTGAAATTATGTAATTCTGGGTCGTTGTTTAACGATTTTGTTTCTCGCAGCACATCATGCTTGGACTACGGCAGGCGTTGACCTGGCTGCTGCCGGAGTTGCCCTCCTGGCTGGCAGCGGAGATAGCTCGAGCCGAGCATTGTCGTCGCGAAATGCAATGCAAAGGGACCTCGCCACGTCCCACACCGCCGACGCCGCCATCAACCACATCCACACAGCCGGAGCAGGACGGTACGGCCAGCAATGCCACACACGATCAGTCGTCCATGGAGAGTCAGCTGGCCGAGGATTTGCTGCTCTATGGCCACGAATTGGCTGCCAGCTATGGCCGAAGCAGCATTGAGGCGGATGTTAATATTTATGAGAGTCGCGATTCGTCGCCCGATTCGCCGCCATCGCAGGTGCGTGTCCAAGACTTCTATGATGTGTTAGCCATTAAAATGAACGAATAAATAATTTCTATGTTTTAACAGACGAGCACAATACTCATACGACCGCTGCATGAATCGACGCCACCCCACGGCGGCGCCTCGCTGACTAGCTTGCATCTTGATGGCAATGGGTAAGGCAAATTAGTATTAAATGTTAATCGAGGGCAACCTAAGTACTTTTCTACACACGCAAACTCAATTAAGTTCAACATTAAAACACACACACAAACATACATATATATATATATAGTTTTCAGACGCACATTTAAAATACTTGAAATGAAATTTTCTTTAAGTTTTGGTTTATTCCAACTATTTTTGCCCAACGCACACGAATTGCATATTTCTTTTTCAAACATTAATTATTTATAGCGCTTGTAAAAGTTGTAAGCAAAAATCGCTATTCTTCATAACGGAAATACCACCATTTCTTGGAAGTTCGGTGCGCAATTTGAACGCTCTTACATCAACACAACAACAACAAAAACAGAAACAGCAACAACAGTTGAGTTACGGGTAAATCGTCTATATCAATAGTTGCGATACTTAGATGCAAACTGATATTTGAATATACTGTCATCCCCATATTTGTGCTGTGTGTGTTGTTGATCTTTTCCGCTTTCCGAAAATCTAAATTTGTTATGCAAAAACTCTTCTTAAATTGGCAAAGCTCTTAACTTTACAAGCTGCTTCTATTTGGCACTTGTTTTGTAAATAAATATATATATATATAACTTAATAAATATATTGCTGTTGATAATATACTTGTTAAAGTGGTTTTCCAGTGTTTATTGAAACTTTTTAAAAGCTTAACTGGAACACCAACTTCATCAAGTGCTTAATGTTCTTTCTTCAAGTTTATCAACAATTTTTTACACTCTTTTTTGATCTTTCTTTCTATTTTTTTGATCTCGCTTGCTCATTTGGCACTTGACAGCGCTTCAGCTAGCACGCTAGCATTGAACTCTGCCGCTGCCAGCTACGCTCAGCGAATGCAAACGATGCATATACAAGATATACCGCCGTTCCGTAAGAAATCTAGCGATTCGGCCGATCACACTGGCAGCAGCACGGGTAGCAGTCCGCAGCGTGCCTCGATGCCTCGTCACCTGCAACTTCAACAGCTGCAACACCCGTCAACCCACCAGCAGCAGCAGCAGCAACAGCAGCTATCGCAACAGCAACAACCACAACCACAGCAGGCAGCTAAAATTTCTGAGATTCCGCCATTCAGCAAGGCACGAAAAGTATCCGCGGAAAGTGCATCACATTTGCAAATGAGCGTAAGACATTACAAATCAACATTATGGCAATTCACTAGATACACTAACTGAAAAAGTCGGTTTACTGATTAAACACAACACAAACACTTTTTTAATGTGCGTAGCAAAAACCCTCGATACATAAAGCTAGCTTGTATTATGTAGAACATTTGTAGCTTCCAACTGTGAGTAGTTTTGTAGAGTCTGCATTTTCCATTTTATGTTTGTACTGCCACAGGACAGGCAGAAAAGATTAAGATAAACTAAGTCAGCGTATCGTAATGAGATTGCGAAAATAAGTGCAACGAAAGCTGACATTAAAATATAAAATATCAGCATCTGGCTAACAGACAATATTTGTTTAGCAAACTAATGTTGCTAACATATTTCCAAAACATCATTTTGGAAGTATGATAAGAAATAAACATGTGAAGATTAGGATAACTAAGGATTACATGGCTAACACACACAATCTCAAAAATTCAAAAGTGTCTCTAACATCGTTCTACTGTTTAAAGGATAAACTACATATTAAACTCCACGCACCTGAATGGATGTCCCGTTTAAAGGTCAACGATAATGCGAACCTGCATAGAAGCATAGATTGTATTGCCAAGGTAGTGAAGAATTAACTGACATAAAACCCTATTGAATGTATTTTAATCGATATGGGTTTTAATTGTGCCTGATAAACATATATAATATACATATATGTTGATATTAATGTTGTTCTCAATGTATTCTATTAAAATGATTGCAATCCATTTGCAGTTAAAATCAATTGGAAATTTGTTAGGCAGTTGAAATATGCCTTCTATCTATACACTCTAAAGGCTTAAACTTGGCATGGTAATTGCTTGATATCACACATATGTATAATCAACTTCACGCTGGCTTCAAACACACCCACAATACCCATTAATATAATATGCATGTACCAAGCTTTAAATGTGAGTGTTTGTGTGTTTAGTGTGAGACTTTAAACATAAAAATGTATAAATGTAATTTACTGCCTTTGGTTGTACAGTGTAAAAATTAACTTTATTCTGTATGCTTTCACATTACCTTTATAACCTAAGGAACTCGGCAGCAGTGCAGAATCCACGGATATTTTGAAGCCAGCGCCTTCTTGGAGCAATGTGGCGCTTAAAACTGGTGCAACGAGCAGCATGATGCTTGCCACGCCACCAGGCGTGCAGCAGCAACACCACCAACAACAACAACAACATATTGTAGCCTCATCATCATCGTCATCGGGCGGCGGAGGCAGTGTCTTTAGTCCTAGTGGTGCTGGTCCAATAGCTAGTGGCAGTGGCATCAGCAATTCACAGTCACGGCCCAGCGTCGGCGCTTTATCGAATTCCTCCTCAAGCTCATCGCACAAACAGCAGCAGCAACAGCTGAAGCAACAAGCAAAGGAAGAGCGTGAACGGGAAAAAGAACGAGAAAAGGAACGGGAAAGGGAACGGGAACAGGAGCAGGCACAAGCAGCTGCTGCTGCCACCGCATCGACATCGGCGGCATCTGGCAATGCAGATGATGAAACAAAGGGTGAGTCCACTTCATTTCGAAAAGAAAAATTAAGCCAACCCGTTTCATACAAATTTCTCTTGCTAGCTGCTGAACTGGCGGCCAAGAAATCGCGGCTTAAACAGAAACTGGTGAAAAGTGCGCGATCTGTGGCCATATTCTCACTCAAGCTGAAGGAGCGAAGACAGCGCGAGGCTGAAAAAGCAGCAACGATTGCTGTGGAGCATGCCAAGGTAAGCAGAGATATGAGAACACATATATATGTCAATAAATCTGTTTCATTTTAATTTTGCAGGCTCTGGCGAAGCTGCCAATGCCTCAGCCCGTGGGCGGTGAATTGTCTCTAATACCCATCGAACAGCTAATACAAATTGAGGATATTATGCCATCGATAAGCAAAGCAGCAACAACGTCATCGACCTCATCATCAACACAAGCTGGCTCTTCACTATATCATCATCAACAGCAACAGCAGTAGCAGCAACATTATCACACGGATAACTAAAGCTTTTCAAAGTCTGCAAAAAACAAAAAAAAAAAAAATCATAGCTTACACCCAAGCACTTTGTAAATAGTTTTTTCTATGCACAAACCCATCTGGTCCAGTTTTAAACGATCTTTGACTAAACCAAACATAACATATTGATGATATGAGCAACTTGCTGAATGTGTGTCTTGTCCAGACTTGGAAGCAACAAAATAACTTATACATATATTAAGATATATTCACAACAACAACTAACCAACGAAAAGTAATTAAGATAAAACATAAAACATTACTACTTCACTATACGGCTTAAATCACAAACGCAAAGTATTTTTAGGCTCTTGAAATCTTTTTTCCCATCACACTCGCAAATCGCAGAAATGTTAGTCAAATAGAGTATTAAACGAATTTTCTTTAGCGTTTTAGTCGTTAAATGTTTTTGAGTAGTTAATGTAGTAGTTAATGTTTAGCATAATGCTAAAAAAATTAAAATAGCTATAAAAAAAATCAAAAACAAAAAAAACAGTACATTTGTTAAAAGTTGATGTTACGTTTTGCATTTATGTTGTTAGTAAGGTTAATTCTTATAACAGATATTTAAATAGTTATAAAATGCAATGAGTTTTTTTTTTATTACTATTTTTGTTGCGTAATACTCATAATCAAAAGCACGCTTTTGACTGTTCAGTTATATACACTGAAGCGCATACGCTTTCGATACCCATTGCAGAAATCTCTGATTTAAAAAGAGGCACACACATATACAACGACAAAACTGTGTTCGCATATGTCGTCCATTGTTCCTTCCATATAAAAATATATATAAAGACAGACAAAGTAAAACCAGTCGGTTATATTACATGGAATAATCGTCGCACTCGCTTCAAAATTGATATAAATCTTTACTATTTACAAGAATTCGAATACAGCAAAAATGTAGCATGAAGCTTTGTGTAACTATTTTTATTTTGTTAACTGCTTGAGCAAATCACAAGTATTTACTATACTAGATATACAAGCTATAGACATACATATAAGACGAAACACACAAAACACTACCGATGGATATTTGTAAATAATATTTAGCATTTAAGTGTCAGAAGAAATTTACACGAACTACAAAAATAAAATAAATCAAATTATATGTGACCTTGTGTTGGAAATAGAATTAAGTAAAGTAATTTTTAGAAGCGTTGACTTATTTTATAATCGCTAAAGGGATATTCAGGTTTATTGACTTTAATATACCGCCTTTTTGGTTAAAATGAATACTTGGAAAAACTGTCGTTACTAAATTTTTAGGCCCTTTTGGCTTTTTGTATTTTTAAAGTTCTAGATTTTATCTTCTATTGCCTCTATTTTTTCCAGCAGTTTCTAGGAAATTGGCCTGCCAATTCAGAATCCAAAGGCTAGCATAATTTTTGGCTGCTTTTTTAGCTTGACTAAATCGAATTACTAATCTGTTGCATTCTTTACGGCGGCTCCTAAAACACAAGCAGTATTAATCTAGAAAAAATGTTAAAATTTGTAAGGAGGCCGCCGTAGCTCCTTATCATACCAAAAATAACAAAATTTAAAAAACAGCTTAAAAAAAAGCCAAAAGTGCTTAAAATTGAGAAACGGCAGTTTTTCCAGGTTTTTTTCTTTTGACCACACAGTAGTAAAGCCATTACCAACTTATACAAAAAGGAACACATTTAAAAGGAACTACGCGATCTTTGATCTCAGCTTTATGTTGGAAACGTCTTTGCTGATTTATAAGAAGAATATAGATTTCGATGGTTGAATATTTCGATGTGATGTTGTTCTTTATTATAAGCAATTTTAAAGTAATTGTCGCTAGTGGATGATATTTTTCATCTTGAGTGTTCACCTTTTAATTTAAAGACCAGATTTTTGTTGCTTACTAGTAGGATAATTAATAAAATATTAAATATATATAGATGAAAATACCATAACGAGCAAGTATTTGTCATAGTTTGTATAACAAACATGTCATTCAGTCAACCACTAAGTTGACGCACTAACTCATCCCATAATGTGCATTATATGTATAAGTATGTGTGGACCCGTAATGTCCGTCGACTCGTGCGCCTGCCTGACTGCCTGCCTGCCTGCTTGGGGCCTTAAAGCGCTCGCTAATTAGCGGTACGTGCGGAGTGCGTTTTGTCAGGCGCTCAAAATGAAATGGGCCTGAAGCTGGGACTTGAAAGTGGGGGCATTGCCAGGCACTTAACGGGCTGCAACAGAGATCGCGTTGTGTTATCAACATATTCAAATCAGCAGCACAGGCGGACAACTCACCTGTAACAATGACATGTGTTTTTGCTGTTGCTGTTGATGAGCGAGCGCTTCAAGTGTCCAAGTTTGACCCCAGTGTTTGCATACACTTGCCTCCCTTCCTCCGCTGAGGGATATTCCACTTGGCTATAAAACAAAATGAGAAATGTTGTTCCACAAAAGTAATAAAAACAATTAAGAGTTCTCAAGTCGAGGGAGAGAGAGTTCGACTGGAATATACCCTTTGCCAACTACTTTGCGAGAAAATATTGGCAAAATAATCACATTAACAAAATAATAACGATAAGAGATCAATTTGTTTGTGAAGTTCATTCTTACCAATTGTTAACGATTTTTATCAACATGACAATTAGTAAAATGTAAGAAAGAGAGCGATATACTCACATGATCAGTCATCAGATCAAGAATATATATACTAGAAGAAATGCTACTCCCTGCTTATTACATATACATATTAGCACTACTTTATTTAACTTTTTTTTTGTATAAAGACAAAGAGAAGATAAATAAACAGGTAGGTTCAGGAACAAACAAATGTATATGATAGTACTCTGACACTGTATGATCTACTAGATTTAAACGTAATGATTAAACCGCAACCGAAGTGCGTGTACAATCAAGTTGTTGTTGTTTTTGTTCCAGCTGCCTTCTGGAAAACTTTCAACTGACCCCAATCGTTATCCTTGACCCACGGATGCCTTAACATACTACGAGTATGTGTCATTTTAATAGGCGAACATTAATCACAGTTGATAGGTAGCTCAAAACAGTTGTTCATTTCAGCATCGGAATTTTACAGCACGTCTAATCGGTTATCGCGGGATTTTACTTGAATTTGCATACTTATGGTTAGTAAAGCAAACTGTTGAATATCAAAAAAATACTAAAATACATAATGCATTAAATTGAAAACTCTTACGTTGGTTAAGAGACCCTTCAATTGATCAATTCAAAGGTTGAAACAGTTGAACAATTTGGGTCAAAGCTGACTATTTGCTCTACAATTTAAAACTTTCACATATTCGCATAGCTTTTCGTTCTTCATAGCAACTGTTTCTCCTATTTGATTAAAGCCGACACAAAATGGTATTTTTATTTAGAAATGTATTATTCGGCACCCTGTTCACCGGAAACTGCAGTAAACAGTTGACCCAACAAAATAAACGACGGGCAATAAAAGCGACAATAAAAACTATACAGAATGTACCAATCAAAAGAGCAAACTCAAATATAAATCTGCGCAATAAACAAACGAAAAGAAACACAAAAAGCCAAAAAGAAACAAAGAAACAGCAAACAGAAACGGCGACCGTGTAGATAATATTAGCAAGCAGGCCAAGAGAAGACAAACCATGTAGGAAACCATAACGATCTGACGTTGCTATATGATTGTACATATGCATGTGTAGTTGTGAGATGACCGAAGGCTGACCAAATGATCATGATGAACACAATGATGACGATGATGATGATGATGATGATGAAACAGCATACAACAACAGTCGGAGCTTTATGAGCGATATTACCGTAAGATAATGAAAACTGTGGGGCGTTCGTTGGCTGTTTGGTGAAATCTCGTTGGCAGCACCTGACCCGAAAAGGTGTTTCACATTGCCCAGTTACAGTTAAACGCCATTTTTTCCGTTGAATTTTGTGATCGTTAAGCGAGAGCAAGATGGCAAATGAACGCATGGAGGAACCAAGCAACAAAGCAACACAGCATCACAGCATCAGCTTTCAGTGGCAAACATCAAAAAGCAAACAGTTTTATGTCGGCTAACTAATGTTGCCCTCAAAAATGAAACATGGCCACGCCTCGAGGGCGCAACGGTAAATGGCTCAAATGTTGCTTTTTTTTTAAAGTGTTTTTGTTTATTTTGTTTTTTATCATTTGTTGACTTGACCCATGGTTTATTCACCTGTCGTCATAGTCGACTTGAAATTAAAATTAAAATTTAAAATTGCAATAACTCTTATGTTAGTCTGTTGCTGTTGCCTTTATTGCTCATACACGAAGCCGTTGTTGCTTTGTGTTTTTTTTTATCTTAATGAAACTTTTTTAATCGCTTTTAACAAACGTCGGGCTATTAAAGCATGCGCTATTTATAAAGCTCACACTCTCCGCATTTGAGCTCCGATTTAAATGCATTTAATTTTGTGGCATGTGAAAATTAATTACATTTAATTACCAGTCACCCCTTCCCAGCTACCCCACCAAATCCAGCAATATACACTCTCCAAAAAACGAGCTCGGGCATACATGTTGCCGTTTCGACTTCTATTGTTGCCTTTGGTTTGATTTTTTTGTTTTTTTATACGCTATACCCATTAAAAATTGTTGTTCAAGGGATATACAAAGCTGTAGGAATGAGAGAGATTCTAAGGAAGTATTGCTTTTGGTTTGAAAGATTCATTGTAACATACCCTAAACAATCTTAAAAAAAACATTCTCCAAGCTGAAACACAAAATTTTGTATGTTTAAGTAATAACTTTTATAACTACACAAACAAATGGTTTCTATATATTAATTTTATAAAAAAATAAGAAAAAACCCAATTTAATTTATTAAAAAAGTGTTTTGTAGTCGTCTCAAAAGTTTTTCTGAATATCGAAAAACAAACTAATTAAATATTTCTTTAAATCAATAACCTGATTAGAGAGTATCTAACATTCTTAAAAGTTCTTGATTAGTTTTGGTTTTTTTGTATTTTTTATTATTTGTGCTTTAAATGCTTTATAATTTAAATCTTCGTTTATCCACAATGATCATAAAACTGACTTAACTGACTAAACCTGCGCATGCAGTAGTCGAAAAGTAGCTGAGAAATCGCTTTAATGTGCCACCCGTTAATTGTGTCTGACGTTTGAGAATGTAACGTTTAAAAGTCAAATGGGATCTTTTAATTGAATTTCAAACGAAATGTACTTAGAGCAGCCGCAGTTCTCAGGCCACAGAGATCGATATATAACTCGCTTAAGCAAATTAAACGGAAGCACTATTACATTTGAGCTTCTTGCCGCTAACAAAGATTTGGCCTAGAGATCTTGGGTGAGCTCTACAATTGAACAGCAATTAGGTAAGACCAGCTGATATAATCAGGCTCACATTATTAAGGTCAGGGAGCTTATTAACAACTATTTGTTTAAGTCTCAGAAACAAGAAAATCGGTTGTTTTTTTCAATGAAGAAATGCAGCTTAAGATGTCCAAAGCAATAGTATCTCTTTGTCTGTTGGATCAATGACAAGATATATCCCAACTAGCGAATAAATCGGCAGTTTTGTATAGTTTTAATTTGTATTTGGTGCCCGATCCTCTGACATATTTGATATTTCAACAATTCAGTTTATAGCTGAGAAGATACTTTTTTTAACAGATCAAAATAACAAAAAAAAACGTCAAACTATTTTGTTAATAATGCTTAGAGTTTTCCTTAAACGTAGAGTAAAAGTTTTTATTGATTTGATAACTGGAACATTTTTACATTTTATTACTTTGAAAATACGAAAATCTTTTGTAAATAAATTAAACATTTTTACTAAAAGTTTTATTCAACTAATGATATGGTTACAGTTGTACTGAAATCTTTTAGGTATCTTATCTAGTATTTACAAACTTGAAAAGCAACTATCTCCAAAGAAATCTATTAACTTTTAAGCCAAGTGAGGCAAAAGTGTAAGTACTCTTGACTTTATGCACTCTTTAAAGACATAATTTAGACGCTTTCTGAAATCCCCGAAGTGCCAATGCGGTCATTTAATTAATTTAATTAACTAAAGGATTACACAACGAAACGACACCCAATGGAGCGCAAATGGCAAAATGCCATGTGAATTAAGGAGACCATCAAAATTGGAGAAATGACAGAAGAAGACGTGCTCTCGTCTAATCAAGCGGCATGCAGGCAATGGCAACGCTTTGCTATGCAGTCCGCACGCTTTATAAAATAATGAGCGAGACAGGCAGAGAGCACAAGAGAGGGGACAGGCAGCAGGGCGTGAAGGGTGGCAAAGGGGGAGGGAGCTGTTGCTTGTTGATTGCACCCGTAAGTGCCATATTGTCACTGTTTGATCAATCAAACTGCCGCCAACGGGGAAAACTGTGCCACAACTGAAGCTCGTAAATGTAACTCAATCCCCATCCATCCATCCATCCACCCATTTCATTCCATTCCATTCCATTCCATTGATGAGTCGCTGTCGATGTTGCTTTCGACCTGTGCCTGCAATGATTGTTGCGTAACTTGTTGTTCCTATGTGTTTGTTTGTTTCTTTGTTTGTTTGTTGACGTTAGCCAAGGTTCGTTCGCAATTAGCCGTTCGGCTGCCATCGGTTGGCTCAAGCAACGCTAATTGACAATATTTATGAACACGTACACATTTTGTCGCCACCTTAATTGGATCGTCATCGCCGCATCGCCCAATCGACCGTCGCCCACTGCCTGGCCACATCTGGCCAATTATTTTCATCAAAATTGCTCACAATTTTATGCGTGCGCGTTTCAAATGAAGATCTTAACTTAGCCAAACAGACGTTTTGGTTATACGAATGCCACACAAAGCAATAATAACCAGAAATAACTGTTTTACTTAGTTGTTAACTGACTAACATTAAGTTCAGTTCAGTTGATTCAAAATTATTTCGTATTCAGGTAGTTGATTATTTTTTTAATGTTAGAAAATTGCATATAAAAATTATATTACTTTTGATGATGTTATTTTTATAAGATTAAATAAAAAGTGTATGAAAATAGTAAAGGAAAATAATTTTGTTTCATTATATTTATAAATAACTGTTTTTTTTTACACACGAAGTGCAAAGTTGTCAGTAAAATAAATAAAGTATAATATAATAGTTATTATATTTTATATGATTAGATATATTAAGTTAAGATATATTTAAGTTTATTATATTAAAATCAAAAATTGACAATTTTGAATGTTAATGGAACCTTTATTTACTGATTTGTATGTTTAAATTGTTATTTCGTAGCTCTACAAGTATTAAAACATTTATTTTAGGCCCCTAGATACATTGCTTGATTACTATTTGAATATCATTCAACTTATCTTAAGCTTAACTTTTTATTTGTTTTTCATATTAAGCTACACTTTTTATACTAGTTTTCTTATATGTATAGTATTTCAGTGTAAAACGAAAAGTGTGTCAAAAATAGTCACTAGATGAAAGTTCTACAGTTGAAAGGTAGGACCGGGTCTTGACTTGCACTCACGACTGTTAGAATTTTTGTTGTGTTTTTATTATATTTGTGTAGCTATTAGATTCAATTAACTTTAATGACATATAAAAACATTCTTGCGGCTCGCCTTTTTAGACTTTAAGCCAAACAAGTTCCATTTAACACGCAAAGCTTTTGAAAAGTCGTTTTCAGTTAGAGGGAACGTTGACATTTTGTTACTGAATGATTAATGTTGAGATGTATACCTATAAACTATACCTAAATACCTTTTTGCTTACATGCATAAGTACATTCGTGATTTGCTTTTTCAACAAATGTACGCTGTCAGTTTTTATTTTACGCAACATTTTAAATGTTGACTTATTGAATGTTTAAAAAAAAGTTGAATAAGAAATTATTTTGTGTTTTGCATTGCACGATGTTAAATATATTTGATAACAGAGTCAGTAATTATATCTTTCTCATATATTTGCCGATATAAACTGACGATTTTCGTTGTATAACTTGACCTACAATTTCTTTGGCTTAGCGTTTAGATAATATGGGGTATCTTAAAGAGTTTAAGGAATTTTTGCAATGCTGTTTTACCTCTTTTACCGCTATGCGTTATAGGAAGTGTAACTGGATAATAGTTGGCCCCACCGCAGAGCGTTTAATAGAGCCTATGGTCGTCATCGAATGCCAGTTAAATGTACGACAATATCTCATCGGATAGTTTGTCATTTGTCAAAAGGTAGCAGCATAAAGCAAAAATCGGCCAATTAGCGGCAGACAGTTAAACGTCAACATCCTTACGGCACACCGGCACACCGGCACACATCCGGAATGGACCACCGTTTTGTACGCTGTGACCAATGTCACCGTACCCCAGGTGAGTTCTCCAACGACACAGTCAGCATTCACATGTAACCAGTGACGGTTACATTTTCGCCATCAATCAAAGAGGCGACGGCCAGCAGCTGGGGAGAATCCAAAACGATTCCGCAACGAACTCGGGCGCCTGCGCAAAAATGCGGAACAGACAAAAAACACAAAACAAAACAAAACTAAAGCTAAATCTAAAGGGAAAATGTTGATGATGGACGTGCGTCTGTTTCGGTCCTGTCTTGGGGATGTCTCGCAAGCTGCGAGAATTGACTTGTGCAATTAGTTGTCAATTATCACATAGCTTGAGACGATGCTAGAGAAGTGCAAGCCATGAAATTGGGTTTATTGATTTGCTAAAACAATTTACAAATGTCACGAGTCTTGAATTTATTTATTTATGTTTTACAGCCCCAATGCGGAGTTAGTTAGCTGGCTGAACAATGCGACGTATTCGTATCTTCTACTTTGCCAGACATTTTCATTAACGTGGCCATAAAAGCTAACCACAAAACGTATATTGTGTAGCAATATTTCATTTGATCGAAGAGGCTACCGTTTGTTGCGGCTGCTCTCTCCCTCTCTCTATCTCTCTCTATCTTTTGGGCATAAACATAGCCGTTGGTTTGTTTGTGGACAAAGCGGTTTCATTGTTGAGTTGAGGGATTTTCTGGCGTCCAAGTAACATATAATTTACACCTTATTCGAGTGCTACGTTTTATGTTTTAATTTGTTTGACTTAGTTATTTAGGATGCGTCGCATGAGTAGCCGGAACTAAAGCTACCCCCTGACTCGAATTCCACAAATTTTCAACTTTCAATTATGCAAAGCAAGCGGCAGTTGTAAATGCTGTGGAATTTAGGTAATTGCGTATATATATGTATATAAACATAACATAGCTATTAAAACTTGTGACTTACCATTAGCTTACATTGATGATGAAAATTGCATGAGTTTTTTATATGTCACCCAAAACTGTGAATTGGGTGGGGCAAAATGTGATAAATACCAAATTTCATCAGTTATGGGTATGATGAAAAGTTAAAGATAAAAAGATCTTAAGCAAAATCGAATTCGATAAGTTGTTGAAAAAGAGACAAACATCAAGGAACTTTTAAAGAAGAAAAGAAGATTTAAGAAGTAATCAAATATAGTTGTTGAGAAGATTAAATTGTTATATATTTAATACTGAAAACTTGAATAACCTTCAGATTCAAATATTGCATTGTCTTAAGGCTGCATCGCGATTCAAGCAAACCCATTAGCCGTAGCCGGATTTTTCCGCGCAACTGTTGCACCAAAACGCTGAACATACAGCATCTGTGGCATGCAATTTGTTGTCTATGCAACTGCAATGAAAACAAAAGGCGGCGACAGGTGCACAATTAACAAACCAGCCAACAACAAAAAAACAACTACAATGCATGCGTTAATTACGCACAGCACTAAGCCTGATGCCACTAAACTAAACTTAACTAAACTGATTTGAGCCTAGTCTGGGTCCAGCTGGGTGTCTATCTGGGCACGGTGACAAAATTAAACTTAATTGTTTTATGACAGTCGACAAGAGTTGGAGACCGCCGCTGGAATAAATGTGTGTGTGTGTGTGTGTGCCTCGAGATGTAAGATTTCTAGGTCTGTGTAGCCGATGTGGCACCCAGGCCACAGGCCACAGACTCCCCAACAGTTCCAGTTGTCAGGCTGCCAGGTTGCCAAGTTGTTGTTGGCTAAGCTGTGAGCGGCAGTTGACATTTTTTAGGGTCTTTAACTGCGTAGCTTAGTTTCTTGTTGTTGTTGTTGTTGCTGTTGTTTGTGTTTAGTTTAATTGCTTTTCTTGTAAACGATTTTTGTTTTTGTGCAGCTCCCATTTTATAATATTTATTAAAAAATGTTTTACACAGAAGCCGAGTTTCTTAATGAACAAGCTAACAACAACAACAGCAGCACCAATATGCCGCCACAATGGACGACAGGTGTTGGTGGAGTTGCTTCAAGCTAACAAAAGATCTTCAACTACCCCAGCTCTGGTGCCCCACGATCCGACCAAATACAACAAGCACATCCAAGCAACATTTCTATCATTGTTTTAAGGTAAACTTTAAGCATTTTTATGTCAATCATGGGAAGTCTTAGTTACTATCGCAGAGGAACTTCAAATACAACACAGTTCGTACCTAATTTCTTTAAAAATAAGTTGGCTTTGAGGTCCGCTTAATGGTATGGTGTATGAAAAACCTTTTTTAGAACATAAAAGCATTTTTGAGTCTTAGTTGAGTAAGTACAAAAATGTTAAAACTTTTCCATTCTTAAAGTTCTTAGTCACTTTTTTACCAAAATAAATCAACATATTTTAACAGTTTCACCAAACAATCTTATACTTATTGCTAACAATTGAATACAATACAATTTGTTTTTATTCGCCTTAAACCGTGCTAAAAACAACATTTCAACAATTTCTTTAAGCGTTGCGTTTAATTTATTATAGTTTCTTTAGTTAGGTTTTTCTTTTTAAAAGTAGTTGATCAACGAATTTTCTGTTTTGTGTGTTTGAGATAGTTGATCATTGATTGATTGACAGTTTAACCAAAAAACAAAGAGATATACATTCTTTTCATCCTTTTCTCTAAGTGTACGCTGAGGCTTTACTTAATTTTGGTTTGTGCTAGCATTTAAACTGCCTTTCACAGGCAATACCAGCTAGATTCATATTTTTCTCTTGCTTTTCCAAGTGTGTACACTTCCTGAGCATCATTAAATACATATCCGTTGATGCTACTGAGAAGACACAGTTTTTATGATCCTTTTACTGTCATTTAGTAGTTGGTGCGTTTTTTTTTTTTATTATCTGTTGATAATAATTATGGTCATTTGTGATAATTGTGGGCCATTGTGTCATGTCTCGAGGAGTGGTTTTGTTTTTTTTTTTTTATGCTCGCACTTTAATAATAATTGTCATTTAGATAATTAGTTAACTGGCCGCTTGGGATTTGTTGGCAAGTAAGTATGCGGTTTAGCCGACGGTCGCTGGAGTTTATTAAATGAAAAGTTATGATAAAAGGCAGTTGGGGTGCTCAAAAGATTTATGAGCGTTGATTAGAAGACAAACGAAAAAGTGAAAATCGGATAATACAGATCACACAATATCACTGAGTGTTCGTTTAATTCGATCGTTAAAAACTACTTATGAATGAAAAACACAATCTGACTTTTAGTGTGTGAAAGATTCGATGGAAGCATTTACTATTTTGGTTAGGCGTGACCACAAAGAATTACTCAGAAATGTTAGCTAAACAATAGCGACAACTTCCTGATGTATGGCAATACGAAATCCATAAATCGCTAAAAGATGCTCGTACATCTTATCGTGATTGAGCCACCCAAATAGTTGCCACACACACAAACACTTACATACCAATACAGATAGAACTCATAATTAAATTATGCAAATTTGCAAGCTCTCGTTGGGCGGCATCTTCAAAACTGACACGTAAGACAATAAACCAACACCATGAAAGCAAAGCTTAATGTGTAGTGTTTTTCGCTTAAGACAAAGTTCGCCCAGTTAACACCTCACCCAAAACAAAGACAGAGATGGAAGCAGGGGCATGCTTTATACAGCCACATCGTTAAATTTGATTGATTTTACTCTGCATCAGCAGCAGCAGCAGCAGCAGCAACAATCAGGAAGCCGAACAAACAGCTGCCTGTGGCTTGTACACATCGTATACTCAAAAGTTCATACAAGATCTTAATGAGACTGAAGCGCATTTAAATGTGTTGACCATTAAAACGATTCAAGTGTCGCAAAGCGAAAAACTTTTTGGGTAGCGTTTTACCTTGCTTCATAAAGTATTCAAAGTGTTGCCCGTCGAATCATCGAATGGACTACACTCAAAAGAATTTTTTATTGATGTCGAGATACTTAAAATTCCATTGTTTTAAAAGTTGTTAATTGTTTAAAAAAAAATTCATGATTAAAGTTGTATACCTTTTTATCCTTTATTAATTTAATGTATAATATGAACTATGGATTTTTTTATTGAGTTCAGTTCAGTATTATTATATTGAGCTTTAAGTAAATAAAAAGGTACAACAAAAGTGTGTAACCTATGCGATTTAGAAAAAAAAAAATTAATAAACTTTATATTTATGCAAGGTATGGATAAGTACGTTATATTATAATAGAAAGATAAATAGAAGTGAAATTATTTCATTTCAATGTTTCGTTAAAAAATAGAAGAGATAAAAAGATGCATTTTTATTTATAGCTTGAATCAGATTAGTTTATTGTTCAAATATTTAAAGTATATGGTTTAAGACTAGTGAATACATCTATTATCTATTATTTATATTACATACATCTTTCTAATGGTATCAGCAATTTGAAATTATTTTTGCTTTAACACTCAAGATGAAAATTTATTTAATCCAATTTAATAGAAAAATTCCATTTCTGATTTACATAATTTAAAAGCATTTTTACCAGTGTTGCATAAGGTCTTATCTAGATAAAAATTTGTCGTTATATCGCTCATTTTCTGGCACACAAGCAACAACAAAAAAAAAACGAACAGTAACAGCAAAAACAGCTGGATAAATAAAACCTTGCCTACGTTTGTCGACATCTTAACATACTTTGTATGTGGGGGATTTATGGGGCGCTCCATAAAATTGCTCAATAAGCAAACAAGATCCTAACTCGCATGCCAGCTCTATTGCTCACTCTCTCTCGCACTCGCACTTGTGGCTTGCTCGCTCTTTCTCTTGCGATTCCAATGAAATGTGTTTTTCAATAAAAATGGTCCATGCGATGCGATCGAATTTAAATTGAAAAATTTGATTTTAATTCTTGCATTCTAAATGTGTTTTCATTAGCATAATTAACGTCGAATTAAAGTTAGTGTTATTGTTTTTATTTTTTTTATTTTTTGGTCGAAATTGTAAAAATAAAATAAATTACATTTTACTGGCAAAGAAAGTTGCCTTACGGAGTGAGAGAGAGAGAAAGAGAGAGAGGTAAGTGCGGGATTGACAGCTATTCGTCAGATCGTTAAATTCAGGTGTTCGTTTTTATTAGATGCACTAAAAATGAAGATCGTATTTGGTGTTCGGTCAATTTGAGAGCGTTGTTAGTGTTGTTTTTGGTCGGTCGATCGTTTCTGTCGTTGGGAGGTTCGTCTTGATTTATGTTTGTGGCTCATTTATATTGAAATTTGATATATTTAAAGCATGCGGTTGATTTTGCGAAGCCGTTCGTCTGCCTCATTTCGAGCGTATTTTCGTATTTTATATTCGAATTAATTGAAATGATTGTGATCTACAACACGACTCGGCAAACCATTCGACTACACAGACCTATATATAGTTGACACTCTGTATACCCACAAACATATATATATAATTTATGAATATCGCTTTGTTGGCCTGTATGTTAATGTTCACGTGTCTTTGTTCGTTTTCGGTTTTTCGGTTTCTTATTTTGATGCGTATAAATTATACGGCATACACAATAGTATAACACCTCCTAAATGGTTCCGCAAGCGTTGCCAGACACACTTTGAACTTTCATGATTGGTTTTTCTTTGTTTATTTATTTGTTTTTAATGTCTCACGGCAGTGTTGACAAAAACATTAAAGTCTCTTTGGCTCTTGTGGGCGTCTTTTGTGTGTAGAATTTGCATGGGTTTTAGGGAATGGTACTTTACTGATTTGGGAAAGTTGTTATCTTTTTGAAGTTCGCCGATTAAATGAGGGAGAAATCTTTATTATCTGTTTAACTTAAACTGTATACATATATATCACAACCGACTTTAAATATTGTTTATTATTTTATTAACAAGATCATAACAAGATTTTCAATAATTAAAATAAATAAATATTATTAATAATAATAGGGAAAATATACATATTTTTATTTCAAGTTCAGTAGTTGGTGTAAATTAAGATTTTATAACAGATCCCAGATTTCCTTCGGATATAAATCCACATATTTTATATTTTCACTGGAAGTTTGGTTCAAAAAACCATTTTTGGCTTAACATTAATTGTCAAGTTAATTGCAAATACTAAGTTTCGATTAAGAAACTTGATTGAAAAGTTTGAGTATAGAATGCCTTTTGTGACTAAGATATATAAATATTTTTTTTTAATTCCTTTATTTCCTTCGAACTTTTTGCCCTAAACATCATCAAATGTTCTTAATTCAAGGAGGAAACCAAAACCATCTTCAAATCTCTTTCGCAAATCAACACATTTGTCAAGTCGAACGTTAAGAAACTGAAAATGAGACACACGGAGAACCGTTAAGCAAAAAAAGAAAAAACCGGAGAGGGAGAAGAAGAGCAAATGGGTGAACACCCGCTGACAGAAAATCAGTGGACAACGGCTGATCATTAACCGATAACACATGACATTAAAGGTTCCAAACAAAGTGAAAAGAGTTTAAGCGCACACAAAATGTGATAAATGCCGACCACCCCATGGATCCACAGTAACAACAACAACAACAACAACAGTAACAGCAACGAGAAGAAGATGAAGAGCAATGTTAACGATGACAATGACCATATCAAGCGCAGCAACAGGTGGGGCGAAAAACGAGCGGAAAATTAATAGTGTGAACGAAGATCGGCATAAAGCATACACAAGAGAGTGAGCGAAAGAGTGAGAGAGAGAGCGAGTGGCAGAGAGATAATAGCAGTAAGGCACACACACACACACACACACACACATACTAAAAAGATATAAGCATCTGAGATAGGTATCAGCTTACATTGAATGCCCCCCGCTCCCCCCCCCCCCCTAAATGACGATAGTGAGCAGCAGGAAATTTGTCAAAATGTCAACGGGTGAAACAGTTTGTTTGTCTTTGTAGAGTGTTTGGGAGTCTCCAGAATCCCGACTCCCGACTCCAGGCTCAGCTTGGCTCTCCGGGCTCTGAGCAAGCCACGTAGCTTTTGTAAAACAAACCATTAGCAGCTAATAAACATTAGTCATGCGACCTTAAAAACAACATACAACAAAGCACCAGAGAACCTTTTTGGCTCGACTCGATGATTTAGTGAGTGTAATTAAAAATTTTAAAGTTTCTTTCGCTCGCATAAGATTCGTTCGTATTCGTATATGTAGTATGTAAATGATCATTGTGCGGAATTCTACGAAATAAATTGAACATGTTTTTTGTAGTTTTCGTTTATAATTATAATTTATGCAGTTCAGGGCAATCGCTTGTCGACAGCAAGCAAAATCATCAATCAGTCTAGGATTGCCTAAGATCGGCACGGCTAATCCTTTGCCACCGTTTGGTACGCTTCGCTACGATACGGATCACTCTTGTAAGTGATCCCAGACAAATCGTGTACAAGATAGGTAGACCTGGTAGCTGCTTGTACTCTCTAATTGGATGCTCGGCAATTGCAAGCCGCTCGTTTCTGCTTCTTCTTCTTCTTCGTTCACTCGCTGTTGACTCAACCAAGTTGTAGCTGTAAGTGTATACCACTTTATTTACATACATAAATATATATCGCGAGCAGTTCCTTGAATTTTGTTCGTTTGTCCTTTCGATTTATGTGCCTTTCGGTTCATACAAATCAAGTTGGGCGTTTTGTTTTGCACATTTTTATGGGCGCTACTGATGCTATGCAAGCGCTTTCAAACTGGATATTATATCCATGGATATCATGAACTGAAGTCACATAAGAAACCTTGCTAAAGTTAACTTAACAGTTGCTCGATTTTAACAGAAGCAATGAAAACAATGTGAGTTTCTGAACTTACTGATGAAGCATCGTTTATAGGAAGCTCAGTAAAACTTAAAGAGAAAATATTTTATGGAATATTTTATGCATGTAAAGCTAGATGATTAGCTGTATGAACTGATCTTAGCAGAATTGCTAGCAGTAGTAATTTTGGATATGTGATCATAATGGGTTAAAAATTCTTATAGATTCATACTACTGCAGAACTTTCTCAAAACAAAACTAACTATACAACAAAAATTATGTTAAGCCAAGAAAAAATTATATATTCCATATTTTCTGTTAAAAAAGCTTATTTTTGTACCCTTTAGATGCGCTATATGGAAAATCGACTGCATGTTTTTTGTTTTTTTCTTTTAATCCGAAAATTATAAGATATATTTCCAATCGTTCAACTCTGGTATGCATAGCAATCTGAGCAATCATCATAACCAACGCCCAACTTTCTTATCCTAAATTATAAATTTTTAATCTTAGTTACAACTAGACAACTCAGCTATCAAGAACGGTAGCTCCTGTTTTGGGCCATTACACAAGCCTGGACAACAGATTATGTCATAGTTTCCTAGTTCCCTTTACCCACACACAGATTGTGAGCTAAGCTGGACAAAAAAGAGGTCCAGATATGTGTATGTGTGTGTGTAATCGTAAGATTCACACATGCCCAAGAGGAAAACGACGACAACAACAACAACATGAAAAAGAACAGGAGAAATACATTTTAAAAATTTAACGATGCTCACATTTTATTACCGCAATTAATAACAAAAACAACGCACCGAAAGAAACCTCAACTCACTGCCGTTCTCAGATCAGATGGAGCAAGAGACTCACCGAGAAAGAGAGAGAGAGAGAGAGCCAACACTAACAAACAGAGAGAGGGAGAGCAAGATGTGATGTGTGTGTTGATAAAAAACGTTATGATAGATGTGACTAGTTAAATGCTACTACCAAATAGTTCTCGTTGCCAGGTTCGCTTCGCTCGTAATTGGAGGCGCGACTCTGGCAGCCAGGGCTGCTTAATTGGCAGCCAGAGAGTGAGAGAGAGAGAAAAGTGCAGAGATCACAGCAGCTCAGAAGAAAAAAAAAAACATATAACCCGTTTCTTGACCAATTAAATGCTGTTGTAGCTAAACTGTTGGCCAAAAAGACGTTGTGGCCCGTTGGCAGCACTTTCAAGCGCACATTTCGTGTTTTGACGCGTAGCGCGACAGTTGACTCTTAACAAACAAACAAAGAAACAAACAGTTAGTGTGTCTATGAACGCAACACCCGCAACGAGAGTTAGAAGAAGAAGCAGCAGCAGTATGGGCTTTAAGCATGCAATGCTGCAACGCAGCTACGAACTTGCCGCATCGCCTGGCCCAGCTGCCGTCGCGCCGCAACAAGTTACGGATTTTAGCATAAGTCGCATTTTGGGCAGTGCTAGCAAAAAGGATAAGGATCAGATGAATAAGCAGACTGCTGCTGGCGGGAATAGTATACTGGATCTCTCCAAGAGCAGTCAACAACAGCAATTGGCAGCACCAACAGTTGCAGTTACCGTGCCATCAATAGCGGGAGGAGCTTCAGCTTATGGCTATGGTGGCATGTTGCCACCGGATTTATTAGCCATGGCCAGTGCCACAAAGTTCTATGCCCAATTCTTTCCACATTTGCTGCCTGCCTATGCAGCGGCAGCAGCTGCCGCCGGCTTGACAACGCCACCAACCTCACCATACCAGCAACAGCAACATCAGCAACATCAACACCAACAGCAGCAGCAGCAGAAACGTTACTTTGCTCCTTATGTGATCAACAGGCAAAGTCCGACGCGTGTCTGCACCCGTGCAGATTGCCTGGAATGCTTGGACTACTACAAACAATTTGGTGCTGGCTACAAGCCGACACCGTTGATATCGCCGGCGGCTTCTTCGGTGAGCAGCTCGAGCAGCACAAGGATTGTCAGGGACAATAATCACAGTACCACAAACATTTCCTTTACCGCGGTGACAAATGTGAATCTAAACTCAACAACAGCCACAATGACAGCATCGTCTGTAAGAACAACACCAACATCAGCATTATCCAAATTAGTTTCGAGCAACAGCATCAACAACAATGCAACAACAGCTGAAGAGATAAGCTACAAGTGTCGCATATGCGACAAGGTTTTCGGATGCTCCGAAACACTCGAGGTGAGTTGAATTAAAACATATAACACATTATAAAAGAGGGTTTGAGTTGGAAACAAATGATGGCAGTCTCATCATGAGTTTATATTGCTCGTTAGTTAGCAAAAATCAATTCCTTTAAAATGATTAAGTTGCTAACTAAATTGAAACAAAAACACATTAGAAAATTGATTGTCTATAGAGTATTTAATATATACTTTAATTTATAGATAAATGTAAACATAAATACATAATGCTTAAAATGGTTTTACTTTCTGTTGCGATGATAGAAGAAATCCCACAAATATCAAATTCTAATTTTCAAAAACTTAATGTTAAAAGATTACCCTAAACAGAGGAAAAATTCAGACTTAACTTTTAGCAACTTTGTTGTCTACAAAATGTTACACGTTTGGAATTCAGTAGAGTTACGAAGAGAAGAGTAGAAAAAAAATATTTTAAAGTTTCCCGGAAGTATCATAAACCTTTTTCTTGATGACATAAATAGTTTTCCTTTTCCAACAATATTAAACAACTGTCATGGTCATATTAATAAATGTCTGAAATATCTCCATAGTTCCTATTAAAACTTTTATGAGAAAACCTTATTTTAATATGCTTTGCAAAGCTTGTCAGCAAATTAACTTCTCTTAATTAAAATATTTTTAAATATTCAAATAAATTTCTATTATTGCTAACAATGCTAATGACGCACGTTATAGACTTGTACTGATTTAAAGACGAAACCTCGAAAAAAGATTGCTTTGTAGCCTGAATATTTAACCCTGTATTTTACCCTGTAATAAGCCAAAAGGAATCCTACAGATTTCATTTTGAATATACATTTTAAAGGGCAATTAAATGTATAGAAAATTGATTTAGTAATAGTAATATTAAATGTGGTTTTACATCTGATGTATTGTTAAATGTGGTATGCAAGTATTTTATCCTTGATTACAGGATAATTTTGGAGTTGGCAAGGTTAAGACATAAACGAAAATTTAAGTAAATAAATAAAAAAAACTTTATTAGAGATTTATGAATGTTCTAGCGCCATTTTTTTTATAAGCTATTAGTTCATTTGGTTTTGATAACTCTTTAAGTAAGTTTAAAGATTGTTTAAATAGCAAAGATAATAATTGAAAATTTATTAAACTTGTTTTGTAGATGTTATGTTTGGTTTATCAAAACATGCAGTTTGTTTGATGTTTATCATTGTAATTTCTCTGATTCACAAAATACAATATCATTAATCAATAATAGTATTAATTGACAAAAAAGTCATGATATAGATTTGACAAAAGTTAAAGCCAAAAAGGATTATACCTTAAAGGCAAACTTAAATATTAAAAACAATGCAAAGATATGCTAAGTTTTAAGCTGAAAACAACAAGGAATATTAAAGGCTCAACTTTTAAAAAGCTGATATTTAAAAGTTATGTATATATTTCATAAGCATCTAAAGGCATCTGGAACTTCTTTTTGTATAAAATGTATTCAATGCAAACACGTTTTTAGCAACGCTTAAAGCAAGGTTCTTAAAGGGAGGAGTCCAAAGAAAACAGGCGGAGCTTCAGTTAACAGAAGAGTTGAAAAAAAGAAGGCAACTGGTCAGAGGCTAGAGGAATACGTTGCTTATGCAAATGTTGATAAAGTAGCTGAAGATCGTTAAAAATGGTGGAGCCCAAAACAGAAGCGAACTGAAAACTGGTTTTACGCATGGGTGCAGGCTGCCAAGCAGCAGAGAGCAACACACAAATACGCGCGCACACACACACACACACACCCATAATGACATGGCATTAGAAAGAGAGCGCAATTGAGAGCTCTGTTCAACAAAATGGCTGCCGGCCAATAGGCAGCAGCATTTTTCATCTCTTTCTCTCCCTCTCACGATTGCAATCCACAAGATCAAGATTGATTTTGAATCTGTTTAAATGTATCAAATATGGAACAACTAAGTTCAAAAATATTAAAATTCATAAAATATGTGAAATGAAATGAAATTGTAAATATTTTAAAATATTATGGTACTTAACTGTTTTTTTAAAATTTTTTTTATTAAATCGTTTACAGCATTTATCTATAATTTTATCAGCTAAGCTATGAAGTTATTTTCTTTTACCAAGAAATATTGACGGAATATAATTAAATATTAAATTATTTCTCCTCGTTTTTCTTTCTTTAAAGGCGCACGAGAAGACACACAAATCGCCGCGTTACGAATGCTCGGATTGTGGCAAAGGATTCTCGCAACTGCGCAACTATAAATATCATCTGTCCGTGCATCGTGGCACGAAGGAGTTTGCAGCCGAGTGTCCAGAGTGTGGCAAGACCTTCAACGATAAGGGCTATCTGAGCAGTCACATGAAGATTCATCGCAATCGCAAGGAATACGAGTGTCCCTATTGCCCCAAATCGTTCAATCAGCGTGTCGCCTTCAATATGCACGTTCGCATCCATACGGGCGTCAAGCCGCACAAGTGTGCCGAATGCGGCAAGCGATTCTCTCGCAAGATGCTACTCAAGCAGCACATGCGCACGCACAGCGGCGAGAAGCCGTATCAGTGTTCCGTTTGCGGCAAATCTTTTGCGGATCGCAGCAACATGACCCTGCATCATCGTCTGCACTCGGGCATCAAGCCATTCAGCTGCCCCTTGTGCCCCAAGGCATTCACCAAGAAGCATCACTTGAAGACGCATCTCAATTATCACACCGGCTGCAAGCCCTATGTGTGTCCACATCCCAATTGCAATCAGGCCTTCACCCAGTCCAGTAATATGCGCACTCATGCCAAGAAGTGTCAGTACCGACCGCTAGATGGCGCTCAACCATACCCAATGCCTCCGCACAAACAGCAGCAGCAGCCGCAACAGCAACAACAATCTAGGGCCATGACAACAGCTCCAAGTTTTGTCATGCCATCGGCAACATTTGCTGCAACTGTTGCAACAACCGCATTTCCTCCAGCACAACAAACGCTACTCAGCAATTTGAGAACTTTCCAAACGATATAGATAAAAGATCTACAATAGGATTACTGAGTAAAGTGCGTATACAAATTGTAAGCATAAGTTAAAAATAAATAATTCAAGTTTAGTTAGAGAAGAAAAAACCCAAAAATAAATTTATGTTATTGTAAAAATCTTAGCAAAACTTTAGAAATCTTTTCTGAGTGCTTTTTTGTTTCATTTATTATTATTTTAGGAACAATATTCTTATGTAAAGAAATGTTTAAGTCTGGTCAAGTTTTCGATATGTGTAAAATTGCTTATTTAAAGATTGTGAAAACAATTCAAGTTCTCTACAACTGATCTTAAAACTCAAAGTTATGCCCGTTCATATCTTCCAAATCGAATTTATTCGTGAAACTTAAAGCTGAAGTTCAAATAAATGTTCAAAAAAGTACAACCTTGAGTAAAATCAATATGTACATTCTTAAAAGTATCTTTCCGTTATTTTAATTTAACAAAATAAAAAAAACAACATCAAATTTAAGATTAAAATTTGTGATTTAATATATATACCCAAAAACTAAATCTTTAATTATTTAACTAATATGTTTGTATATTATTTGTAATTTTTTCAATACCATCTCGATTCAGAAACAAGGTTCAGTCACTGTTTTGTAAAAGTCACAGTTACAACTGGATCTGGCGCAAATCGAAAACTAAGCACACTCTGTACATAAATTGAGAACCTTACGTATATTGTTACAACAGAACTTACTTTTGCATTTGTTTGTGAAGTGTGAACTAAAAGAAACGATTTCAAAAAATAAAAAAAATCCAAGTTATATTTACAGTGGAAAAATCAGGGAGCAAAATGAGCACGCTAATGAAGTCCGATAATCCTGAAATTAATGAGCTTCTATATTTTCCGGCCTATGGGCCATTTTATGGCATTATGGGTGTGGTCGCCTCCATAGTGTTTTCATCCATTGGAGCAGCCTATGGTACTGCTGTGGCGGGCAGTGGAATAGCGGCAACAGCTGTTATGCGACCGGAGCTGATAATGAAGTCGATAATACCAGTTATTATGGCCGGGATAATAGCCATATATGGTCTGGTTGTGTCGGTGCTAATCTCTGGTGTCATTGGCTCTGCCGAAACGTACTCAATAATAAAGGGATATATTCATCTGTCAGCAGGATTGTCGGTGGGCTTTTGCGGATTGGCATCTGGCTATGCGATTGGCATCATTGGCGAAGTTTGTGTTCGAAATACGGCTCAGCAGCCTCGACTTTTCATTGGAATGATTCTTATTCTCATATTCGCTGAAGTGCTGGGTCTATATGGCATGATAGTGGCAATCTATCTATACACAAAGGAAGTTTAAAATGTTGTTAAAAAATAAGTTGTAAATGTTAGCTTAACTTAACTGGTCAGCCAAATAAAATAATTCATTTAAAAACAAGTCTAATTTAAAAAGATCAGCTGAAGTCTGCTTAAGAATATTTTTGTCTGTTTGTATAATAATTATACATATATATATATAACTCATATTATCTAACGTTTCAAAAAACCGCGAATCCTGCTAACGTTGCCACATAGCTAAAAGTGTCAAACATTAACAGAGTTTGAAGCTGTTAATCACGCTAACAGCACGCTCCACCACTTAACATACTGTACACGCCAATTTAACCATAATTACTCCACAGTTAACAGTCAGCGACTCGTTAATTGGTTGATAATACCTGTAAATGCACGTCATCAACACTCACACCACATATAGCTGTCACATTTGCACACACGCGCGCGTAGTGTGCGTTTCAGTTGTTTTTTTTTTTTTCAGCAAAAGCAAATTATCAAAATTCGTGTAAGTGTTACAATTTGTTGTGAAATTGAATCAATTAAATTAACTTACGAATTGGCTTACACTCATCACGCATTTTCTCTCAGGCGCAGGAACAAGAAACACAACAAATCGGATCAACTTTTCGCCAGCGTGGGCAAGCGAAAAGAAAAGAAGACAAACACGCTGCCTGGCGTCGAGCAGAGTGCAAATCAAGCGTTCGCCATGGCCGAATATTGGCAGCAACAACAACATCAGCAGCAGTTGACACCTCAGCAGCAGCAACTTACTAATGGAGCTGCAGCGCATAATGACTCAGTTGCTGACGCTAACTCCGGCGCTGCCTGCAATGGCACCCCTACTGGCCACACCAACAACAACAACTATGTTAACTTCAATCAGTTTATCACGCAACATAATTTACACAGCTCCAACCTCAACTACAACATTGGCGGCGGTGGCGGCGCCTTTGGCCTGACGCCCAACACAAGCAGCACCAGCAGCAACGGCAGCGCTGCCAACAGCGCCAGCAACTCTGGTCTTAACTCGTCCAGCTTTGGTGTAACAGTAAGTGATTATATATATACTATATAATATCTCCGCAAAGCTAAGTACATGAATATTGAATTGATTTTTAATTATGGTTCTTTCTTACAGCAATATGTGCAACCTTTATTTGGCTATCAGAATGGCGATGCCGGCCAGCATTATCAGGGAGGCGGAGGAGGAGTTGCCGCCGCTGCTGCTGCCTATCCCAATTTGTACTCAACTTTTGGCAATAATCCATTTGCTGCTGCACCTGCTGGCGGCTTCGATTTTAGTGCTTCTAAGCTGCAGGCGAGCGCACCCGAATTTGTGCCCAATTTTGCCAAACTCAGCCTGTCGACGACCAATAAAGCGAACAGCAACAACAACAATAACAACAACACTGCCACACAACCTGAGACTTTGGCCCATGAGCAGCCAGCAACAGCAGTCAGCAGCAACAATCCACAGCAACAACGGCAACCGAAACCGTTGATGGCCGGCAGCAACACTGGCAACAGCGGCAGCAGTCGCCAGCAGCAGCGTCGCCAAGATTATCGCGACGATCGACATGAGGATCGATATGAGCGCGCAAAAAAGCCGCAGAAGCAACAACGCTACGACAATCATCGCAGCAACAAACGACGCGACGACTGGAATCGCAATCGTGATCGCATCAATGGTTATCCACGTGCCGCCGACGAACTGGACACCAGCAATAGCAATGACAGTGCTCAAACCTCACCCGAAAAGCAACCGCAGCAACAACAACAACAACAAATCTCGCCACGACGTGCACCGGATAATGAGAAGCTATCACAGCGTGAGAAGCTAATGCGTGACATCGAGCAGCGACGTCTGGAGTGTTTGGTGTGTGTGGAACAGATAAAGGCACATCATGGCACCTGGTCATGCCAGAACTGCTATCATGTGCTGCATCTCAAATGCACCATTACGTGGGCAAGTAGCTCGAAGTCTGCAGAGGGTTGGCGTTGTCCCGCCTGCCAGAACGTGCTGGAGGAGGTGCCACGTGAATATAATTGCTTTTGTGGCAAACTCAAGAATCCACCATTAACACGCAATGAGCTTGCACACAGCTGCGGTGAACTGTGCTGTCGCGTGGAAGGATGCAGTCATGCTTGCACGCTGCTGTGTCATCCGGGTCCGTGTCCGCCATGCCAGGCGAATGTGAGTCGCAGTTGCGGCTGTGGACGCACCTCCAAAATGTTGCAGTGTGCCATGAAACAGCAGCTGCAATGCGAGTCCATCTGCGATAAGACGCTCAATTGCAGCGAGCATCGGTGCCAGCAGCTGTGTCATGCGGGCAAATGTGAGCCATGTGGCGAGCAGGTGGAGCAACACTGCCACTGTGGCAAGCAGCAGCGCGAAGTGTTGTGCACCAAGGAGAGTCAGGATAAGCGCAGTTACTCGTGCAAGGAGTGCTGCAGCAAACCGTTACCCTGCGGCAATCACAAGTGCAAGGACTCGTGTCATGCCGGCGCTTGTCGTCCCTGCAAGCTGAGTCCACAGCAAATCACCAGCTGCCCCTGCGGCAAGCTGCCTGTGCCGAACACGCAACGCGCCAGCTGCCTCGATCCAGTGCCCACCTGCGATGGTGTCTGCAGCAAGACATTGCGCTGCGGCAAACCCGCCCATCCGCATCAATGCGCCAGCAAATGCCATTTGGGCCAGTGTCCACCCTGTCCCAAGCAGACGGCTGTCAAATGCCGTTGCGGTCACATGGATCAGCTGATCAAGTGCCGGCAGCTATCAACACGCGCGGATGATGCGCGTTGCAAGCGTCGTTGCACAAAGAAACGCAGCTGTGGCAAACACAAATGCAATGCGGAATGTTGCATCGATATCGATCATGCCTGCCCGCTGCCCTGTAATCGAACACTGAGCTGTGGCAAACACAAATGCGATCAGCCGTGTCATCGCGGCAATTGCCCGCCCTGCTATCGCAGCAGCTTCGAGGAGCTGTACTGTGAGTGTGGAGCAGAGGTTATCTATCCACCTGTGCCGTGTGGCACCAAGCGTCCACCCTGCAAGCGCCAATGTTCGCGCACCCACGGCTGTGAGCATGTGCCACAGCACAGTTGCCATGCGGCGGCTGTCTGCCCGCCCTGCATGATGTTCACAACGAAGTGGTGTCATGGCAATCATGAGCAACGCAAAACGATACCCTGCTCCCAAGAGAGTTTCAGCTGTGGCTTTGCGTGCGGCAAGCCGTTAGCCTGCGGTCGCCACAAATGCATTCGACCCTGTCACGAGGGCGATTGTCCGCAGCAGCCAGGCGATTTGTGCCGCCAGAGCTGCGCCAAGCCGCGTTTGCTATGCGGCCACAAGTGTGCTGCTGCTTGTCATGAGGGCGCCTGTCCGGAGACTCCGTGCAAGGAGCTTGTCGAGGTGCAGTGCGAGTGCGGCAATCGCAAGCAGAGCCGCAGCTGCCAGGAGCTTGCACGGGAGCATAGTCGCATTGCGACCGCACAGCTGGCCTCCTCCATGGCGGAGATGTCGCGCGGCAACTATATGGAACTCAGCGAAATACTTGCACCCACCAAAAACAACAAATCCAATAAAACGTAAGTTGTAATTGTTCACAGATTTGAAATCTTAGTATTGTTAGTCAGTCGATTTTATGTTCACAAAAATATCTTTATGTTTGTATTTTAGCTTGGACTGCAATGATGAGTGTCGTCTGTTGGAACGCAATCGTCGCTTGGCTATTGGACTGCAATCGCGAAATCCGGAATCGCAGCTTAAATCGCTGACAAAATATTCGGAATTTATGCGCGGCTTTGCCAAGCGTAATCCGGCTCTAACCAAGAGTGTCTATGAAACACTAACCGATTTGGTCAAACTGGCCAAAGAGAGCAAGCAAAAGTCACGCAGTCATTCTTTTCCCACAATGAATCGCGAAAAGCGTCAAATGGTGCACGAGCTGTGCGAAGTGTTTGGTGTGGAGTCCGTATCCTATGACAAGGAGCCCAATCGCAATGTAGTCGCCACAGCGCACAAGGAACGCGTAAGTTAAATACAAACAGAATACAAAAATCATAAATTTCTAATCATTTTCTTTTAATGCGCAGTGCTGGTTGCCCGCCACAAGCGTTATGGAGGTTCTTGCACGTGAATCCGGTCAGCGTCGCGTCCCGGTGCCCAGTAACAATGCCTGGGGCCTCAAAAAGTAGAAATAACATTTCATCCGTTTATACTTGACAATACAGAAGACAGACACACACATTTTGCAACGTTTAACTTAGAATTTATATACATATTATTATTCTTTTTTAAACGAGCCTAAAAAAAGTCTGTGAAATATTTCGTGTGCACGGACAATGTTAAGAAATTGCATGTTGGATAAAACTAAAATGATCGTAAGCAGAACGAAATGCATGAACTATTAAATATCGAGGAAGAAGGAACAAAACTGTTAATCAACTTTCAACTGTTGTATGAAGAATTTATGTAAAGCTGAATCCTTTGATTACGTTGCGTATAATGAATAATAAACAAGAATGAAAGCAATCGTATACAAGAGATATATAATAACTGAACTAAATCTAAGATAAGATTGGTTTCTTAAGTTGAAATTGACAAACATTTTTAAAAGATGAAAGAGTGAAGTTAAAATATTATTAAATTTAGCACTGATCTTTTACTATTTTAAGCTGTGTCTCGCACTATATTTATCAATAACGTTGCTTTATCGGTAAATAGCTTCCACATCAGTGATGTCAAATCTGAATTTTACTCGTCGAATCTGAAGTTTTTGTCATTAAGTCATTAATCCCCAATCAACTTTTCGGTATAAATATCGCCACGCTATAAACAGCTTTTCTTCGGCCTCAAAAGTTGACATCACTGTTCCACATTTTCTAGTGGTAGCAATATTTGCTAAATACATTTGCTTGGTTCTAACAAATGTGGACTTAAATAGCTGAGACACACACCATTTACCCAACCGCAAACAGATTTGTATTCGTATTGATGAGTTGCTGCTGCCCATAGTAAGAAATTCCTAATTTTTAAATGAAGCAAAACAACATCTCACCTTTCAAATCTATAATAATTCTTTTACTCAACTTTAATTTAGTATATTTTGCATTTATCTTGTAGTTAAGAAACATATTTTCATACATACAGAGTATTAGAAAGATTTTTTAATTTCTGCAAATGTTATTTGGACATTGTAGTACTAGTATCTACTATACGTTAGGTATGTCGATTTTTTAATTTAAGTTCGTCAAAGCAATCCATACAGAAATCCCCGAGAGTTGTCTACTTGCTATTCCCAATTAGGCTAGACCAACTAGGCAGCTTCATCTTCTGCTCCAGCTCTTGTTAATGCTGCTGCGTGCCTTCAGTTGCGTTCGTTTCGGGCGTTGGGCACGCTTCTAATTTGTTGCTATTGCCGTTTGCCGTTGCCATTTTCACGGCAAAACAATAAGCGCTGCCATGGGAATAATGCTGAAATAAAGATGAAATGTTACGACAGGGCCAAGTCAAAAGGCAGAGTCATCCAATAGGGCTCCAGTCGCAGCAGCATCTACTCGAACGCACTCACGCATAGGCCAAAACGTGGGCAGGAGGAGTGAGGGTGGGTGATACGTATGTATATGAATATAGACCTGACATAATGAGCCGCCCATAAGCGAAATGGCTGCCAACGAGTCGCAGTCGCAGTCGACGTCGTCGTATTCGTCTATATCCCCGTCTACATCTTTCCATCTTAGTTGGCGTTCTCTTAAGATGTGTGCGTAATTTGAATTTAGTCTGCCTGCGAGTTTATTAACAAATACAAAGGGAGCAAAGCAAAAAATATAAAAACAGACACACACACACAGCGGTAATGAGAAGATTGCGGGTAGAGCGAGAGAATCTTCGGTGGGTGGAGGACCTCAGAGCAGGTCTCAAGACATACAGTTGGTCGGTGAATTGAGCAATTTCTTGGATGGGGATACGACTAAGGGGGAGTTGGTGCATAATGCCAAAGAGATTAAATTGTGGTTGCCAGTCGCTGGGGTACTTGAAAGGGAGAGGGCCAGGTGTTAGGTGTGAGGTGTGTGGGGAATTCGTTGTTCGAGTGACGCCGAAAGAGTTCATTTTGGGTCAGTTGTGCTGAGTTCATCAAGGCTCATCAGGAGCAGTTTCTTCAGATGTGAGGTGCAATTTTAATTAGGAGGCAAGACAAGAAATGCTTTATTACCAGAGTAATAAGAAATATGGCTACAAAACATTCATTTTATTTTTAATTGGACAAAGAAAAAGTCGAGACAAGCTGAATTTTTTAAATTTATTCAAAATATATCTTCATATGGGAAAATCCAAACTCTTGTTTTTTGTAAACTAAACTTTTAGTTCGATTCACAGTGATACAGACAATTAAAACTAACAATTTTAAACAAACTTGTAAATATTTAATTGGATTTTGTTAAATTTAAAACAAGAGCATCCTCAAATTTCTAGTTTGATATGAATCAAGAAATTAAAAATTAAATTTAATAAAGTGCATACATAATTTAGATGACATTTGCATTTTCCTTTTATTTTCGGACAACTAAAGCGAATTACATTTTCAAAATGTATGTAAGTTTCTTTATTATTTATATTCAAAGGTTGAAGCTTTCGTGTCACTGCGTCACTATCAGAAACATTTAAAATACCCTTCTCATAAACTTGGCCAAATGCAGCAAAACAGGCAGCTAAGCAAACAAATTTTTACAGATAATGCGAATGGAAACTTGACAACAGTTGAATGCTCATTTAACCTGACATTTAACATACATATGTATATATATATATATATTTCCTAAGGTAAAACTATAAGCATAGATATGCGGATAAGTATGAGTATTAAGTTTATTTATGGATGAAAATCACACAAAGAGAATAGATAGAGAGAGAGAGAGAGTGAGAGCATAAATGTTGAAATATTCATTAGGCCTGAGTGCAGCGTGCAGAAATTATGCCTGCGTGTCGTTCTGTGGCCCAGCCACGAATATGATGGCTAGTCAACTGATGTCTAGTAGAACTCTGGATGTTAAGCAGCGGACGTGCGCCATGAGCACAACCGGGACAGCAGCCAGTTGGGATAGGCAGGAGACCGCAGCCATGTCGAAACGAGGCGCATTCAATTTGCGCATTTGGCTTTTTAAAAAATGCATTAAACGCGCGTGCAGCAGCGGAAGACGCTCAAATAACGTTGCTAACGTGAATAACGTGCCCAAAACATAAAGGAGCGACAGAACGAAAGACAGACAGTCAAATAACCAGACAGACAGACAGACAAAAAGAAGTTGCTGAAGAAAAGTTGCAATGAAAGCGCGAAAATTACTTCCTAAATAGCCGCCTGACTGGCTGTCAAGACGCTGCCAAAATGATGGCGGAAAGGAAAGAAGGGAAGAGCAAAGAACAGACCTGAAGCCCAATTCATGTTCGGGGTCCAATAAAGGCGACAGAGACACAAGCACAAAAACGCACACACACACACACACACACATAGGAGGCACAGGAGGCAGTGTGGGGAGAGTGGAAATAGAAGACACAGTCGAATTCAAATTGCAAATTCGCCGCAGATTTTTTATGCACTTTTTCCCTAGTCCAAAATTAAGCCAAGCGAACGCTGCAGCCGGAACGAACTCCAGACGGAGACAAACCAGGACAGCCCGGACAAGCAGGACGACGGTTGAACTGCCTTCATCGCTGACGTTTTGACGACAAAATAAAAACAGTATAAAATCGCTAGCGAAGGCACGCCGCGGATTATATACCCTTTACGATCTTATGCTTATACTGTAGCTATATAGTAAAGTAGAGTTATTTTGCCAATATGTTGTTCAGATTACGCAATGCATAAATATTGAAAACAAAATATGGTTCTGTCAGTCATTTGAGATCAGGTCACAGAGAAATCGTTTGTTGAGTTTACTGATTTCGTTTTTAACACAACTTAATCATTCTAAAATGAGCCATTTAGTCTGATTAAGTAAGATTGATGAAGATATTTATTAAAATACAAGAATTAGTATTGTAGCCTGTTGTTGTTGGGTGATAAAGAACCTGCACAAATACCAAATAACATAAAATAACAGAATTAAGAACTTGTCACTTGATGCATATCAAAAATATATCTACCTGTTCTTTATGTGTACGAAAGTGTACTCCATCAATGCGTTGCACATTTCAAGACAAAAATAAGGATCTCTCCTTATAAAAATACACTTTTCTAAGACGACGACGAAGATGAAGAAAACTGAGCAGGCACAACTGCATGCAAATATTATCGTATCTATATGCCAGAACGTAAAAAGGAAAAGAGAGAAACCATTTCAAAAGCGAAAAGGTGACAAACTGGCCAAGTGGTGCGAAGGGAAGAGGGAGAGATTGGAGTGTAATACGAGTGATGTGCCTTACCCCTTGCACAACCAACGATGTCTGTATACATAAACATGTATATATATATATATACATAGATATATACCCTTCATCCTGCTTTTGGTCCTTGGCCAAACTAAATGCATTTCGGTTTTTATTCATATTTTATTCAAATGTGGCAACCAAAATGGCACAAACACTGCAAAGTTATTTATGTTTTTTTTTTTACTCTGCTTCTCTTCCTTCTTGCTGCTCTGCTCACTCAACCAGGGCTGCGAAATGGGGCTTGGAAGTGAGGCAAGTGGAGCAGAGAGGCATTTGACGTTGTGGAATTCAAATAAAGCTAAAACAATTTGTGAACAGTTTGGTTTCCAGATCGAAACAATTTAAAAAAGTCAACAAATATGAACTGAACCCAAAAAACCTGGATAAAGATGCTTGATAGTTTTATTTTATACATTTTTTTTTTCCATTTAAAAGCAATTTATATTATTTTTTTTTACCACCTAAGCTTCTAAAATAAAATGTTTTGAATACAAATGTTTCGAAGATTTTAAGTGAATAAAATATATGTTTTTTCGGCATTATCAAAGCTTTACTTAATGAATTAAACTTTTACTAAGTAGAAAGCTTCAACTAAAAATAAATTATGCTAGTGTTAATAGTTTTTCAGTGCCACAAAAAATGGGTTGACCGAAAAGAATCTCTGATTAAAAACATACTTAACACAATATATCGAACAATTTCTCAAACTAAGAGTTTTACTTCTGAGTTTGCTTAACAAATTCTTTCGATTCTATTAGTCAGTTTTAATAACTTTGAACGATTCAAATTGCAAAACGAACCACAAACTGAATGCAACTGTATTGAGTAAAGCAAGTTTCTGCGGCCATTTCTCAAAGCACTGTCTCCTTTTCCTACTTTCTCATGTTCTTATCTTGTTCTTGTAATATATTAGTTGAGGCAAGCAAGCAAATACTTTAGTATTCACATTGCTTCAATTTTGTGTACGTACAGTGAAGTGAAGTAAAAATAAAGCCACAGTCTGCGACATCAGTTTTGCCATGAATTGCATTTTCGTTGCCCGTTTTTCCATTCATTTTTTGTTGTTTTTGTTGCCATAAACTTGTCATCATTTTAATATTGGCAGCTTATAAGCCACGTTAGACGAAGTCGAGACCAAAGCACGGGGCACGGGGCACGGGGTACAGGAACGGTAGAGAGAGAGCGTCGACCCAAAGCCAATGTCAAGCCAAGTCAAGACAAGCCAACTCAGCAACGGATTATCTGCGACAGACCCATGAAAGGCTGAAAGGCGTTGACGTGCAAGTACTGCAGGTGCAGGGGGTGGTGGTGGTGTGGTGTGTTGGCATAGATGACTTTAGCTAGTTTGTGTGTAGCACGAAAATTTTTACTGTAAAATACAATTTCCCGTTTTTATAGCTCATTTCCAACAACATTTGCTTAGCCAGCTCGTCGCCGTCGAATGGGAAAACAATTTTTATTGCATTTCGCTGGCAATGAGCAGAATGAGTGGTGAACAGCGACGCGGAGAATAGTAGGCGGATGGCGGGCTATGGCGGATAGTGGTGGGTGGTTGGTGAAATGACTCGTTACTTGGATAGATGGCCAGCACAGTGGATGGGTGGGTGGTGAAAAGGGGTTGAGGTTGGGAGGGGATATGGAGTGTATAAGTAAATATTACTTCGTTGCTTTCTCATTCATTTTTTTTAAACACTTGGCATTAAGTGCAGCAGCTGTGGGCAAGCAAAGTGAAGGGGCTAGCAGCTGCCGGCAGACCAGAAGAGAGGTGGCAACGAGGGGAGCAACAAAGTGAGTAACGGGAAAGGCAGGCAGTCAGGCAACGTTTCCTGCGTTAGTTGTGCGCTTCAAGATTCAATTATAATGCAATAAAGCGCGAATCAGAGTTACAATAAAAATAACAAGAGCGACTACAGCAGCAACACACACACACACACACACACACACACACACACATATAAACTTGCATATATGTAAGTCAGCAGACTATGAGTATACAAGAAATCTGCAATACACACACACACACACACACAAACGCACTCACATAGACAGAGACAGGGGCAGGGGCAGAGACAGCTGCAACTCTCATATGTATGTTTAATGGGAGCTGTTCCAGGAATTAAAACAAACTTGTTAAATTTATATAGTTAAAAAGTAAGTCTTTTTACTAACATAGAAAAACACAGCTGGCTATGAACTTATTAAAATTCTTTTTCATAATAAATACATATATGTGTATCTGGGATACTTTTCAAATAAAAGCCCAACATTTAAATACAAATAATTACAGCTTCATTAAATTTGTAATCAACTTAAAAATATTAATTAAAATAATATATAGTTCTTTATTTTGTTGTGTCAACTTTTTACACAGAATTAAGGATTTATAATATTTTTAATAAGCTACAAAAATATGTTTTGTTGCGTGAGTAAGCTGAAATTTGAAGAAAATCACATAAATGTGAATTTATTAATGAGCGTAAATACATAACGATGGAACGTTGCTTAAAAAGCGTTGAAATTGATTTCTGGATCGTGCCTAGCATAGCTACAGTCACCAATATAATATTTAGATGGAGATAGGAGGCCATGGGAGCAGTTTGATGAAGGGGAGAAGCAATCATTTCTTGCGCTGCTTTTGCTGCTGGTAAAATGCATTGAGCGCGTAGCCTAAGTGTTTAAGTGTTCTAATGTAACCCTGTCTCTTATTCGTTCGTTCCTTCGATACCTTTTCGCTCTTCCATTTTCTTCGCTTCCTTTGAGTCACAACTGCTGAACGAGGGTAGGGAAGTGAAGGAAGGTTCTGCTTCTTATAATATGATTATTAATGTTGCTTTGCTTGCGCCATATTGTGGAAATTATTAAGCGTAAGCAGACAAGCAACAATCAAAACAATCAACGAGCGAAAAGGCGAACTGTCGTCTGGCCCTAAAATGTATGCTACGAATTTGTGTGTGTGTGTGTGTTGTTGTCGATTGGCCTACGGTCATTTTAATTATCTAACGTGTCCCAAAAAAAAAAAAAAAATATATATATACGCAAGCATAAAACGCAAAGCAGTTACAACAACAGCAACAATGACAACAAACAGCCGAAAGAAATTCAATTAAAATGGAATCCCCGGAAATTCCTTGTAATCCCAAACCCCTCAACAACAACAAAATGAAAAGTATGTATATTGCGTATACATATTGTCAAAAGGCAAATTGTACAACTCACGAAGGTAGCACAAAACATGTGGCCAATAAATTCGTGAGCATCCCACGCCGCAGGCTGATGGCAGCAGACAGGAGGCACGAGGCGGGAGGCGGGAAGCATGAAGGCATGGAGATTTGGTACAAAACTTAAGTATGTAAATTGCCGCACGTTCATTTTTTGATTTTGCCAGCATGAAATCAGTATAATCTGTTTTGTCAGTATCCCCTGACCAACAGCAGCAGCAGCAGCAGAGAAAAAGTCAACGCTAAAGTTGCTAGCTGAAGTTGATTTTAAATACCCGCTCCACCTACCTTCCCCATCTCCCTTCTCACCTTAGTTTCCATCACTCTTGCTGCTTATCCGAGTCCGTGGTTCGGATCCTGCCCAGAAGCGCTGATTAACGCACTCGAGCGCAATCTGCCTCACTTCACTTTTATGTAAACACAAAACAGAATATAAAGGCATAAAGCAAAATAAAATAGAACGCCTGCTTCTCTTTCTGTCCATTTGTCTCTCTCTCTCTCCTCAATGTAGACGGCCTATCTTGATGGCAGTGCTTGGCAATGTGAAAAAATGTTTGACTTTCTGTCTGCCTTTTTCATATTAAAGGTAATTTTCATATTTTTGCAAATGGCTGCCTGGCTGCACTCTCCATCCCAACATCTCCCTCTCTCTCTCTCTCTCTCTCTCTCTGTCTTTCATCAAGCATACGCCAATTCAATCATTTAAATTCAAAATACACATAAATATACTTATGCGGAATGTACAGGAACATAAATAGAAATACAAATTTTTTTTTAGATATATATTGTGTGTTTGCCAACAACAAGTCAACGGCCCACGATTGTATTATGAAATGATTATCTACAAGCATTTACTAAAGCAAAGAAAAATTGCAATACCCTCAGGTGCAAAGCTTAAGAAAATCATTTACACAACACAAAGAGACTGTAAGGTTTCGATTGTGTTCAAGTTTTAGAATCGACTGCTTGAAAATGGTACAGTATGAGTTGGAACTGAAAAGAATAGAGAAACCTCAGACATAAATATATAATGCATTTCTTAAATGAGTAAATAACATATCTAGATCCGACGAAGATTTAAATTCCTTATGATGAATTATTCGATAACTTATCGCTTCGATTAAGCTGTAGTAAATCCAATTGTGATTATAATTTTAGATGTTTTCATTAGACATGTGAGAAATGTTCTAGAAGCTTCCAAAAAATGTTCTTGTTTAAATATTACTGCATACACTAAGGACCTCTATACATTTTTCACTTGCCCTGCCTTCGAATTCCCAACTGGTTCTAGCGTTGTTCGAGTGGTATGGTGCTTGGCAAACTTGAGTTAATTGCTTCTAGAATTACCGTGAGGTACTGTTGAAGTCGAGTTTTTTTAAAACCTGTTTTTTTTTTTATATTTTTTTTAATAATATATATCTGTTGTAGTTTTTTAATATACACATTATTTTTTAATATACAAATTGTTTTTAATATGTGAAGTAGTTGTTGTTGCTTGCATAGAAACAGGTAGCAAAATCAATGGCGTAGCCGGTACGTGGTAAACTCCACCCGAAACGAACGATTTGTTGGCAATGTTTACACGAGTTCGGTCCATTTTCAAAAATATGGTTCTGATTCACTCAGATGTTGATTTATAAAACAAATACAATTTCATGTTTTGTTACAACTTTTTATAAGTTTTCATTGGACATGTGAGAAATGTTCTAGAAGCTTCTAAAAAATTTTCTTGTTAAAATATTACTGCATACAACACTATGCGCCTATTCTGAGATGATTCTTGATGGTTATGACCAATCTTCTGGTTTGATTGTATGGGTTTTCTGTTTGTTCATTTTGTCATGGACAGGGACAGTAGTTTTGTTCAGTTCAGGAATCTGGGGGATATTAAGTGCCCTGCCTTCCCAGTTTCCAATTGGTTCTAGCGTTGTTCGAGTGGTATGGGGCTTGGCAAACTTGAGTTAATTTCTTCTGAAATTACCGTGAGGTACTTGTTGAAGTCCAGTTTTTTTAAAAACTATTTTTTTATATTATTTTTAATTATATATATTTTCTTATATTTTTTTTGAAGTATACATATTTATTTAATAATTATGATAATAACATGAGCTTGTATTTTATTTCTTCCTCTGGTGTACTTTCATTTACTTCTTCGTCTTGGGTTTCCATTCTCCATTCTATTCATACGTGGCCTCATTTTCGATATTATGTAATCACGCAATCTCACAAGCCTCATTCTTGGCGGCCATCTTCGACAGTCCCTTGCCCTCGTACTGCACGGCATTTACAGTGACAATGGCGGTAAAACCACCATCCGGATTGCTATTTATTGTAAAGTCACTAATGTTAATTTCATTCACCTCGTTTAGGTAAACCTTGTTGCCACTAGCCTCTTCATATACTTGCGGGATATGACGCCTAGCACTCCTCAATTATCCAGTCCATCTGCAAATCGTTGTCATCATCCTTGCAGTTGGCATTTTGAAGATATGTAGATGTTATTATCTTCATCGACATCAATCTCGCTGTCAAGTATTGCATCTCTCTTACTGAGTGGTTGGTGTTGTTCCCCAGTTTTGAGCGCAATGCCGCAAAGAAGTTTTCTAGGTTGTCCTGGTTGAACCTTGTGAGATGTATAAAAATGATTCCTTCGATACTAAGCAGTTCATCCGTAAGGCTCACAATGTGGTCGATTGTTTGTAAAAGGCCCTGTTTCCACAGGCATCTTTGCGAAAAAGTGAGGTGATTTAAAAACTTCATAAAATCCACCAGTTGAGCTCTTTTGCTCAAAGTGTATCCGGTTTTCAACCCTTTTGAACTAGAGCGACAGTTCAAAGGATCAAAAGCATCATTTAATGTAAATATGAAATCAGCAGTGGACAACGCTTTATTCATAGTATGCGCTGTGAACAGCTTGTTTTTATAACATACTCTGATGGCGTTGCCCACCGATCTTGAAAACACCTGGATCGCCAATTTTACACTCTCCGTAAGCTTTTTTTATTATACATTTTTTCTTTTAATATGTATATATACATATTTTTTTTTAAACAATATGCCGCATCACATATAGTGAATTATTCTTTACGTTAAGGCTCTTCATTCATAAATGAGATGAGCTCGTATTTTATTTCTTCTTCATTATCGAGCGCTTTTGCGTACTGTAAATGAATAAAAGAATAAGTATAAGCATGAGAATACTAAAAATTGTTTTAAAAAAACGTATTAAACAGTCAAAACTCGTTTGCCCAATACTCTATCAATGTCCAGTTTTATAGAAAAATAAAAAACTGGCACCAATTTCGCAATGGAATTATGGTATCCTGCCGCGCTGTGGCGAGTGCATCAAAAGGTCAAAATCTGAGCTGTGTTGCTGCGGCTTGCAAAAAAAAAATATAGTTAAAAGAAAGAGGAAAATGTTTTAAGCCAAGGCACCCAAGCGAAGCGCTCCAGAAAAATATTTATTACTCTGCCTGGCGTTAGGTATATATATATATGTGTGTGTGTGTCTAGTGGGAGATGGTTTGCCCTCAAGGTGAAAATATGCTAAGTAACAAATAAAAGCAAAAGATCTCTATCAGAGGCAGCCAGCCTCGACGTTGCCTGCAAATGTTGCAAACGAGTCGAAGTCGACGTCGTCGTTGAGTCTTTGGCTTTTTACATATTTTTTGAGGTTTTCAAAAGTGCGGCAAAACTAGCACACAAGTGGGCGGCGACTAAAGGGGCAGACACCCAGACGTACGAAAGAACGTACAGACGAACGGACGAATAGACGGACGGACGGCAAAGAAAGCCAAAAGCAAAGCTTGTAAACAAATTAAGAGATTGCTTTTGGGCAGGCGGCCCTCTAAAGCGTTGAACTGAAGACTAAGCCAATGGATACAGAAAGGGGAGAAAAGAGGGGTCGAGTGGGGCCGAGATGGTCTGCGTACTACAAATGGGCGTTTCTAATCAAATCAGTTGCTGCATGCAATAAATTCCAAATGGAAATAACAACAAAAATCAAAAAAAATTAAATAGAAGGCACAGAAAAACACTTTTGCGGTTGAAGCGACAAACAACAAAATTGATTGGGCGACGTTTTTGTATAGTGCGTGTTAAATTTGTTTACAAATTGTTCAAATTTTCTAAAATACCCGAAGTGAAAAAGGGTAGGCATCTGATATAAATGGCGTGTCTGTGTTCTATAACAAGTTTAAGCCTATCATGTAAATATGATTATTTTCAATTATGAAACTCTCTAGCGTTTTGTAACTAATTCAACTTAAGCCAACTTCAAAAAAACTGTTAAAAACGCTTTTTGATAATATTCAAGTATCGAACTTTGTAACCTAGTTCGGTAGTTCACAAAGGACTTGAAGTCCTTGATAAACTTGTTCCCAATGACACTTGATATAGTATCCAGAATTGAAATAATGTCAGTCACATAAGAAATGAGTATGCGTTTAGGTTTTTTAACAGAACCAAAACTAACAATTGATTTGTTCTTCGTAATTGGCGATACTTCTTTATCATCTAAGCGAGATTAACCCTAAGGAGAAGTAGCAGTAGATGTAAGTTGTATGTCCATGTCCGAAAACTTGCTTTCATCGGTTCCATCGAGAATTGGCAACAATTAACCTCGAACTAATTTGAGCTTTTGGAGCTGCATTGGTAGCCAAAGAGGAGCCTTTTCTAGAGGCAGTGGAGCCTTTATTTGGCGAAGTTTTGCCACTGCTTAGTTTTGGCTTCTTCGATTCCACAAATTTTAGTTCGTGGACATCTGGTATGACTTTCTTACGGTGATACGTAGTAATCTTACATGGAATTACGGAAAGAGTGCATCCAATGACGTCAACGTCATCTTCATCATCTAAGTCCAAGAGCTTTTTAATTAACTTCATCTATCATGTATAAAAATAATGCAATTTCGATCGAACTAAAATGAAAAAGAATCGTATCGATAAATATTCCAAAAATATTCCAAATAAAACATAAAATCAAATTCAAAAACAAACCAGAGAAAGCCGGAAGCTATTAAAAATTTCTTAAGGTTTTGTATAAATTTATTACGGCTAAATATAACTTTTTGTCACAAAATATAATTAAACGATGCTCCGCTATCGAGTTGACTTGATTCACCAAGGAGTCGAGTCGAGTGGAGAGTTCAAAAGTTGCCAAAGCGCCGCACGCGGAATAGTTTTCTAATTAACTATGAACTATGCGCGAGCACAGAAAAGACGCACAGAGAAATTAAAGTGAGAGAAGAAAGATGAAAAGGAAGAGCTGAAGGAATGGAATAGTTGGTAGTAGCTTGGTGAGATAAACCGTGAAATCTCATGAATTAACTGTGCCAACTTTTGGCTTCTGGCTAGCACACGAAACTATTTCAAAAGAAAGACAATTGCAATTGCAGTCTACAAGCAAAAGGTAGGCAGCGGCGAAGTGGAATCGTGCGGGGGACTAAGATCAGAGAGAGTGGGGTGAAACTGAGGCGTCGTCTGGTGATGGCAACGTCGACAGTTTCTCCACAAATGATTTAGTTGCGTCGGAAAGCGAAATGTCGCCAAACCAAACAAGTCGAGTGCGCGCTTCCCGCCATTGTACACCGGAAATGCCGCACAAATGAGACCTGCAAGTGGAAGGAAGCTGACTGGTTGACTGACTGGGGCACTGCTTGCAACACTGGCTGCCCCATGCTGTGCTGCTGCAGGGCAAAGTAACAGCACACGGCAACCGTGCGAGGCGTCAACAGTGTCACATGACAGGTCGACGCAACATCAGACAGTAAAGCTAGGTTTACACGCACTCGCAATACGGCTAAAGTTTTGGCATTTTCGTTACCAGTAGATTCTGCCACATGCCATCATTTGGCAGCTGTAATTTTCAATAATGAAAGCAACGTCTGATGATAATCGAAAATTATTTCAGGAATTTTAAGAACAAACTTTTGTCACAGTTCTTGCCTTATGTAAATGTGACAACGGGATTGCTTGCAAAAAAAAAAATTAAATATGCAAATTAAATGAATAAATAAAATGGCAATATTGCCATTGCGTATAAGCCGGCTTTAACAGTCTGTCTCGCACTGTCTCTCCCTTGCTCTCTCACTCTCTGTGTCTGTGTCTTTCTTCGCCGGGTCGCTCCTCTAATTAGCTGCAGTAATGGCATGTCAACAGGGCCGCGCGAAGGCATCAACTTGCAGGGCTGACAGGACCCCAAGACGGCAGCAGCTGCTTTCACTACTGCAACTACTCGAGTGTATTGTAGTAACTGGAGACAGGAGCAGGAGCAGGCGGCAGTTGTACCCCATGGCATCAGATCCCGACAGAGTGTGCGAAATGCGCTCCTCTTAACCCATTTTACTCAGCGTGAGCGCTTCAGGAAATTAAACACAAACTATAAACAGTGGCGAAAGCATTCTTAAGAAAATATGTGTATTAAGTTCCCAAGCATTCAACTTTCTATCCTTCTTCGCATCTTAAGCACTCAAAACAATTCTCAGCTAAAATTTCGTGCAGTTATGTTAGAGTATTTAATTCGAGCGCTCTGTTCGTTATACAAAAACACTAACATATCAATTAAAAATCAACAAAAAACTTTGTTTAAAAATGTGCAGAATATAATTTATCTGCCACGTTCATAAATGCGTGAAAATGGATATATATATTTTTAAAAAGTCAAAAAGCAGAGCAAAAAACTTATTTGGCTTTTACACTTTTAAAAGCAGCAGCTTAAAAGCTTAAAAAAAATAACAATATGCTGTCGAATGGTATTTTAATTTGATTGGTAAATATAAAATAAGGATTGTGGAAACTTTTATGAACAGTTTTGATGATGAGCTCTTACCTGAAGTATAACATTAAATCGTTAAACATAATGTACTGATTCAAGGATTAATTTTATTTATGATTTATTCAATGCCCAAGAATCTTATGTGAAATGCTTTCACTCTTTCGTATGCAACAGCACTTTGCTGTTGCCTTGAACAATTGACCTAATAATATTGAGCGCTATTCAAATTTTTCTAATATGAAATAAATAATTGGCGCATAATGAGCATAACTTGAACAAATTACAGAGCGTATGCTTCGAACACCAAGCAGCTGGGTGGATGGGCGCGGCCACGCCCACTTATGCCTGAAGGACTTAGGCAAAAAGAGATGCTGCAGAGCGGTAAGAAACTTAAAAATATGTCCACGCTTTGGGTGGAGCATGAGTTAGGCACAGGGCATCAGCAGCGCCAGCTTTAGCTATCAGCCTGACTCTCTTGAGCTGTGTGTGTTGGTATTCTTTTTTTTTTTTTGTCTTCCTGATTTTGGTCCTGTTGCTGGGACAGTTTTCACAACGCTTCTGCTTCTGCTTCTTGTTAAGCTTTGCCAACGTTTTTCTTTAATTATTCAAAAGATAATTACACTAAAATTTTTTTGTCATTTGCCAAACGACGTCGCCGTTTCCAAAGTAACCCAACTTACAACGTACACAAAATCTATAGACACTCCGTTCTCTTCCTCTGCTTTCACATTTTCTTCACATTTTATTTTTATATTTTTTACTTCATACTATATACATACATACATACATACAAGTTATATAAAATTAAATTTTTTATATTTTTGGGTAAAGTTTTGCTGAGCGAAGAAGTTTGCAGCAGAGCGCTAAAAATGCGATTTTTATTTTGCCTTTCATAATTGCCAGCCAAGCAAACGCAGAGGAGCGCAGAGGATACCGTTGCCAGCGCCGGATGTCAGCGGAAAGTTTAAGGAAACGCAGCCCAGATACGAAAACAAGCGGTTTGGCACATAAGATACAGATACCAAGCGAAACGACCTCACATATGCTATACAAAAGATGGCATAGGGGCATGTGCTGCAAAACGTGTAAAAAGTGTAAGTTGTGGTAATAGAACTAAAAGCGCAAGGATTTGCAAATCGATGGATATGCTGCTTGTTTCACAGCTCTTAACGGAATTGGAATTTGACATTAATACTCTTGAAACAGGTAAAAACTTTTATTTTGTCACAGCGTGATTTTATTTACAAATATAATTTTAAAATTATTTTAGATGCAAAACATACTACGACAAAAAGGAGCTTTCAGCATGAACTTCGAATGAAAATTATTTCATGAACTGGAAATGAATTATTAATCTAGATCAGTGGTCGGGGAACATTTTTGATCATTACCCCAAAATATTTTTATTAAAGTTGATATTACCCCATACCGGTTCTCGACCGCTGTTGTGTGCATTGGCTAAATTACCATATAAAAATAATAAAAAAAGAACACATACTTTTAGGCAGATCACTTATTCTTTCATATTTAGAAGGGGAAAAAATCATTGCATACGACATAGGCTGTAAACGGCAAAAAGGACATTAGATTTTACGCCATAATTTGATCATTTCCTTAAGGATCTCTAAGGAAAATACATTTTTGAGCTCACAGCAACAAGATCTATCGATTTGCTTTTAAGGATCTCCAGGATTCACGAAAAAAAATGTTTGAAAAATATTACAGGGGGTAGGTCAGAAAAAATTTAAAAAATTACAAAATCGTCTATAACTCGGCTATTTCAAAGACTATCCGGATGTCCTTTGGACCACAGGAAGGCCTAGGCCCGCCGCTACGAGCAAACTAGTGCAAAGGACGATAGTCCTTCAAACAGCTGGAATAAAAGGATAAATTTTTAAAACAGAAAATTGGTTATAACTCGGCCAAATCATAAAGGATTCGCACGTGTCCTATGTCAGACATTTTGTTTTGACCAGGGCTACCAACTGGCCAAAGGACATTCAAATCGTCCTTGTGGTTTCCGAGAAAACTGCACTTTTATGGGTTTTTTATTATATTTGTTTGGCCCTTGAGTGAAATTTTTACAAGTGTTTTTTTCTTAGATGACCCCATTATCCTTGAATGCAGTTCGAAAGAGGTTGTCCATGCAGATCCAACGCACCATGGTTTTTGAAAATCCGTGGAGTTTTGGCCGATTTATACTTATACATAAATTTTCAGCAAAAAGGACTTTAGATTTTAAGCCATAACTTGATCATTTCCTTAAAGATCTTTGAGGAAAATACATTTTTGAGCTCACAGCAACAAGATCTATCGATTTGCTTATAAGGATCTCCAGGATTCACGAACAAAAATTTTCGAAAAATTTTACAGGGGGTAGGTCAGAAAAAATTTAAAAAATTACAAAATCGTCATTTACTTGGCCATTTTAAGGACTATCCGGATGTCCTTTGGACTACAGGTAGGCCTAGGCCCGCCGATACGAGCAAAGTAGTTCAAAGGACGATAGTCCTTCAAACAGCTGGAATAAAAGGATAAATTTTTAAAACAGAAAATTGGTTATAACTCGGCCAAATCATAAAGGATTCGCACGTGTCCTGTGTCAGACATTTTGTTTTGACCAGGGCTACCAACTGGCCAAAGGACATTCAAATCGTCCTTGTGGTTTCCGAGAAAACTGCACTTTAATGGTTTTTTCTTATTTTCGCTCGGCCGTAGAGTGAAATTTTTTACAAGTGTTTTTGTTCTTAGATGACCCCATAATCCTTGAACGCAGTTCGATAGAGTTGGTCCTTGAAACTCTCGCGCAACATGTCCTTTCAAAATCCGTAAGGATTAAAATGTTTTAGGACTATTTAAAAAAAAATTCCACAAATTTTAGGTCAAAATTCGTCATTATTAAGGATCCATCGGTTTTGCAGTCAAGGATGGTTGTGATTCCCACCCAACAAAGGAAAAATAAGATATTTTTGTATTGCTCGTATCGTTAAAGATCGTATTTATTTACCTCAATAACCAATAAATCTAAAAAAAATCTACAATCAATTATTAATAATAATATATGACATGGACTGAAATTAGATATACATATAAACTTAGGTGCTTCTCGTTTCTTCATATGTCTAAATTAATGCATTAATGCATTTTTAATCATTACCCCAAATTATTTTTGTTAAGGTTGGTATTACACCATAGCGGTTCCGCTGTTGTGTGGAAAGAAATAAGGTTGATGCATTGGCTAATTTACCCTCTAAAAATAATTTGGCGAATGCATACTTTTAGGCAGATCGCTTAATAAAATGATTTTTATATTTAGCCACAAAAGTATGCAGTACAATTAGTTATATTATGAAAAAAGGCCAGCCTAAAAGTATGCAAATAAATATAATGAGAATTCATACATCGCTTGCTGCTGCTTCTGTGCGCCTGGTATACTTGAGTCAAAAATTAGCAAAAACTCGACGATAGCTCAGTGGGATTTTTTTTGGTGATCTCCACGAGTTTTTGTTAGTTTTTCCGACGCCAAGTACCAGGCGAACAACTAGCAATAACTCGGTAGTATTTTGGCAAAGTGGTAAAATCTATAAGGAAGGGTACCAGTAGTTGTAGAACTTTATGCATTTTGAGTTTTAAATTCGTTTTTGAGTCTTAGTTCGTTTAAACTCTTTTAATCATTACACCAAAATATTTATGTGTAAGTTAATATTACCCCATGGCGATGAAAAATATATACTTTTAACTTTTTATTTAATACTAGATATTAAAAAGTCTTAAATTATGTATATGAAAAGTGTTTATAGTAAATTTTAATGAATCTATCTTTTTGTAATAACCTAAAAGACTTTAAAAAAAGTGCTGAGGAATACAAAACATTTGTTTAAACTTTACTGAGAAATACGAAATGCCGATTTAAACGTTACTTGAATATATTTGGTAATATTTGTAGCCATATTGAGATACTTTCCCCACGGGCCGTTTTAACATCGAACTGGCACAACAATTGCAATGACGTTCGATAGTTATCGAAACACATGTGTGTATGTGTGCTGGCTGGTAAGTGTGTATGTTTGTATCTGTGTAATAAAAACAAATAATAATAAAAGCGCCACAGGCAGTTGACCGCATGTGCTTCATTTGCACATACACATGGAGACATCCTTATTAATATATAAGTGTGTATAAGTAGGTGTGACCATATGCGGGACTAAGTGTCAGTGTGTGTGTGCTCGTGTGTGTGTGTGTGTGTGTGTGTATGAAGCGGTCATAATTGGTAGAAATTAACGTGACCGAACAATCAATATTTATCGTCTATATAAAGTGTGTATATGTTGTATATTCATATATTCATTCTATACATATATATAAGTATTAATACACACTTAATGCATATATGTATGATTATGTATATTTATTTATAGCTGGTCGTCAGTAATTTGCCTTCAACGCATATGCATTTTAATTTAAATTCAAGTTGAAAGCTGAATATTTAATACCCTGCAGCCATTATAAATATTACTCAAATGGGGTATACAAATGTATTCGTTCGAGTTGGGTTTACTCGATTTTATAAATAACTTATACTAACTTCTGGCAAGCAGCAAGTTTTAGATATTTACTTGCATCTCAAACGTTATGAGTCATACAATTTACAGGGTATCTTTGAATTACAGCTCGCTGCTTGTTTTCGAGAATCCCTATTTGGTTTGTTGCTTCTGTTGTTGTCGTATGTGTTGATTTTGTACATCAACAAACAAAAATGGCACGCAAATTATGAACCGCAAATGTGCGTGAGAGTCTGCTGTGTGTGGGTGTGGCACTTAGTCAGGAATATATATACACGTATATATATTTACACCTGCGCTGCCTCGAAAAACGATTTTGCAATTCGCATAACGGCCGCACATCTATTTTTAATGGACATATTTTCATATACACAGGCATTTAAATTTTTCATTGAAACACAAACTTTTGGGTCAATGACAAACATTTTTATGTATCTGCATAGAGTTTCTCTTATCTCTTCCATATATATACGTTCATGTTTGTTTATTGATTTTCTAATATATTAAAGATTATATCTAAGTAAGGTAGAGATTTTTCGTGGGTAATAATAAATAAACTTTGGATACTTAAAAAGTTGTACCAATGATCCATTCAACGAAACAATGCTCCATCATTTTGTGTCAAGCTACGTTTTTATATTCAAGCTTTGATAAAATTACAAAATTCAGATTTTAGATGAACTTGTTCGTAAATAATTTATATATTGATATTGAAAATTTATTTCGTTAATACTCAAACAAGTACTTGAAAATACTTTAAATACTGAAAACAAACAGCAATATTGACTGCACTTGAAAACTGGCAAGTGCCAAAACAGAAACATACCGCACGCCCTTGAATGACTCGCATATGCAACATGTGGCCCTTGCGTGCCAATTTGCACTTGCCAAGTGGCAAATTTAAATTAACAACAACAAATACTTAACACAATTTATGTACACGAAAGTTACACTACACCGCATAATGCAAAAGAAATCTGCTTATTTTAAGGACTTTTTAAACGTTTTTAAAGATCAAATGATTCAAGAACTTTGCAAAATAGCTTGAGAATAGTGAAACGGTTCTCTAAATATCATTTGAGTTATTTGATTTGAAACATTATTTATATTATTGACGCAGCCAAAAAAAATTTAACCGTTAGATATAGGTGCCTAAAGTTGAGTTAGTTTTGAGATTCAGTACAAAGATACAGGCTGGTTTAAAGCTCAAAGTTCGACAGCTTTATAAAAAGTTAGCTAGCGTTGCCAGACTATTGTTAAACAAGTTGCATATCAGCCAACACAAAAGAGCTGAAAAAAGATAAACTAAGCTAGCTGAAGCGCATTCAATATTCATATGCAGTGCTTACGAACTTTAGTTAGCACTTGGGCAAAGAATTGACTGGCCCATACACACACACACACACAAATGCACACACACGCACAAACATACATAATAAATATGCCTCGCACGTTGCCGTACTAACGCATGCTCGTTCCCTGACCAAGCTTCGACTGTTTATCGATGATGGGCAAATTAAATTTCTAGTGGACAGTGCGAACGATTGTCGGTGTGTTGTGATGGGGTGTGCGGTGGGGTGCGGTGCGGAAGGTGATCGATGGGGCGTTGCCAGACAGAAGAAGCATTGATGAATGTGATGTGCACGTGTTGGCGACCGCAATGCAAAATATTTTTTACACCTCCAAATTACAGGACAACAACTGCTGGCGGTGGTGGAGCCTGTGGCGCCACCAGTTCAAACAACAAGTAAACAAACCGAGCTAACGGAACATTGTGGCTGACACACACAAATGAGAAATTTATAAACAAACGTAAAAACTGTGCTAGCACAGAGTCGGGGTGGGGATGGGGGCAAAGAGGCTGGTGTGGTTATTCGTTTGGCTTTTTATGAAATGAATACAGCGCGGAGCAACTTAAACCAGAAATAAAACTCAAAATGCAACTAATTTGCAAGGACAAAAGTGGGCGGTAATAACTATGACTGGGTGTGCCAACAGTTTTAGTTACAATTACAGTTGGCTGTGGCTTTTGTTTTGTTTTTTTTGTTGGTTTTAGCCACTTGTATGCCCTAGCAATAGGGGTGTGCTTAAGCATACTCATAAACCCAACAATGTTGGCATTGGAATTATACTTCACAAAGTTCGCAAAGCAAACAGTGAAATTCAGCATTTATTTTAATAAAGAAAACACGTTCACCAACTATAATTTTATCCTTAAATACCACATTCCAAAGATACAACCAAAATCGGTAAAGCATCTTTTATCTGCTCAGCTTTCAAAAACCAAAAGTGTTGAAATTAAATTGTCTTTTGATATTCCGTTGGGCTTTGATTTCAAGTTTTGAAAGTGACCGAAAATACTTTCAACTATTTCCTTAATTAAATAAAACTTTTAAGCTGTCTTAAGTTATATCTATGATATTTGAATTTCAAATAATATTTATATACTATATTTTGTTTTATAATTTTATAATTTCACAAGTTTTTAATCTAGAAAATCTACTACTTGACATTTTTGTTATCCTCTTGAAAACCGACATTTGGCATTGTGTTCTTAGCCGATTTTAAATAAGCCAATTTTACTGCTTGTAACCAAGTTGCTTGTTTTTTAACTCTGTTAGTCTGGATTTATCGTCAGCTGTTGCTTGAATTTGAGTTTGATTTCACCTGATTGCGGCCAAGATTGAAATGAAAGCCTTTCCTAGGGCATTATGAGCTTCGGCTTCGGCACTTGCCAAATTAAACTTTGGCCTCACTAGTTGTTGCTGTTGCTGTTGCCACTATTCTCCTGCCTGGACTTTCCATGCGTAAGTTTTGTTTGTATAAGCTACGCTTAAGCATGTGTGGGCAGACCAGGATGTTAGTGCGTCCTCAGCGTGTGTGTGCCTATATATTGTGTGTGTGTGTGTATTAGTTAGTTCGGTCGGTTTGTTGGTGCGTTTGTTTGTGGCTCGCTTAATCCTTTCATTTTCATAACTCGCCATAGAATGTAAACAAGATTAAGTTAGTTTTCTGTGCTGCTCAAGTGGCTTTGGTCACCCACAGTTGCCAACTTGAAGAGACAGACAGAGAGAGAGAGAGAGAGAGATAGAGTTTTAGATAGTTGCAGCTGTAGCCGTAGCTAGGACATCAGGACATCAGGACATCAGGCAATATGCTGGCATTGGCATCGGCTGTTGCTGTTGCTGTGGCTGTTGTTTGTCCACAACAAGTCCACCAAGTGACTGTTGCAATTGCTTTTGTTGTTGTTCTTGTCCTTGCTGTCTCTGTATTGCCTTTATACTAAACTCGAGCAAAAGTTTTCGTATTAAAAAGTTGGACGTAAGGATTTCACAAAAGCTTCCGCCGCATTATATTGAGAGCTGATTTTGAGGGTGCAATACAACCCGCAATTCCCCTTTTCGCTAGCCTTACCCTTTCCCAGCTCGCTTCTACTCATTTGATTGCCAAGTGACATTGCTGCTTTTTGTTCTTGTTATATTCGTTTCTGGTGTTTTTCATTTTGGTTTAGTTGACAGCAATAACAGTAATTAAAGTTATTACATATAGTATATATGTAGATTGTTGGAATGGATTTCCTTAGCAAATAGCTTTTTAATTTGTTCTTCTAGAAACATATGCAAATATTCATTAAAAAAAGGCCAAAGCTTTTTTTCTTGTATTATTAGGTAATGAACAAGAATTATACCGATAATAGATTGTATTTTTGTTTTTCACTTACTAATTTATAGAATATTTCCGTTCGATTCTACTAGAAGACTTGATTACAAATAAGATCGAATAGTTAAATTATTTTAACACATGTTATTAATACGAACACACAAATTTATATATATATTTTTAAACCATTTTCTAACTGGTTTCAAGACACAATTGTTAATGCAGTTTTTATAGCTTATATAATATAATTCATGCCAATAATTCACTTATTTTGTTTACATCGAACAAATGTTAAATACTATATTGCGTTGCTCTGTTCGTTACGCTACATTATGTACAGGTTTGAAGTAAGGTTTTCAAAAGACTTAAAACTAATAATAAGATTGCAAAATTGCCAAAAAGTTGCAAGTGTAGTTTTCGTTTGTTTTTGTTTAATGTTGCGTCACGAATGGCAGCAAATTAGTATTCATTTTTGTGCCTGTCGAAATATCTCATTCTGTTTGACAGCTAACTAAATAATTACGGAAAGAGAATTTATTAACACATTATACACAATAAATGTTTGTGCTTAATGTGTAATTAAAGCTACAGCAAATGTGTTGCGCCTGATTGCATTTTTGGGGAGCCGAAGCCATCAAACTAAGCTTCGGCCGATCAATAAACAAAGCTATGTGTGCAGAGAGCTTCAATGTTGCATGCAGTATGCATAATTCGCAGGCGTCATATTTGTTAAGTGTGCGGCTTACGGTCTTGCAATATTTAATGTAATGCCTATGTCTATGCCTATGCCTATGCCTATGCGTATGTGTGTGTGTGTGTTGCCTTTAGGGTTTGAGAAAACCTCAACCTCAGCCCGTCAACGCTCAGGACTCAGCGCTCAGCGCTCAACACTCAGACCTCAGACCACAGAGACCGCACAAAATAATCAAGTTTTCTGCTCGATTTTGATATATATGTTGCATGCGGCCATGCCCACAAACAGCAATTTGTGCGCCTACTCGGTCTATTGTGGCAGATTGAGGGCGTGGCTGGCCAACGCCTCAAACATGGCATTGCGTACTCCGGCATATGTGAATTTCCTGTAATAGATCTTGTGGCAAACATAAACTGCATGTTAAATTCCCTAGCCTGCGGCCCACACTGATGAGCTCAATGGCAAAACTCATTGCTATGTGTGCCTGTTTGTATGCGTGTGTGTGTGTGTGTGAACGTGTGTTCGTTGTGCGTGCGTCATGCTCAAATGATAAATTGTTTAAGGCACGACCTGGCGGCGGAGCAGGCAACCCTGCTGAAGTGTGCAGAAGAGTAAGTGTTACACTGCAGAAAATTTTATACATTTCCCGAGGTGTATTTCTTTTTAAGGCAGTTCGACGTGCAATACATAGAAATTACGTTTAATATTTTATGTAGGTTAATAATATTTAATACAGATGTTTAGAAAAGTGTTTTGTCCCAGTGTAGGGGGTGTGCATTAGTATGTTGCAAGCTGAAGATGGAGCAGCAGCAGAGCTCTGATAGCCAGAGATAACACACAATGCATAATAGTTGATGCCACACAATTTACACATATTAAGTAATACTACCGGTAACTGCCAACTGTGTATTTGTATGTGTTAGTCTGTGTGATAAGTGTGCAGCGGTCAACGCCAACACTAACTAACTAACAAGACAAATTGCAATAACATATCCCTTGCTTAGCTTTGCATTCAATGGCCTCTCGTTTGCATAAGCGATTATTGAGCTCATTTCAACGTTAAATGAATGAAGTCTAATCTGAACTACTATTTATGCATTTAATCCAACATATTGTAGAATGTATATTCAAATATTCTGTATCTGTATTTTTGGAAAGACTTATTTAGCATAAATGTTGCTAATAAGTATTTATGCACATATTTTGAAGATTATCTTAGATTGGACATCAATTGTGTGCCTAATTTTCATCGGAATTCGAATTCTCAATCGGTCAGAGTTTATTGTGAAGTCCATTATATTGTTATTATGTTATCAAGCTTACTTTCGACACTTGGCTTAGAGCTTAACATTCTCTTTGCAAATTTAGGAAAACCTGAACAAATTCCAATTAGTATCAAATACGTTTAAGGTTTGAAAGGCAGGAAGAAAAGAGAAAAGAAATTGGAATTATTTTTTACTCTTGCTGTGTTGAGCTGCCAAAATATAATGAAATGATATTCACGTAAATCTGTATAATCAAATACAAGTAGCAAAAATTTCTAATTAAAAGAGAACATTCTCATGAAACTGAACGAACAGCTTTTGCTATAAAGCTTCAAATAGTTGAGCAGTATTTCGAGTAGTGCTTTGGCAACAATTCTCGAAATTAATTAATAGCCAGCAAATTGTTGTTGAGAATATCTTTAGGCTTGGCTCAGCAGCTAACAATGAGCACTGCAATCTGGGAGATTGCACAATTGATTCAGTACACCCTTTCCGCTCTCAATTATATAATCACGTCCTCTGTGTTCAGTCTACAAAAGAGCAACTAGAACTGGGAGCTTAAAGTGCTTTGATACTTTTACTTAGCCAATAAATTGTATTTTTATGGGTCAGCCGGAAATGTATTTTGATTTAAAATGCGTAAGGCGTTTTGCATTGCGTATACGTAATGTGAGGCAAGTTCCATGCTGAGTCGCCATTGATGATGATGTGGGTGAGGGGGAAGGAGGAAGGGGGCTTGGGAGCGTAGTTCGTTTTATGTAGCCTTTGCAACGGTGATGCATGTCGAGTGGAAAATTAAGATTGATTACGGCAGATAAGCCGGTGAATTTACAACGAATTTAATTGATTGCATGTGCACTCAACTGTGACTGTTTGCTGTGTGTGTGTGTGTGTGTGTGTGTGTGTGTAAGTGTGCGAATTTAGTATTTGCATTACATGTCAACCTTCAAGTGGCAGCCTGTCAATTGCTTAACGCCAACGTCGAAATGCGCAACTTGCAATTTAATTGCATGGCCAGCCAAAAATAAGTTCGTGTTAGGTTTTTTTTTTAATTTTCAAGTTGCTGCTGCCACTGCCGCTGCTTTTACTGTTGCTGCCAAGTTCCTTGCACCTGGCAACAGCTCGTTAAGGAGCCAACAACGGGTTCACAAAAGAAAAGCTGCGGTAATAAGGCAAAGATGATGGCAGCCGCAGCAGCAGCAGAAAAAGCAACACCCAACGTCAAACAGCAGCAGCAGCAGCAGCTTAAGCAAAGCGCAGCAACAAAATTTGTTGCGGTTTTTAAATATCCTACATAATATTTTGGATAATTCATGCGGTTGTTATGCCATGAAACTTCAGAGATATAAGATTAGTGTTTAAATATACATGCATTTTAGAAAATATTTCGAATTTCGTATTTAATATTTAAAGGAATTCCGCGGCTAGTTTTAGATGTTCAAGAACTTCAGGAATACAAAACGTTGTGATGAAAAAATAATAATCCACAAATCTGAAAATAGTTTATTCGTTTTTTTTCATGAAATTGTTATTGCTACTAGGTTTCATTTATTGTATTTGTCACTTACATACAACACTAAAGAAAAAAGTAATTTAACAAATCTGTTATGAAAAATACTTAAACTAAGCCAAATTTTGGAAATGAATTGGACTTGAATCGCAACAGCTAATTTATATATAAGCGTAAAGGCATGATACAGAAATATATGTTAAATGATTTTAAAGAGTATTTCCTATTTATATACCTAACATATTTATCTCAGCTAACATTTCAACGACAAGCAAATTGGTTGTTTTTAGTTGAACTTTCTAGGGTATAGATTGGTCAGGCCTTACTTGAATTTAGTTTCCTTCTGATCCTTGTTGTTGCCGCTTGTTATGTCATTCTATAACCAGCGTGTTGGAGCAAATGTTTATGTTTGTTTACTTATGCATGCGTGCGAGTGTTGGTCGCGTGTGAATCTATCTCTGTGTGTGTGTGTGTGTGAGTGTGTGTTCTATCTTTGCACTTGTATCTACGAATGCAAGTCGCTTTGCGTGTATGTAGTGTGTGTTTCTCATTTCAATAACAAAACTAGCTCAAGCCACTTGTTCTCGCAACTGACGCACTTTACTGAAAATATTATGCAGGAACAAACGAGGCGGAATTTGAGTAAAGTACATATTTCCCACCACCCACAACCGGTCCCTCTTTCACTGTGACACTGTTTGAAATGCATTAAAGCCAGAATAATGATGGCTAATCAACTGTCCCCACACGAAATGCCTGAGAACTTAATGCAAATTCCTGTTCGTGTCGAATCAATTTGGCATTAACAGCAAGCGAGCTTAAAGTTTGCAATTAGCCTTGTGGGCTTTACGGGCATTCGGCCAAGTAAATTGCCACACACACACACACACACATACACACATACAGACTCACATGCTCTTAACTCTGGCTAACAAAACTTTCTACCTGCATTTGTCACCGAATTTATGATATAAGTGCACAGTGCACAGCATGACTGGCATAGTGACTGGTGAGTGGAAGGAAAGAGAGGAAGAGAGGCAGGAAAGCAATAAGGACGACAACAACAATGCCGTTGCGTTTTCTGTTCACTGGGTTTTATCTAATAAAATCTAGAGTGTTTAATCCTTTGCGCTCGACTGCCATCATCCTTTTAACTTATCCAACAAGGAGCTGCACCCATTTTAAGCACAGATCCACTTGCAGTCGCAATCGCACAGAAGTACTCGCTGTGGCAGTCACTGTTACCAGCTGGGGCTTTGCAGTGCTCGAGCAACGTTTAGCCTTTTTGCAATAGTTGGTATTCGTGTTATTACACATCAATGGTGAGTATCAAAGCTATTAGATGAGCGTTGCTTACTTGGAATGCATTTATTGAAACAAGTTAATGTCAACGGGTTTCTAAACAAAGTAAGGAAAATGGATTTAATGTTCACTATAAATGAATAAATTAATAAAGTGAATAATATACTCATAATAATTATAGTATGTCTGGATCACTGAGTTTAATATATACAATTAAAATAAACCAAGTTAAATTAAAACTTTACTTTAACTTGTTTGAAAATATATAAATATATATAATTATTGATATGAACTTTAAAACTTTCAATCAGAAAATGTTCTCATCGCAGTGTATTTGCAAAGTCGCATATGCTTTATTTGTCTCCAATTTCCTAAAAATTCATTTCGTTGTTTGGTGCAGCTCGTTGCACAACGCAGAGGCGATGCAATCGCTGACTGATAAAACCATTGCCAGGTAGAGTTTGGCTGAAAGCGGGGGTTAGGGTGGTGAAACAAAAAAAAAACAAGGGGCAGAGAATGCCAGAACATGGCGCATTGCGTGGTGCTTCATTCGGCACTCGATCATATTACTTATTGTAGCCGCGCCGCAGGATGCGCAAGTGCCATTAATACAAATAAAGTGACACAAATACTTGCAAGGCCCAAAGGCAAAGCCAGCCACAGACACACACACACAGAGAGAGACACAGACAGCGCCAGAGATAGTGAATGTAAAGCGAAAGGATAGAAGAGGGGGAGAGGTGTATAGCGCAGGTATTACTGGTGGACTGGTCGACTGGTTGCTTGCTTTATGCCATAACTGGCCATGGTGCCTGCCATGGCCATTACTTTGCCCACTGCTGCAGATTTAGCCAAGTGGAAGACTAATCTCTGAATTCGCCAGCACAAGCAGCAGCGACAGCAGCAGCAGCAGCAGCACCACCACCACCAGCATCAGCATCAGCATCAGCAGCACAACTTTGAACAATGGGCAAGAAAAGTTTTAGAAACTAGTCGTCGGTGAGCATGTCAACTGTGCGCAAGAACAACGAGCAAGCATTTTGCTTGACGGCAGGCGGTCCAGCTCCTTGGCTTGTTCTATGCCAAGCAACGAGGCGTTAAAGCTACTGCCATGCCCAGTCAGTTATGCAGGTGTGGGTGCAGGTGCAGGTAGAACCAGTAGATAAGGGAATAATGGGAAGGAGCAAAAGCATAACCAGAAGTTACACTCCAAACAAAATTAAATTATGTCTAGAATAAGAAAAAACTTTTCAAATAACCAATATAACTATCTTTAGATAGTGGAAAATATAAATTAAATAATTTTCTAAATAAATGCGAAATATTTATTAATTATTTTTAAGATGAGAAAAAATATGTTTACCTATAATGTTAATTGAGCTTTTTATATTCTTTCTTTAGTGTAGTGTATAGAAGAAGTAGCAAATACTTCTCGTAAGCTCTCTGAGATAGTGGTCGGACAGTCGATTAAGCTTTCTGATAGATTTTTTTTTTCAATTTGCATCGTTGCTAGGATAAACAGTTAATGCGGCTGATTTGTTGACCGTTAGACGCTGCAACAAAACGGCCTTCAATTTGCAGCTGCCAGTTGTCTGGCAGATAAATAGTTAAAGTGCACACAGCGGGTGTCAAAGTTCTGGAGACGGGCTGACAGGGCATCTGATCTGTCTCTCACTCGCTTTTTCTCTTTCTCTTTCTTTCGCCTTACGTTTTTCTTTCGCTGTCGCCGAGGCGACAACAACCAAACAAACAACAAAAGCGCCGATAGCTGCCCTTGGGATGCTGTCAGTTCACTAACACAATTTTTTTTTTATACACTTCATGCACACATAAGACGCTTAAAGTGGGTAGATTAGCTGCGTGCTGGACTTAGATTAAGCTTAAGTGCGTATTACGACAAAAAATAACCAAAACAATGTGTAGTCAACGCAAGTAAAGAAACAACTTCTTAATCAAAAACTAACCCTCATACACAAAAATATTATTGTGGAGGCATAAGTACTATGAAACTTATTTATGTATGAATATTTGAGCTAGTTCATTTTGCTATCGAGCTTACGGTGCGTATGAGCCTCACATTGCCATAACAATTAAACAACAAAGCAAATAAATATCCTAACGCAAAATCGGCTAAATGAATTTTAATAAAACTTTACAATACGGAAAACTACAAATAACTTCTTTTAATAATTAAAAATAAAAGTAATTAGCTTAACTCTTTTTATTTCTTGTAACTTACTTTTCATAATACATTGTAAAACTCTTAAGATGAAAAGAAATATTTTAAAAATAAAAATATATTTAGAGTTGTAATATTTTATAAGCATAACTGATACTGAAAGAGCATCTAATAGTCTATTCAGTTCTAATCCACATTCAGAAATGTTACGATTTATTTGTTTTTATTTATATTATTTGTACTCACGTGGATTTCTCCTTCTTACAACTTAACGCTGCGCCCATATGTAGGCAATGTTTTTTTGTTCTCATTTTGCTGAGCTCATTGGCAACATTGCTTGTTCTGATGTCATCCCCTCCGTAGCCCCTGTAACCCTACAAGAGCCACTGGCAGTCCAATACATTTACAAATTGTTACTGTAGCTGCTGCTGTCAATATTTTACAGACTCCGAGAGAAGGCTTGGGGGATTGGGGAAAGGGGGATGGCAACGCAATTTATGTTTACGCCTGTGCGCCAAGTCAATGAATTGCAACAAATTTCGCCTGCTTGTGGCTTGTTAGGCGGAATTTATTTATTTATTTATCGCGCGTTGCCTTTGTCCCTGTAATAAAGACACAATATAAAGAGGCGTGGCGCGGGAGGCGGGTGGGCAGGTGTCGCTTGCTCTGTGACTTTTGTGTATGTGGTTAAAATTTTTAACTCCATGCGGCCAAGTAGCAGAACGCCCCAAAGATGTGAAAGGGGGATGGGGATTGTGATGGGGATATGGTCACATTGCTCGTTCATTTGGATTTATGTTGTGTTACGGATTTTTGTGGCCTATAAATTGTAATTACTTTAACGCTGGCTAAATGAGTTTTTGGCTCAGGCATTAGCTGACACTTTGCCCATTAAATGCTTGTTGTTGTAGTTACTCAAATTGTTTTTGCGGCCCGGTTTATTTGATTTTTTTTTGTGTTTTTGTTTGTTTGCTGTAAAAGTTTTTGTTGTAATGGTCGTAATTAAAATTGGTTGCGTTCATAATGTGATTGGGCTGGCTGAACGAAACGCTCGAACTGCTCGATACGGCTTCGCATCGATAGGTAACGTTACGTTTCGTTACGTTACGTTACGTACTAATAAAAAGCCATATATCAAAGGAACTGGCAACCACAAATCAACGACAAAGTCAAACGATTTATAGACATAACAGGTGAGCGACCGTCTGGGCAACCTGGACGCAATTGCAAAGCAAGATGTACCATAAACTTTACCCTCTGCCACTTGCCACTTGCCACCACTTCAAACTAAACAAATTCACACGACTCGAGCCAAAGTCACAGGCAAAGAATAAACAGAGGAACAGTTGGCATCTCCCTTTCTCGGGTTCTCTGAGTCTCTGGGTCTTCTGTGGCTGGGACACTGGGCGAACACTTCAAACCACTCGGCTAGTTATAGACTAAATACTTGAATACGGAAACGGGATGGGGGATGGGGGAGGAGGAACGTTGTCACATGCTATCCAAACCAGTAGTCGCCCCTGGCAAATAACGTTTTGCAAAATCGGCCGCAATTGCTAAACTAGCCAAATTAGAGAATATGCAAATTCAAGCAGCATGCACACAAGCGACTGAAGATAGTATGAAATGGTTGTTGGAAGGGAAACGGAAAGGGAAAGGGAGTAGCAAAGTATGCACTAGAACTGAGCGAACGATAGTTTAGAGATGAGCGACAGCTGTGACTCAACACGATTTGTTAATGTCAATGAGAATGTGACTTTAATTTTATATCATTTATTATTATACACCTTAAAATTTAGTCTCATTAGAATTAGGTTCATTACTATCTGCACTCCTCTTATAGACAATATTTTTCTATAATTCAGACTCTGTTTTATTTTGTACAAACTCTTTAGCATTGTAAAAACAACGACAAAGTTTTTGTTCAATATAACATTTATATATTTATATATAACATTCCATCATTATATATACGATTCGCAAACTAAAAGTTTTTTCTTAGCTCATCTGTATGACAAAATAACGTATGCCTTTATTGTCATCACCATGGGCAACAGTCATTGTCATCAACATCATCATCATCATCATCACCAGATCGGCAGCATTGTGTTGTAGTTTAGAAATTTTAACAAATTCTCTGTCTACATGATTATTACTGTCGTTATCGGCAACATGATAACGAACATTATCATTATTATGATTGCAAAAGGCTTCCAACTGGCTGCTGTGGTTCGTTTGTCGTCTTAATCGAGACTGTCGAACTTTTGGCCAGCATTCATTTTGGTATGTTGCTCGTTGTCGTGTTGATGTGATGTTGGCCAACCGAAACAAACACTAACTAAAACAGATGCAAACACAGTTGTCCGGCCGTCTATTAAATTTGTTATGCATATTTTGTGCAATTAAAAGTCAATTGATGCGCCACAGAATGTTCCAATTTTGGATAAGCGTATAAATAATATTATGTTGCAACGGCTGGCAATGTCATGTCACTGTGAAAGCGTGACGTAATGACGTGACGCAAATGGAATATAACTTTAATAAACTTATGTTGAATACTTTTACATTACACATTTTTATTGAATTAATTAAACGTTAAGAAATAGTTGTTAATAAAAATATATGCCTGGCATCTTAAAATTTGACTCAACATAAATTAAAACAAATAAATTTTCACGTACTTTGTTTTCCATTAAATCATATAAATCAATTCAAAGAATTCCATTGTAAGAATAATGAACTTATTTTTGTTGCATATTTGCGTTAGTGAAAAGCTTAATTTTTTTCTCATATTGTTTTTATTGATTAAAAAAAATTACTAAATTGGAACAAAAAAACAACAAATTCACAAATTTAATCAGTTTTTCGAATTCTTACGTAAATTCGAAATTTCTTTGAATTTGGCAAAATTCATCAAATGGAGTTTCTTAGTTTGAAACATTGGCCATACACTAATTTACAGTGCCCAAAAAAAGTGATATCACTTTACGGATGTGGACTCAACTGTATTCAAACTTTTAATGACCAAAAATACTCATTGAAAGTCGAGGCTTAAGCGTTAAACTCGAAACAAATATCATATAGAGCTAGAGTTTGGGGCTCAAGCACAGGCAGTTATACGGCTGCATATGTTTTTTTTATCGTTTTTTGTTTTCTGGTTTTTTTTTGGTTTTTTTTGTGAAGCCAATGCTTACCCATAAATCCCAGCCCATGGTTGAGGCCTTTGGGGTCGACACACACAAACACACACAAACACACACATACACGCACACAGGGAAAGAGACAGCGTCAACCGATTGCATTTGGGTATTGGGGATTAACGTTGCCTGAAACTGTTAAAATGAAATCCGTTCGTGTGTCGCCGACAACATTGAGACCCTTGTACAAACTGTCGCTGCTTACACCAATAGCAGCAACAACAACAATCATAAAAAAAACAACAAGGAATTGACAACAGCAGCAGCAACAACAACAACAACAACAGCTAAAAGAGAAATGACAAAAAGGCATTTGTACCCATAAAAACAGTGCAATTTGTATTTGAAATTGCCGCAAAATCCCAGCAGCTCAGCTCAGCAGCAGCTGAATATGTATGAAATTGACGTTGGCTTTTACAAAAAACATAAGCCTGCCAGCTACTGCAGCAGCAGCAGAAGCAGAAGCAGTAACAACTGTAGCAGTAGCTGACAGCAACAGCAACAGCATCAGCATCAAATTCCTTCGTATCCTCGTCGCAGACAAATCCACCCGGGTGCTGTTTTTGCAGCGCAACGCGTCGCATTCCACGCTTTTTACGCTGCGTTGCGTGCGTGCGTGCGTCGCATCATTCTCATTGTATGTGTGCGGTGATTGTGGTCTACTCTTAAAGGTAAGCAAATTTGTGTGCTTGTGTGTGATTCTGTGTTTTAATCCAGCGACGTGGATATTACCACATGATTTTAAACTTTAATTACATTTGCTTTGGCACAACTAAGTATACAATTTTCTAGCTTTTTCCTTATCCCTAAAAGCTTCTGCGGATAACGGAGTTGGCAAACAAAGTTTAAGAAGTAAATCAAGACAGCTGTACATATGTTTTTTTGGTGATGGTTGTATCAAGTTTTTGAGCTTAGTTTATTCAACATTTAAGTATTGTTTGCCTTTTTTCGTTTTTGTTCTTTTTATATTGTTTTTTGGTTCTTTTTTTAAACAAGTCTCAAAAAAAAAAAAATTCATTAATATAACTTAAAAGTATTAACAGAATAAAAATGAATATTTTGAAGAATCTGGTTTGCTGTCAAGAAGATGTTTATAACTTTATATAAGTTAGACATTTTTAAACATGTTCATTATTTATTTTTATTCATATATGAATTTTGCGAAATAGTTTTTTAACATTTATTTAACTAATTTTAATTAATTGCTGATGATTGTGATTATAATTTGTAGATTTTTGTTTGATAGTTTTGCCATTGTTTCGAAGTAGAACTTGATGTTGCAGCTGTTGCTGTTGTAGTTGCAGTTGTAGCACCGGCTGATGCGGCTGCTGTTGAAGCTTATGTTGCTGGTGCAGATGCTGATGGTGTAAAAGAACACGCAGACAATAAGCCGAATAAGGCTGCTGATGGAAACGGAGCCCGTCTAACAGAATGACTATGAAAAGGATAAGGAGACGAGGACGCAGCGATAGAGTACTAGTTGGCAGGTAGTGGTAAGTCGGAGGGGGGGGGGGGGGGATTGAGTGGGAGCAGACTGATGCGACTAATACGCAGTGAGACCGCAATCAATATTTCATCAAAGCAAATGCGCTGTAAAGCAAAAAATATAGAAAATAAACGGGAAAAGAAGTGAATGGAGAAGAAAGAGAATAGGAGTAGAAGCGTAAGAGATGATGACCAGAAGCAAATGAGAAGCGCTAGATAGAAAAGAAAAGCGACCGAACAGTATAGAATTTTAAGTTGAGTTTTTTTTGTGGAACGCTGACTAAACCGTCGAAACAGCGCCGTAGATTGACCCAACGTGACGCGTCGGAAGGAAGGGAGCGAAGGGGTTGTACGGACGGTGTTTTGTGCTTGAAGGCTATTTACTATTCATGCTAAGCCATGGCGTGTGCAAAAAAAAAAATAAAATAAAACTGCAAACAATGAAAACCAAAGCACATGAAAAGCCAGTCCAACGAGCAACGGGAGCATGAATAATAAAGAAATCAGCGCCCCTGGAAAGGTAGCCAAAGGCATGAAAATATATAACCATATATACACACATTTAGTCTGTAGTATTTGAAACGCTTGACATAGTTTTAGAAAGATAGAAAGTCACAGAAGAATGGATCGTACGAAAGAGAGACTTGGCAATTGGGCAAACTTTCATAAAGTTGCTTCCACGAACTCGTTAATAAATGATTGAAAAAGCAGTTGGCAAAATGTCATCAATCATAAGTATTGCAATCAATTAATTTGTTCTCGCCTATTGCTAGGCAGCCCTGCCCCCAAAACAGAGGAATAATTCCATGCAACAACAAGAACATGAACAACTACTGCGCATTGTGAAGAACCTTAGCTTTTGAATTTCGAATGCAGTTCAAGTCAGTTCCAATGCATCCATGTTTTCCACTTTAGAAGTGCATAAATGTGTGTGTAAGTGTGTATGTGTGTGTGTGAGTTTGGTCAACGATGTTAGCAATTTGCCAAAAGGCTGCTAAATGGAAATTTATCCTGTACTTGGGCTGGCCAAGTACTATTAGGTTCACTTTCGTGACACGAACACACATAAATCTTAGACCTAATCGATTTAATGGTGAGAAATTAAATCAATGATTTAACGGATAATATGAATATTGTAAAAATAACTAACTGAATCTATCTTATAAAGTAATTGATTCGTATTCGATTGTGTCGTGCTTTGTAAATTCGAAATTTTTCCCAGCTCTAGCTGAAATAGTACAGTACCTTTACCACTTACACAGAGCCAGTTGGCCCTGCCGATGTGTCTTGGCTGTCACATGCAGCACATAACAAAGTGTCAATAAACGAATTTGGCCTAAAAGAAAGGGGAGTACCATGCAGCAGCAACGAAACAGGTAAGACAGATTCTGAAAATTTGCCCCATACACAATGAGTGCTCAAGGAGTGCCAACGATTCATGTTTGTTGTTGTCCCGGTAACCATTGCTTAGCCAAGTTGATTAAGTTTTGGCCCAAAATATGTGAGAAGGCATTTCACCCAACGAGTACTGTATGTGATTTCTGTGGGTCAGTGATAAGTTTACGGATTGTTCTTTTTAATTAATATGCATTTCAGTTATTGCATTTGCAGAGAACATTTTCGTTTGTATTTAAATTATATATTTGTTGGTGGTACATTCATCAAATAATGAAATTGTTATATTTTGAGTATGCAGTGAGTAAATATGGCTTTAAATGAACGATTTAATTAAAATCTGTATGTTTAATATATATATATAAAAAAGGAACGCTCTCTCAATATTTGATTTAATATATTTAAAAACAGTTATTTGTTTTACAAAAAATATTACTTTTTTTATTTATAAATATACAAATAAATATTTTAACTTTTTTTTTTAAATATTTTTTATTGAGGATATTATTGGCATGTTATCCTTATGACTTTAATAATATATATTACTGTATTCTTCTAAATAATAACTTAAAATTTCTCCAAACGTATAATTAAAAAAAATTAATTATATATAATATATAATACTTATAATTATTATTTGAATGAAATTTCTTCCGAAAAAATTTATTTATATATTTCATGTTGATTTCGATTTTTGATATGTATTTCATAGAATAATATTAAATTTTTAATTTCTGAGCTGTTACTTAGATACTTTCAAGATACCTGTGTTACGTCTGCAAAACTTACAATGTATTTGTTTTTACTGTAAATACACTGGTAAAAAGTTTCTGATCAAAATATTACTTAGTGACATACAAATAAACAAAACACGAACGAAAGTTTTGATACGATTGCCGTTTGAAAAAATTTGTTAAAATTTAAATATAGTATTGTGTAACAATTACTAATGAGATTTATTCAGTTCAGTGTATAACTAGTAGTTTCGCTGACCAGTTCCGATTTGTTTGACCTGACCGCAAAAGTTTTAAGCCCATTTCACTTGAAAATTATAACTGGCAGTCAGTTGGTAAGCCAATGTGAAGTTGCAGCGCCAACTAACCACATACTGCACACAAGCAAACCATGCATACTCATATACATAGAGACTACACACACACACACACACTAAATCTAATACTGAGCCCAAAAATTGTGCAAAGAACGGGGGTAGGAGAGCTGGCCACATAAAAAGTAGGCTAATGCCACTTTCGAGTAGTTGGCCGCAGAGTCGCTGTGAAGTGTGGCTGCAAGTGCACTTGTTACCAATTAAGCTAATCCGTCAGATAATTAGTAACATAACACACACACACACAGACTGGATGTCGTAGTGGCAACTCTGGTTGCTGTTGCTGCTGTCTCGGCGCATACAATTTATAGTCGCACGTGGTTGTTGCATTGCATGTATCACGTGACACTTGATTTCCGGCGCAGTTTCCAGTTCCCTTTAGCCAACTACGACTTCCCAACCCTGTCTATGGCACTTCTCCTGTGTTATGCTGGCAGTGTGTTTGCTTTGCCTTTCTTTGCGACTTTTCTAATTTGGACTCTCTGGCACACACTATATGCAACGAAGTCGTCGCGAAAATTTGTGGCTGCCACCTTATTAAAACCGCTCGACTGCAGCTGAGCCTGCTTGCCTGCCTGACTGCCGTTGGAGGCAAAGCTGGCAATGTTGACAACGTGGCCACATCCTAAAACCCAAAACTCATTCTCATCAGCTTCGTCTTCGTCAACTGCAGCTTGCAAATTGGCTGGCAAATGCCTTTGCTGTTGCTTTTAGGCTGGCTTATTAAAATTTCAGCGTGTTCATTTGCCTGTAACTCAGCGACAGCCAAAGGGGGCAAGGAAACGAACACATGCAGATGGATGGGTGTGGTAGACAAGGCGACTTTCGGGTTTATCAAACAACTAGTTAATGTTTGATTTGCCTGCTTGACGGCATCACTGCTTGGCAATCTAACTGACATAGTATACACATGGTTGCATTTTTTTTTTGTTTTTTTTGTGGCACACCCTAAACACTCGAAAGCACTTACTCCGCCTGCACTTGCCCCCTGTCGCAAAACTTTTTACTCTGTTTTTAAACTCTGTTGTCAACCTCAAGCTGTCAAAATGTAGTGGCGAAACTTTCACAGGTTGAGAGTTGGCAAATCTGTGGTCATATACATTGACAACACTTTTGCCCACATTTGATGATTTGCAATTATTTTACAAAACAGCAGAGAAACATAAGTTGGTAAAACATTAATTATAAAGTTTTTAAAACGTGTCAAATATATCAAATTATTTCTGATAATGCTTTAATATATTATTATAAAATGTTCCTAGAACAATTATTTAAAAAGCTCTGTTTAAATTTATTCTCATTATTTTCCATGCGAACTTTAAACACAACTTTTTTATATGCTTCAAACATCGCATCTTGTTTCGTTTTTAATTCATTTAAAGCATCTGCTTCACTCTCCAATTATCCTCAATTACCACATTTTCCCAGTGCCTGTCGAGTAGCCTTCGATCGAATTTAAGTAAGAACATTGCTCTAATTTGTTTCTAAGTGCAGCAATCTTCAGCAGCAACAACAACAGCAACAATGAGAGCAACAAGGGCCACAATGACTACTCTAATGGCTAATTAAATCGCTTGAATTACAAGCCAACAATATTAAAATATTACAAAATAAACTTTTTTTTTATCCTGGCCTCCCTCTCTCCCTCTCTCTCCCTCTCTCTCTATCTCTGTCTCTGGGATTAAGCAGCAGCGATAGCAAACGAAAATGAACCAAATCGTAGAGGAAGGCCAAAAATGTTCAACAAAAACTTTTCACATTAAATAAAATACAAAATGCCCATTAACAGTTCGAGTGGATAAACTCGGTTTGCATTTCCACACACACACACACCCACATACATTGAGCCGCCTAATACTCACATACAAACACACACAATCACAGTGGGCGCTTCCAAACAAAAATTGAATTTCAACTCAAAATCGCGTTGTTAGTTGTTTCGAGGTACAAAGGGTGGATATCTTCGCCCCCCAAAAATGATGCCAAGCTTCGAAGGCACATTGTTGTTGTTGTTGTCATGTGGATTGTTATTGTAGTTGTTGTTGTTGTTGTTGATATTGAAACTGGTATGGCATGGCAAACAATAAAATACGAACGAACGACAACAAAGAAGTACAAATTAAATCCCAATTGGAGTTGACCGCAAAATGGAAAAGACCACAAAATTATAACCACAACGATGTGAAGTGGGGCTTGCGTGGGGTAAACCTCCCGGGGGGGGGGGGGGGGTATGCAACAACTTGGCAGCACTGCCAAAAATAGGGGCTATGTTTCCAGCCATTCACCACATCGCCGCCCCCCGCAAATCGTGGCCTGTAGATAAGCAGCGCCAACTTGTGTTTTGTTTGAGGGCGTTGTGGCGCGCTTGGGGCACAATTACTGGCGGGGTGGTAAGCTTGGATGGGTTGGTGGTGGCAATGTCGATTTGTTTTCGGCTTCTTGCCATCACCCACTTACCTATGCCACCCCTCCGTCCATCACTCGCCTTCACACATAGTTGCTAACGTGGTTTTATTTTGGCAATTGATCTGGCAATCGAACCAAAGCACAATGCTCACATTTAGTTTTGATAGGCCAAGCCGAGCGAAATTGATATTTATATTTAACGTAAGCTAACAATAAGCCATGGCCAATATAATCACACAAACTGGCACACAGGCACAGGCACATACATATTTATATGCATGCATTGCTTATATACAGGGCGTATGCTTAATGTGGCCAAGTGACTGGCGGATATCCTTTTGTGCAGCATGCGAGCTCGACTGTAGCAGGCCATCTATTCATAGAATTCGAATATATTGGGTAGCTGGCAGAGAGTATATTGGTTTTAGTTAATGATTGCTATTATTTCAACAAAATGCTTTAAAGAGAAAATAAAAATATTAATAATTTTTCATATTTTTCTTCCCACCTGGTAAAGTAATTAATTTTTGAGCAGCTAGATTTAGGCATCCAACAAATACTTACTAGAATTTCTGATAGAGCTGCTTTATTAATAATATATATATTATATTATTATCGTAGGACTTAAGTATGAAAAGTTGTTGTAGGGCACAAATAAAGTCGAAGCGAATTCAATTATAACTTTGATAAGTTATTTGCAATGCGTGTATATCTTTAGCGAAGCGTTGCGTGTTCCACATTATAATTAGCCAATACAACAGCAGCAATCACAACAATACCGACAATAATAACAACATAAACCACAACAACAGCAACAACAGCAAGAACAACAGTTGCATTGCGCCCAGTTGCGTATGGCCACGTCAAAGTTTGGCCTATAAATCGTAGCGCCAAAATTTAAATTAAAACCAAATAAATTAAACGCCTTTCATTGAAGATTAATGGCCTTAAAGCCGGCCGCCGCATTCTGTGGAGGCTGTGAAAGCTAGCGAGGCTGCCATCTGCGGAGGCTGTGGACAGCGAGGCAGAAAGGCAGCAGGGCATCGAAGCAGTTTCTCCATTGCCATTGCCTCCGCCCTTGTCGGCAGCGTCTCGCTTTGTACGCTTGACTGCGAATTTTATGGTTGATGGATTTTCAGCTTTGGCTCCATAGTGTTTCATATAGTCAGAGCCATTGCCATAGCCATAGCCATAGCCGGAGCCAGAGCCATAGCCATAGCCAGATCCAAGCCTCGTCGTGGCAGTGCCAAAGACTCAACCAAAAGCCAGAGCAGTTGCGTTGGGTTGCTTTAATTTCGAAACTATTTGCTTGGTTGAAACTTAAAGGACGCATATTGCGACACGTACTCACTCAAATCAATTTCTTTGCTTGCGATTCACAAATGAATATTTTCATCACGTGCTTATAAAGACTCCTTGTGAGCGAAAATGATAATTCAATTGACAAACTGCGTAAAAGGAATGAATTGAACAACTCGTGGAGCTAAATATCTAAATCTGTTTGTGAATTATATAACAGGTTTGGAGCTAATGCACAAAATTCAATAATAAACTGTTTGAATTGCCTAAAAGATTAGTAGTATTTATTTTTAATGGCTATTGTAAACTACTTTTAATAGCTTTAAATTTACACTAAACTAAACTCCAAAACTAATATTCTTAGTTTATTATTATTATTCAAGCGTTGCGTTTGTTCACACAAAAAATGTATTAATAACATTTTTTAATGCCCAAATTCAATTTATATCCTTTGCTTTGCATCTTTATGTATATCAATAAAATATTCATATATTTGTTATTATAGAGATTTTCATCCCAGCGGCAATCCATGGTTTGATTCAACGAAATAACATTTAAAAATTGTTCGGTTTCTGATTTTTGCAATAAACCTTCCCCAGGCAATTTCCAATATAATACAAATTTCAACTAAACAAGAGCTTCAAATAGATCAATGCAGATAAAAAATGCAGCAATATTTATTTTGAATTTCGAAATATTTGAAACAATGTAAAAAGTAATAAAACCACCTAGCTACATTTCTAACTGTCCAAAAATAACTATCAAGCTTTGCACTTTTTTCAAGTTAGTATTTTTTTTTTGTACAATGCTTAACATTGATTAAAAGTTTTTATTGACACGATAATTGGAAATTTTTTCTGATTTCTGTGTTTTGTGAAACGTGATACAAACATATGATGAATAACACATAACTTGTTAGCTATTAGGTTTTACACAGTTGTAAATATTTTTTTTATGTATATAAAAGTATAAAATATCATGGTGTTGTTTTTAGTTTATTAACTGTATGTATAAGGGCTAACTATGAATCTTCAATGCATAACAGCTCGAGTAGATTATTTATCACCATTAATCAGCATACAGGACAAAGTTCTACTTATAAAATATGAAGTTTGCGCCCTAAGATGGCAGCGATAATCTCTGCAAATCGCTTGAGTTTCCTTTTATGTTGTTGTTTTTTTTATTCTTACTTAGAGTTATGTCTACGGGCAGAAAAAAGTGGGTTGAGTTGTAGTTCGGGGCATTGCTTGCAGCCCCTTGGCTTCGAGCTCCAGCAGCTGCTGGCATACGCTTGCAAATTGTCAAGTTGCGGTTGCGCTTTAAATTATGCAGTTTGCAGAAGGTGGATGGGATGTGGTGGGGGAGCGGGTGAATGGTTCGGCGGGTGGTATATTGGATGTGGCAACAACAACGACAGGAGCCGACTCTTAGCTGGCATCCTCTAACACAACAGTTGCACAATTTTGAAGCTGAATTTATATGCAGCTTAGTTGCAACCCAAAAATTCTACAAATTTTAATAATAATGAGCAGCAGCACACACACACACACAGCAGCTGTGTGTGTGCGTTTGTTGCTTTATTATTTTAGCAGCACATGTCGACACACAAACACATTTACACACACACACACGCATACACTCTCACACATTGTTCAGCTAAAAATTGGTTTGCAGCTGGCGCTTGGCAAAGGAAAAGGAACAAAAAAAAGAATATATATGTGTAGAGCTTCCTACCCCCCTCTCTGTCCCTGCAATCACCCACCCGCATATGCCAACATAATAACATTATGTTGCAGCTGCCAAGGCGCAAAGATCGTTGCTGCAACTGTTTGCTTAGCAGAGGGCAGGCAACATACAGCAGGGTATATTGCCGCAAAAGGACTGAATCGTATACACTCGCAAAACAAATCGCTGATGTTAAGAGAAATGTCAGTGCTGACATTTTTTTAATGTGCAATGTTGATTCAGAAGCTACAATTCCTCAGGAACATATACATATATTAGCTTATGTTATTTTATTTTGCTATGTTTTTTTTTTCCATTCGATTTGACAGTTTAGCAAAAAAACTTAATAAAGCTTACAAAATAATCTTAAAACTTCTTAAGAATAGAAATTTATACAATTTGAGATTATGCTTATGTTAAAAATTGAGAGAATATATTTCAAAATCTGTAAGTAGTTCCCAAAAATATTTTCCTGTTTAAAGTCAAATGGTTTTTCGAGTGTAGCTAGTGAGGACATGATGTGATGTGTGTGTGTGTGTGTGGCGATGTGTGGTCGCAAATGATATTAACAATTCATTAATTAACCTCGTTTCGTTTGGGTTATGATGAGAAGGACGACAGCAGCAGCAGCAGCAGCAGCAGCCGCAGCAGAAGAAGAAGAACGACTGACTTCACCTGAACAGCAGAGTCCGAAAATAATGCTCGTCATTGTTCCGGATAACAGGAGTAATGGTCGGTAGCCAAAAGCTTTGCTCGTATGTGCATATTTATACAGTTAGTTGAGTTGGTGACGCAACAACCAGCCCCACTCGCCCGCACCTTTCAAATCCCCAGCTGCTTTACGCTTAGTTAACTTTCAACTACTCGTTAAACTCAAATATGCGACATGTTCCCAAAAACATCAAGGATAGAAGAATACGTATTTTAACGTTACAATGGTACATTTAATGATCAAGTTTTCAAGTGACTTCACACTTAACTGCTGAAAAAATATTTAAATGATATATTATTATGAGAGAATGTTTTTTTTTTTGGTGTGAAATAATGTTGTTATGGGTTTCTGACTCGCCCCACTTTAGCCATTTGAACTGCAAAGTAAGCCAAGCCACAAACGTTGATACCCATTTTCATTCGCAACCAGCTTCTAGCCTAGTTGCTCTGACATTTTAAATAATTAATGTATAATACATAGCCAAAGAGCGAGAGAGAGAGAGAGAGAGAGAGAGAGGGCGCATAGGGAAACAGGGTGCTGGCAGGACCGGGGCAGGAATAGGATACAGTTTCCCATGGCTGCCGAAACTCTGCTGCTGTTTAACAAAAATAAGTGGAAACTAAACTCAACTAAACTAAACTCAACTCAACTCAACTCTCTCAGCGCACCAACGTTGAGTGGAGATATGGCAAGAGATATATACAGAGAGTGAGAGCGGTGTATGGGGGATTCTCTCATAAATAAAATATATTTTAATGTTTTTACGTAATTATGGCAAACCAATTAAATATTAATTTACAATAAGTTAACTATGGCTGTGGCTGCTACTGCTGCTGTTGTTGTTTATCAAGGATCCAAGCTTCAAGTACCTAACAGAATGAGGGCATAGAAATGCGGCAGTCAGCCAGATTTTAGTACGGGGTCAAGAGGTGACAAATCAATCAGCAAACGTAATAAACTACACAACAGCATACAGCACACAGCATACAGCATGGGACACACAAATTCATGCCAGACAGTCGGCAATTTCCGCTTTCCAATTGACGTGTTTGCAGTCCAAGGTCCAAAGGGACGCCCCGACAAGCTTTCAACTGACGAGGTCTGGGCCGTCTGTGCCATAATAAAATGTCTGATGCTTGATAAAACGACTTGGTGACACCAAGTGCGACAACGACAAGCATTCTAAACTCAGAGCTTACAGCTCAGGCCAAGTCTGAATGCCCTTGTATTCCAATTGAATGCGCAGCGGGTGGCGGATTCTGGGGCGTTTTTGGGTTGCTCAGATCGAGTACTCTTTGGCTCTTTGAGCGCTCTGATATTATCACTTCCTGGACATTATTTGGCGCCATAGGCCAAAAGGCTTAGCTTTCTTGCTATCTCCCTCTCACACTCTCTGGCAGCGTTTCTTACAAATGCGTTGCTTACGATTTCCTTTGCAGTTGAAACTGCTGGCGAGGTGTGTTTAGTAAATGCTCAAAACATTAGCTGAACTGGTTTAGATAAAAAATATTAAATAATCCAATTTCTTTAAACTAACAGAATTAAATCAAAACCGGTTTTCGAAAGTTTTCAAATATCTAAAAATACTTTTAAGAAGTCATTTACAATGTTAATAAATTCGATTTCTTGTTATTATTAATTTCTTGCGTCTTAATGATGTTTATTTATATATTAACTATATAGTAACTTTTCATACAACCCCTCGGTCTTTGTATTTTACTGTACTGTCAAAGTTTGTAAAGAAATTGCACTTTGACTCATGCTTATTACTGTATAAGCGACGTTCTCGTTGCCACCTGCTAGTCAAAAGCGGATAGCATTGAAGTCCTTCAGTTTCTTTGGCACCACATGCATCCCCCTTTGGCTGTAACGCACCACAGTTTCAGAGTCAAGTTCGTGCCTGTAACAAGCGTAACGAACGGAAACGGATATTGCATACTTATGCCAAGTGCAAAATGGCAACGAGCTGCGCCAGACACTGTGGCAACAACCCTATAGCTAACTGCAACACCAAATGCATACATACCTATATCTAAAACATATATCTACATACAAATTACATTCACATATATAATACACATCAAGCAAAAAGCGGCAAACTTTGTGAGAAGTAGACTTGTAAAATCAAAAGCCGATTAGATTCCATTTCAATGAGCACCGAGCTGGTTGGTCATTTGGTGGGCGTGTCCAGGCCCACAGCCCACTGCCCACTGCCAGACACTGCATAGTTAGTGAGAAATTGGAGAGATGGTTGACTAGTACCATTGATACAAAGCAGATGACTAGTTTTTGCATTCACATTCACATTCGATTTCGGGTTCGGTTTATTGCTGTTTGCTGTACTGTACGAGCACTGCACAAAATCTATATCTGGCACAAACGCTCCGAAATTGAAATGGCCGCAACGTTAACATTGACAGTTGAAGAGAATTGGATGGGTGTGTGTGTGTGTGTGTGTGTGTGTGTGTGTGTGTGTGTGTGTGTGTGTGGATACGGGCTTGAAAGGATTTAGCGTGTGCTTACTATGCCGCTGTGGTAGGTGGTGTGGTCATATCTGGACTCTGCACTTGATTAGTTCGCAAATTCAAACTAGCAACGTCATATATTTGAGTGGCTTTCCGGTAGCCCTGCATCCGCTGATAATGATTTCAAAATCACTCTATTGAGTAACTAAGGTAACAACATTAACTCACTATTAGCAGTTTTAAATACAGCAACTTATGTAGTTTGTTAAATAGTATGCAAATTAAACCCTGTTGCAAGAATTTTTTGCAGACAGTTTGTGTAAACTGCATAGTTAACATTTACCAAGTAAGTTCTTTTTTTTTAATTCACCAATTTATTTATTTATTTTATTTTATTAACAAGCAGTTAGCAAGAAAACTTAAACTTATTTGCCTTTCAATATATGTTGAATTTATTCATAAAGCGTTTTCAGGGACGGAGAAAAATAGCTTGCGTTTCGTTCAGTTACATAATTTTTCCACAAATTCAAAGAAATATTCTTGAAGATTTAAATTTTTATGCTAATTTGTAAGCTTCTTTTGACAGAAACGAATTTTCCAGAATTCTTTACGAACAAGAAGCTCTTAAACAAGACATGTTGAACAATATGAAAGTAATTAGGTATCAAATAAAAGGCAATTTAAAAAAAAATTATATATATATATATATTAAAGACAACTTTGACAACAAAATTTATTAGAATTACACTCTGCCTTTACTTTACACTTAATTAACAATATTATTTACGAACGAGTATTTATATGTACAGAGTGCTGGTTGATGAAATCTTTTATCTTATGTCATTATCTGCTAACCAGGCAATTAAAAACTTTTTAATGGATTTTCTGTTAAGGCAGTTTCTGCAACAAAACTGGTCAGTTAGCATGCACTTGTGCAAATTTATGCATTTCCAATTGACTTTTCATGATCTAATCATTTAATGGTGGCTGAGCTCTTCGAGTGTTCTGTTAAATTAATTGCAACGTTTCTAGCTCTTTGGTTAAAAAAAAAATCAAATTACGTCGCATCGCCGAACCACCACTTACACACACACACACACACACACTTACACTGAACTCCTTTACAGCTGTTGAGCTCGTCATCTGCATTGCTCAGTCATGTGTGCGTTTAGCAATTGATTTGAGTTGGGCCCCTTAGGGCGTCAGAAACCTCGATAGCATTGAAAAGTGAGAAGCAAGAGGAAAGACGATGAGTTGGTAGGTAGGTTGAAGGGAATGAGTTTATTTGCTTTAATCAGTGTAGTCGACCAGTGATCTAATCGTTTATGATTTAGTTTTTGATTTGCTTAGCCCCACAACTGTCCATAAATTCAAGCAGAAAAGGAAGTCCGAAAAGTACAAGGGGGTTGGGCTAACTACTATGGTAACTACTATTGCTAAACTCGGCAAATGTTGAAGTTTTACCTTTTTTTTTTGTTGTTGTTTTTATTCGTGATTTTTGTGTTTTGTGCGGACCGTGCCACAGCGCTGAAGTAGCAGCAAGAGCAGCAACCGCTGTGCCACAGAGGCGGCCGCTGTGTGTTTTCGACTATAAAATTAAATTGCGATGTGGTAGAAAAGTTAGCAAATGCCCAGTACAGCCAGGCAGTCGTAGCAACAACAAACTCTTGCTTACTGCCCCACATTACACATTTGGCCAAACACACATACACACACACACGCACACACACTGACACTGACACTAACACAGATACAAATGCAAACTGCAGCAGTGAACAATTGTTCAGCGCATATCATTTGGTTAAAAGGATTCGTTTTACTCGACGCCGCCAACGTTGGTTTTGTTATATACCAAAACCATTCGAGTACTACATGTGTGTGCGTGTGTGTGTGTGCTTGTATTGGTGTGTCTAGTGGTGTGTGTGTGTGTCTACGTACAAATCAACTAATCTACTCCCCACGGCAAAGTTACGAGAAGACCGACAATTATATCCGCTCTCTGCTCACAATTTTTGCATGTCGTAAAGTTTCTAGTGGTGCACAGACCCTAAGCTTTTGCCAACCTCCTCCTTCCCCCCCCCCCTTGCCCATAACACTTACCCGCTCCCCTACACACTTCACTTGACTCCACTGGCAGTAGTTGCAGCCGGTGCAGACGGTGCGCCAACTGAACACCAGCTCCACACACACTGCGATTCTGACTAGATGATTACATCACACTGAAAGCACCATCATTTTCTCATTGGGTTTGCAGTGCAAAAATAATAAAAAAATACATTTAAATGTGAACATGCATTGAATACATTCCCACATATTTTAACATGTTACGAAAATCAAGTTTTCATGATTTTATGACTTCGCCAGAAAGTAAAATGACTTTGCATGAACTTTGCGAACAATTAGTTTGAAATTAAATATGAATTGTTATTAAAATCATTCAAATTGAATATGAGCCAAAGTTTCGATGAACATCTTCGTTTCCTTAGGCTTTTAGCTCAAGACTAAAGGTCAAATAAACAATCGAAAGCAAATGGAGATTTAGTGTTAGGGTAAGAAAAAAGTTATTTTAGAATACTTGATTCAATGGTTAAACTTTTGTAGTCAGTTAGATGAACAACAACTTTCATATGAATGCCATAATATGAAATTTAAGTTTAACGAAATTTCCTCTCAAAGGGAAAGGTATTTTAGAGCATTTTAAGTTCGTTGTTATCTTAAAACCTTCACCGACTGTTGCATGCTTTCTGGAGCACTGCGATTTTACAATTTGTATATGCTAGATTGGTGTCTATGTATGTATGTGTGTGTGTGTGTGTGTGTTTGTTGGGCCGAGTGTGAATCTGCCTGGCATTACTGTTTGTATTGCAAAAGTTGTTGTAACTTCGTTAAAATAAGCACTCTGTTAGTTTGCCCGCCGGCTCGATGGTCTCTCGTCCGTTCAGCAGTGCCCCCCTCTTCCCACCGTTAGACCCCTCCCCTCCCATCCCAACCCATCCCTGATGTGGTAGCAATGCAGCAGATTTGTCGGCGGTTTTTGCCATTACTAGTTTTCGCTTTTGTTGTTGTTGTTGCTGCCACTGCTGATAGCTGGCATCTGCATTAGTAATAGTGAGTGGCGGTGAATGGTGGCGAGTGCTGCGCAAATTGGGAGGATTTGGATTTGGCTGTTCCATTGACAGTCGTTGCATCTACTAACCAACCACCCACTGTCATGTATGCGTGTGTGTGTGTGTGTGTGAAAGTTGCACGTAAACTTAGCGTTTAGTTTTTTGGTTAATACTACTCTGGCTCGTCTTCAACTGCAACACGACTGCAGCGCTCCTTAGTGGCTTTTAAACTGCACCACTTTACACCACGGCACAGCTGGGAGCTATTCATATTGTACATAGAGCCCAAGAGCACAACGTTCCTTTTGTTTTCGCTTTCGTTGCTTGCTTGTGCCTTGGGCTGTTGTCTAAACATACCGTTACATGTGGCAGCAACACAAACACACACACATACTGTACCGACAACTTGTACTTAGCGGCGTTTCCTTCCGCTCAACACGGACGAACAGGCAAACGGGCAATCGGCAAACGGCAAACGGCTCGTTTGCCAGCGCCGCTGTCTGAAATGCAATTAAGTCTCATCGACATGCAATCTCCGACACGATGCCGACGAGAAACACATACGATACACATACACGGCATGCACCACCCGGCAAGCCAGCACCACCAGCAAGGCAACTTGCAACAATTTCAAGAAGCATTTAAACTGCAAAAGCCCTAATAGCGCTGAAACGTATCAGTTATTCCACAAAAAAAAAAAACACGTAAAGTGCTAAGAGAAAGTTTTGAGAAGCAAAGCTTTTAAGATTTTAAAAGAAAAACATTTTGTTTGTTGTTTTTTTTGTATGAAATTAAGCTGATGTAAGACGGAAAAATTATTTCCACAAAAGAGTACAGAACATTTTTTTTTAAAGACTTAATAAGCAAAATATATTGTTTTTAATAATTTAGCATTTTTAAAATTTTTATAAGTTCTAATAAAACACTGAAAGTTCTAAAATTCGAACTAAATATTCACAACTAGCTTACGTTTTGCTCATTGAAATAAATTTAAAATTTCAACTAATGCACAAAGTGTCATAATTTTATGCCTGGCCTGCATTTTATTTATTAAATTGGTTGACAAAATTATGCTGCCAGTATAAGTGGAAAAATTGTATGAGCAAACGACTAATCTTTAAACCCAAAAGAATAACTTAAATAGAGAGTTTTTAAATACATGTGCTAACTTAGATATTTTAGTTTTTAGAATACATTTGTTTGTATTTATTTAAACACTTACCTTGAAAAAAACATATTACCAGTTCTTTTGCTTTAAAGTTGATAGTTTCTTTAAAATAAAATAAATAGCATTTGCATGCGGATTTAATCTTAAGACAAAAATGTTGCTCCTGATAAGAAAAATTTGTTGTTTTCGACAGAGAAATGCCTGCCGTAAAGTCTCACAAGAAATATGTTGTTCCAAAGAGTATGTTACAGAAAGTTTTATAAAATGCAAATCCACATTTAGCTTCAAACTTTAAGAACATGAACATGAATACTTGCTGGAGTGCGTAGTGTTTGTAGCAGACTTGCTCAGGCTGCCCTTAACTTCGCCCTTCAGTTTTTTTTTTTGGGAGCACTTAAGGTATCTCGCACTTTTACTTTTATTTTAGTCGGGCTATCAGAGCCAAGCCAAGTGCATCTAGTGCACAAGTGGAGCACTCGTCAGAGCTCTTCAGCGTGCCGATAATCCAATTATGGCTATGGCCCGGCAGCCTGGCCAAGGCTCCCTTGTTCTTGCCCTGTCGCTCCATTCCTTTTCATTCTCTTTTTGATGGTAGAAAGTGTAGATGGTGAGTTGAGGGGATGGAAGGGAGGGAGCTACGTGGCGTGCGCGCGTCTCTCACATAATTTTAGCCAGTTTATTTGCCTGCTGGCTTTTGCGGGCTGCTCGCGTTATTATCAAGTTACATTGGCCAAAACACTAAAATGTATGTAGCATTAAAAGGGTCGCAACCTGAACCCAAGCAGCTGCCAAGGAGCAAGCTAGGGGCTAATGTCTGAGGTTTGCCGCAGTCCCAGTGCTTTATCAAGAACCCAAGCGGGCGGGCAGAGACAGGTGTGCACGTAAGCGTGTATGTGTGTTTGTTGTGTGCGGGTTAACTATTTGTTTCGTTTAGCGCATTGTGCTTGTTATTTAAAACACGTAAACGCTCAACTAAACGAAAGTATTTTTTGCGCTTTTCGATGGGTGGGAAAATTCACGATACTAGTCGGAGATGGGAAAGGGCGATGAGTTCTGGCACCGACATATACGTATGTTAGTGTGTAGGTGTATCCTATATATAAGACCCATTTAATTAAAAAGCTTTTACAGTCAATTTCCATTAGGCGAAACACCATGTTAATATTTCTAGCATTTTTATTAATTTTATATTCAATTTCATTTGTATTGATATGGTTTTTGTTTATCGTCTTTTTTTGTTTTTTTTTTTTGGTAAATTCTCTACTTTAAATTTGCTTTTGCATTTAAATGAAAATAAAAGAATAAATATATATATATGAAAGTAAACTTAATGCAATGCCATATATATTTATTTTTTTGTTTGTAATATTCGCTGCCCTTACATAAATATTAGTATTTACAATCTGATATTTTTATAATACCCGTTTATTTTTTTTTCGATTTTACAAAATTCATCCGTTTGTTTAAAAGGAAAAAAATAACGGGTTGCCATATAAATGCAAAAAGAGAAAAAATGGCAGAATTTCATGGCCAGCAGCAGTGAAAACCAAATTTGCATTTGCATTTGGATTCCAAAGGGTATTATAATTGATTTATTCATTTGTTCTCATTGAGTAGTTTATTTATTTATTCAATATTATTATTATACTTGTGCATTTTGCATCATCGTCGTGTAAACAACTACAATTAGTATCACGATTGTCATTGTTGTAACAGAAATATAATAAAAAACACACACACACACAAAATATAGGATCATTATTTTTTTGCATTTCGAAAGCAACAACACAAAGGTCGAACAAATATAAAATGTATTTTTGATAATTTATTCCATTTAATTGGTATTCATGTGTTTATTTAATCTTGTTGGTTTTTTATTTTTTTTATTTTTGTTGTGTGTGCACTCTGTTAATGTTTACGCATTTCATTATGATTTATTATGATCTTTTATATTACTTCTTGTTTTTTTTTTGCCAAAACTGATATGTACTCATATGTATATGTATGTGTTTTAAAAATTGACTGCCGCAAATGTCCGTAAACCCACTTAAGTAGTCATTAATATATTTGGTTTGTTTTTAGTGATAATTGTGCAATATGGCGTTTGCTACGTTCATTAAAAAACCATTATAATTGCTATCCAATTGATCGTTTATATCATATTCGTTATCGTTATGATTTATTAATTTACTATGTTTATGTATATATATATATATATATTTGTAATTTACTTATTGGCCTTGCTGCTAAGTTGTAACTAGAATCGTTTTTCAGCTTTTAAAAATATTCATATTTATATATATATATATATTTATACCTCATGTAAACTATTATTAACAACTTATTCATCTATTAAATCTATAGATGCAAAAGTGTTTATTAACTACACTCTAATTGTGTGTGTGTATATGTGGGCTTCTGTGGATGGTGGGTGTGTGTGTGGGTGTGGGTGTGTTTGGGCGTGTGTATGTCTTTTGTAAGTTGATAGGAATCATCATATGTCTGCTGATGCGTGTGTGTATATGTTTATGTGTGTTTGGTTGTGTTTATGTAATCAACTGCATTAATTACTACTATTAAGTTGGCCAAGACACAGCGCCAAGCGTTAAGGAAACAAAGGGGGCGGCCCCTAAAATATCTAATGGTCTTTTGATGCTAGTCAAGCCAATGATAATAATACAACAGATAATTGCTATCGAATAGTAAACAACAAAATAATGTTTGTGACAACCAATAAGAAACTGTTATAAAACTAATTAGTATCGAAAACTGTTTATTAAAACTGATGATATTATTTTTTCTCATGAAGACAAAGTTTAAGGTTTGAGTGTGGTAGGAACTGTTTAGGGAAGCCATTTATCAATGCCACAAAATAATAAACTCTATAAAATAATGTTGAAATTCAGAATAATGGTCAATAACTATATGTTTAGAAAATTCCATACGCTTGGCGCTTAAAAACTGCGACAACTTTTCGCTGTTTATTTAATTATTTTTGTATTCCTACTTTAATTATTTATATATAAAACTTAGATTTTACGAGTGGACATAAACCGATTTGCTGTTATTCGTTATTGTTTGGGATTCATTAGCTAATTCCAAGTGCGCCGCAAAACTCGGGCTACGTTTCGTTTCGTAATTTCAACTTTATATACAATATTATACATTAACATTATATCAGTGTTATCCAACAGGCAGCCAACTCACAATTTGGCCAACTCCAGCAACTATTGGAGCCAACATCAAAGCGATATGGTAAAAAGGGGCAACGTTAACGCCGCCGCAAAGGATAACAGAAAAATGCGTTGACCGGAACTGCTCAAAGCACTCGCCTGACACAGCAAATCCTCAGGGAAGATCTCCAATATGGGCAGATGACGACCCGATGTCGGATCATGGCAGGTATTCGCACGTGCACGCTATTGATATATGGATCAAAACATTGTATTAAATACAAATATACGAATGCAATTTCAAAGAAACTTTGTTATAGACAGAATTGTTTGTTGATTTTGATTGCAACTACTAAAATATCCAGATAGTTCTGTGTCAAATACTAATTAATGAAATAGAAACAAAAGAAAGAAAAGCTTACGCGCATATCGGCAACCGATAGGGGTAACTTTTGTGCGGAAAATCATTCAAGAATTAAAATATATATAAAAAGGTTTTTTAAATTAAGAGCAATAAGTTAGATAATTTGAGTACCCACCTGCACCATGCGCTTGAGGTCTTCCTTCTGGATGACCTTTATCTGCGCAGATTCGCGTAGCCAGCGTCGCAGCCAGTGGCCAAACCAGACCAATCCGCACTCGCATTCGAGCGGATTGTGCGCGGTGATCAGGCCGCCCATAATGCTGCGTGTGCCGACAGCATCCCAGTAGCTCTTGTTGGGATAGAAGCTGTCGGCAGCCAGTGCATTGATGCGATTATGCGATATATCAATGGATAGATGGGGCACCTGGCGCAATCCATAGAATATACCGGGTGGCAAATCGGAGATGCGAGTATGCGATATCTTCACCTGCAGCCGTTGATTGCGTGCGAGACCTGAGAAGGCATCCGGTGATATTGTCTGCACATTGCTGCCATAAAGTTCCACCAGCTGCAGTTTGGTATTATTGGTCAGCTTCTGCAGCAGTTGACCTCCAATATTGGGCTCGAGGCAATGGACGCGCAACTCTTGCAGTCCTGGCAACCGGGTAACCAAATCGCCGAGATTTGCATGCGAACTGGCATGCAGTTTGCGCAGGGAGCGCAGCTTGGAGAACGCCTGCGGATTGGCTACCTTCACGTCCAGCAGATTAAGCTCGGACAGATGACGCAGGCTTACCAGATCATGCAACGTGATCCGACGCAATGGATTGTGAGCTAAATCTAATACTCGAACCGATTGCGGTAGTTGTTCGACAGCGCAGCTCGCATTGATAAGCTTATTGTGGGAGACGTTTACGTATCTTAGATGACGCAGGGCACCTAGGGGGGATAGCTCCTGCAGATAGTTACCGCTGACATCCAGATAGGAAAGTAGTGGAAGCTTAAGGATCGGCAGCACATAGAGTCCCATGTGATGAAGGATCAACTTGCGGACCCGCGGAGTGTGCACAAAGACCTCTCTTAAGTTGGTGGTAACTAAAGGGTTCTCGGATAGATCCAGATTGGTCAGATTGTTAAGGAAACTAAACGTATTATCTGGCAAAATGGTAATGCGATTCTTTGCCAGACTTATGTCATAGAGGAACTGTGAGTTGACAAACATCGATGCATCCAGATACTCCAAATTATTGCGCGACATTTGTATCGATCTCAATGTAAACCCGATGTCCGTAAAGGCTGGAACGGGCCAAACGCTCAGCTGATTGTCTGATATGTCAAGAAACTCTAGCCGGGTGTTCATAAAAACCTCCCGTGGAAGAGCGCGCAACCGGTTCGAGCCGATCCTAAGGATTCGAAGCTTACGCAGATTGGAGAACTGTTCCACCTGAAGCTGATCCAGTTGATTGTGACTGAGATCCAGCTCCTGCAGACTATTTAAACCCTGGAAGCTGCGACGTCGCAAGGAGCTGAGATTATTGTGCGACAGATTCAGAATCTCCAGGAATTCCAAATCGCCGAAAGCGTGGCTTTGCAATGCACCCAAGGAGTTGTGTGCGAGATTAAGGAAGCGCAGCGTATTTGCCAAATTTGTAAAGCTATCCGATTTGGCAACATGATTGTGACTGATGTCCAGCTGATAGATGTACATATAACTGCTCAGCTCATCGTCAAAGCTCGAGATGTGATTGTGACTGAGATTGAGGCGCAACGGCGTTGTTGCATTTGAGACATAATGAAAGGACTTCAGGGACAATGCACACAACTGATTGTGCATCAGATCCAGAGCAGCCAAATTGGGCAGAACTGTGAATGCGGCATGCGATATATTCCCTAGACGATTGTGCGATAGATCTATATATCGTAGGAACTCCAGATTGTGAAAGGCATGTCGAGCAATGCTTCGCAAACGATTCGATTGCAAATTCAGTGTCTGCAAATCGCCGAGATTGTGAAAGGTTTGCGGCTCCAGACGCTCCAGAGCATTGTAGGAGAGCTCAATCTCTACGAGATGACTGTGTGCATCGGGCAGAAAGAGGCCATGTGGCAGTGATTTAAGTTGATTGAAGCTTAGATTTATGTAGCTCAACTCTCGCATCTGCGCAAACGATTCATTTGAAATTGTCTTCAAGTTGTTGTTATCCAATCCAAGCCAAATGAGCTGTGACAGTGGCAACAAAGCATCCAAGGGATCTAACGATTCCAAGCTTCTGGCGGGAAAGACGGCAAAAGATAGCTCCAGAATCTTCAAGGTATGTGAAACATTCTCAAATACCAGCGGATGATGAATGGTGATATCATTGAAGCTCAGACTAATCTCCTGTATTTGATCTAGACCCGCAAACGAGCCCAAATGCAGATGTGTTATCTTATTGTTCCTAAGAAGTATCGTCTGCAAATTGGAACCCCAACCATCGACAGCAAAGATGCCTTCCGGTATGTCCGCTATGGAGTTATAGCCCATATTCAGATACGATAACTGTGTGTAGTTCTTCAAACCCAACACGGGTATCATTGTGAAATTATTGCCACTCAAACTAAGCACCTTTAGATTCTCTGTGAAGCTGGGCAAGTTGTTAAGCTGGTTGATCTCATTGGAGGTCAGGTAGAGGTAACGCAACCGATGCAGTGTCGATATCGCCACCGGCACAGTGGTCAAATGGTTGCGTTCCAAGTCCAAATACTCCAGCGTATCTGTAAGACCCTCAAATGCCGCCGAATGCACACGACTTATGGCATTGAATGCTAGAACTAGATGTACAATTCCCGTTGCTCGGAAAACCTCAGCCGGCAGCTGGGCGATGTAGTTCTGCTCCATGTTGAGTGCCCGTATGTGAACATCCGAATAGTTTTGCTGAAAGTAATCCGATTCCAGTTGCTCAATGCAATTCTGTCCCAGATCAAGCTTCTCCAGATGCATTCGCAGTGGCCGCAGCTGCAACTCCTTCTCCTTCCACTGCACACTGCGCAAAAGATTATCCCGCAGGCTAACGATTCTCAGCTCTGGCAGCTGCTCAAACAGCTGCTGTGGAAAGACAGCCAGCAGATTGCTGGACAGATCCATGGTGACCAGGGAGCGTGGCAGATAGTTGGCAGACACATGTGTTATCCGATTGTTGGACAAGTCCAACCACAGCAATTTCTGCAGTTGCTCGAATGGTCGACCGCCATAACGATCTCCCGATCCCAGAGGATTCGATGAATGCAGCGCATTGCTCGAATCCAGGCGATTCTGCACAGCAATCGCAGCCAAACTGCTTGGCTGTTGTGAGCTGTTGTTATCGCTGGGATTTGTTAACGAATCGAAAGCGCCACCTGGCGCCACTTCTGTGATATCGTTACCGGATAAATGCAGGGATCGCAGTGTATCATGCTGCGCATCCCAGTTGCCATCCAGGCTTGTTATATGGTTGCTGTTGGAGAAAGTAAAAGACAGAAAAGCAAGATAATGTTTTAGTAAAGTGTATATAAACTATCGAACTTCACAAAAATATTTGTTAATACACTTTAGAAAGTTAATCATCATGAAACTACTTACCGTTGCGCCACAAGTCTCGTCAGCGAATTTAATCTTTGGAGTGCCTCCAATGGTAGCTGCTGCATTTTGTTGCCCGATATGTCCAGGCTCATCAATGAGTACGTCATGGTGCTAGAAAGAGAGAGAGTTCGAATAGATCGATGAAGCGTATATAGAAGTGAGAAATTAAATATGATAATCCATAGTTAAATGTTGACTTATGCATGTATTGAAATTCGTTTATAATACCTAAAAGTAGTTTCAAAATTTGTTGAACTAGGCTTTGTTGGTTACGCCCACCGCTCAACAGTCACACCCCCATGGTTATTGAGGTAGCGCCTGCCTTTTGACATGTCCAGCACACACACACACAAACACACAGTCGAACAACAAATATTTAAACTTAATTAACGCACCGCAGACCCAACGACGAGCCATGTGACCTATGCCCTGCTTCCCTCTCACCCAACACCTGCTGCACTCCATTAATAGTTACACATACACGCACAACAAACAGTAAAGAGAAAGAGAGAGAGAGAGAAAGAGAATAAGAAGAAGAAGAAGTTCGACCTCAATTATGAAAACCACGAGGTTTTCCAAACAAGCATCAGCCTCTGCTTAAAGCGACGACGCTTCGCTGCTTTGAGCTGCGCCTTTGTGTAATCATTGATGTAGCTATTGTTGTTGTTGTTGTTGTTACGCTGCTCATGCGACGAAGAATCAAACGCAAAACGCAAACCAAATTTTTGTGGCTCCGTTAGCGCCCGCTTCACTCTTTCTCATTCTCGCTAAATTTTGCCAGCTCCTTCACCTATTCTCTCTCTCCGCCTCATCTAAATTGTTTTTGTTGTTGTTGTTGCCGGCGACTGTTTTCGGTTTGCGTTTCGGTTGCTATTTACTGTTTGCCGGTTGTTCGCAGCTAAGCTCTTGTCGCAGTTGTTTTTCTTGTGGCCGCTCGTTAAAGTTGCGTGTGTAAGAGTAGGTTTTTGCAATACAGGGCGAGAGAGAGAGAAAGAGAGTGCGTGTGTGTGCGTGAGTGACTGCGTTTGTCATCAAAAGGCTTCCATGTAAATATAACAGCTTCGCTGTTTACTCAAGCATACATACATTTGCATGAGCACAGACCGAGGGCAGTTCAACAAATAAAGCCATATATTGCAGTCCTTATCAATACAAAGAATAAATAAACTTTTTCAATTTTAAAACATTATTCAAGTCAAACATTTATTTGTAAACTAGAAACAAAATATTCATACAACTAATTTTAAAATTGTTTTTTTGTTATAACTTTTCAAAAATATTTTGTGCCACCCTCGCTTGAGCAATTTTCATTGTGAGCAAACTTTTAAATACGTTAAAAGTCATGTGAATAATCATAGAAGCCAATCTTCAAAGGTTGAATTATCACAAATTAGGTTTATCAGCAAATCACAACAATTGCTCTATTATTATTTATGTATAAGTATTTGAGTCTGACATACATACATAGTACATATGTAGCTTTGCAGACATTTTGTGTAATATAGCATAAAACAAAGCAATGTGCACACACTTAAATTCAATTATTACAGCTGAACAAGAAACACGCAACTTCATAATCTGTGATATTAACTCAGGCGCACACACACACACACACGAAACACCTTTGTGAGCTATTTTTCGGTATTCAATCTTAATTTATTGAAATCCCTAATTTATCAAACATTAGTTAGCGTGACTATTTTTTAGCTATTTTTTTAATATTCTTTTCTTGATTATAAAAAATACAACTAAAACACATAAAACACCAATTAGAATACAACCAAGCCAGGTTAACCATGTGAATAGATTTGAAGTGGAGAGACGAGCAGCTGCGTTAAAGGAACTCTCCGATATGCAGGCATATTTTGAGCTTGAGCCACCACAAGACATATCACAGCTGTTATAAACAAGTCTACATTTGGTCCAATCAAAGCAGGGCTTTGTGTAATCATCTGAACAGAAATCCAGGCAATTTGATGCTGCCAGCCGATCTCTTGAGGTATCATTCCGAAACCAGCAATGGCATGTGCGATTGCAAATATCCATTTCGGCAGGAAATTGCCTATCAGGGTCTTGAACCGAGCTCGTTATCAGCGTTAGTAACGACCATAAAAGCAAGGCACGCCCCTTTTTGTCTTGTTTTTTGTACATGACAATCTTTTTCGACTAACGCACAATTGTTAAGCAGCACGATCCGAACTCAACTGAACGAAAAACATTCGTTGAACTTCTTTTAAAAAATTATAGCTGATAAACAATAAAAGGGAGAGTGAGTAACGATTATATAAATATATATATATATATATATTGAGTAATCATGTGGGTCAACGTCATATTAACATATGTAATAAGTAGATAAAGTATATTAATATGATTGTTTTCTTTCGAACAATACTTCTTTGGCATTGTTGATTATTCAATAATTTATAAATCAAACACTTCCGTTTAAAACATAGTATTCGGTATTTAATAAGTACTAAGTATATATGATATTTTGATTCCCATCTCAACATTCTATTCAAACAAATTAGGCATTTCCAACAAATAACTTTGAACCTAATCGGATGGTAATGTTTTCTTCAAAGAGGAGCGGTAATTTTTGCCTTTTTCTCGTAATTCGTTGCAAAACTAGAGGTAAACTTTATTGAGATTGATAAAATATGGTAGTTTATCATGTACAGAACGTTTTTATACCCTGTAAATGAGTAAAAAGGATATAATAGTGTTTTGCAGAAGAATGTAACAGGCAGAAGGAAGAATCTCCGACCTCTTAAAGTATGTATATTCTTGAATTTGGAAAACTTTGAAATAAAAAACGAAATAATAACAATCTGTGCTTGTTAAATGACGTGCAAGCACTGACTGTACGCACTAAATATACCGTACAGGGTATCTTCTAGTCGGAATTTCTCGACTAGAACCTTCTCACTTGTTTTATGTGTAAGCGCTAGAGCTAAGCTTCCCGTTTAAGTACCATCATCATAATGCTCAACCTAAATGTTACAAATATACATTATATTAACTAACATTGACAATGTATATTGTTTGATGAGTTATATATGTGTATATATATCTTTACTCTGTAGATTATTCAGTTACACATTTGTAGATTGCTCTTTGCTCTGATTATTATTAGAACATTTCCATTTTAAAAGTTGAAGCTGTGTTTTTGGCAACTGTTCAACTAACTTTCTGATAAGCATACGGTGTGAGAAAATAAAACCCAAAGACACAAACACACACACACGCACACAAAAATAGAGAGAGAGTGATATAATGGAATAAGGGAAATGGTAATCGGTAGGGAAAAGACTTCCTAACCGGATGGTGGGAGGGGGGATAATTTTTTAGCAACAGTTTGACAGGTTTGTGCACATTAATTAGTTTGATTTAAGTTGAAATGTGGCCTGTTAATGACGAGCAAATTTTGTGTCTATTTGCCACACCCACTACTACTACGACTGTTTACTTGTATGTGTGTGTGTGTGCGGGGAGGAAGGGGGTATTAAAAACTTCGCAAACTGTTAACGTGCGTCCATTTAACTTTAGCAAACGTAAGGAGCTTTAAGTGCAGAGTGAGGATTCAGTTGCTGGTTTTTGCGGTGCGTTGGTGAAAGTTGCAAGGGGGAGACGGGAAGGGGGGACCGAGCATGATTTTGGTTCTTTGTGCTCGTTAAAAAATGTTCGCGTTTCATTTCATGCCGACCGAAAAAAGGCGAAGAAAAACAAATTCAAACCAAACACAACTGCCAAATGTGGTCGAGTGATGAGATGAGAGAGTAAAAGAGAAAGCCGCAGACCGAGCCAACGAGAGATACAATACTAAAAATAAAAGAGAAAGCGAGTAATAAAATGAAGGCAGTCGCAATTCACTCACATTCACATGATGTGTGTTGTGATCTCTCTGTGTGTGCGGGTAGGCGGGCGGGTCCATAAAAAAGCTGACGAAATATGTGCTTGTTGTACGTTGTTCAACACTGGGTACATGCATATTTCGAGTACGTTTTTTCTCTCGCTTTTCGTTTATAGCCCCTCAAAGGGCATTGTTAACAGCGAACTATATAACTTGAGGCATAGTCGAACAAGGCATTAAATGAATCTATTGTAATAATTAAAAAGCATAACAAAAACACATAAAAAGGTTCATTACAATAAATATTTGATGGGATGCAATATATTTTAAACCTTGCATGTAGGCATAACGGATATATACTATATCTTAAGCGATATTTGCTTTTCGCTTATATTTAAACACTTAGTGTGTTTAAGCTGCCTGCAATCTGTTGATATTTGAACGCCAACATATTAAGGTAATTAACACTTTTTATATTTTTTTGTTCAAAGATGAAAGATACGTTAAATCAAGATTATATTGTTATACGTAAATGCACTTTGTTTTCCAAGAGCATTAAATATTCGTTATAGTGTATTTATTTATTTACTTTATTTTTTACACATTGCGTCTGCTTCGTTCGTTCGTTCGTTGGTTGGTTTTTTTTTTCTCTGATTATTTACACTCAAACAAATAGCGCTTGAAAGTTTTTCTTTTGCCTCGCCGTGTGCCTGAGTGTACAAGTGTGAGTGTGTGAGTGTGTGCCATGTGAGTTTGCATTTCCTGCCTGCATTTTCAGCCTGAGTGCCCATTGAAACACTCCCAAACTGTGCATACGCTGCACAAACCAACCCTCTCCAACCCCCCTTCAACATTTGCCTTGTTGCTTTTGCCAGTCGTTTGTTAAACTTAATTTTACGCCTTTTTTACAACTTGCAGTTTTATGTTGTAAAATATATATATATATATGTGCACGTATGTAGTTCTTTTTTTTATGTGTGTGCACTAAAAACACATAAACACACAAAAATGGCCCCAAAAAAAAAAAGAAAGAAAGAAGAAAACACAGCCGCACAGCGGTCATATAAATAGGCTGTGGAAAAAAACTGTCGCATCATCAGAACATATGAAATACCTTGTAACATATATATATATATGCGAGATATATATATTTTTAAGTGTGCGTGTGTGTGTGTGTATTTGAAGGGGGAGGAGTCAAAGTGCATCATCATGGCTCAGCACTTATGTTAAAACCCTAATCCCAAATGCCACTACGTAGTGCCAACTTGCCTCTGGCTGTGTTTACCTTCGCTGAATCACTTAAACCATTTCATTCATTTGTTGAAGGTGTTGACTTTGACTTACCTGAAACTGCGCTCCGATATGTCCTGCAGCTCGTTGTCGATTAGCTTTAAAGTTTTCAGTCGGAGTCCTTGAAATGTTTCATCGTCGACACTCTGCAGATGTGTATTCGACATTTCGATGTAACGCACGCTGCTGTGTATGAATTCTAAAAGCAAACGAGAGCAAAGCAAAAATGTTGAGAAAAACACAGTAAGATAAAAGTACTGTACTATATGCAATAAACTCGCATACATATATTGATGTGGCAAAGTGTTACGCTGCCTGCTTGCCAGCCTGCCTGGCTGTCAGCATTGACCGCCAGTTCATCATTCAAATTGATTTTTAACGGCATTTGAAGCGTTTCCCATAACCCGCAGGGAACATCTCAATCCCCCCCCCTAACCCCCTTTCTTGCATTGCTGTACGATTGGGAACTGAGGCTAACGATGATGGCTTTTGTTTTGGCAGTTTGATAGCAGGCGCGTTAAAGCAAATGGGTCATCAGCGAGCCATTGGACTCATACAATGGACCAAAATGGGGGCAGACGACGCGAGGACACAAGAAGTAAAATGGCGAAGCAAGCTGGAGGCTAGGACTTTGATTTTTATGCGCTTTTTCCGTTTTCCGTATGGCCCAGCAGCATAATAGGACAACGACCAAAGCAATTTAAAAAGCCACTTTAGATATATATTGGAAGAGTGACATCCTTGCCATCCATAACATCCTCACCGAAAACAAACAACTCGCATCGAACGCTTGACTTGATTGCTAGCTTATGGAAGGAGAAGTGGAAATTGTGGTGGTGAATACACAAAATGTTTAGAACAATAACTTGGAAAAATAGATAATATAAACGGGAAAAATATTGAAAACGGAATGAGACGACACATTTAAAGAAAGCTAAGGTTTAATTAAATCAACAAAACTTACTAAATATTAATAATTTTACCTCATTTGCAACTATAAATCAAACAAATATCTAACGAATAATAATAATACACGATGAACGCTAAATTGTGAAGAAACCTGACATTCCTGTTAACTAACTAACTTTCAGAACAATCAAAAATAAAATGTACTGAAACTCTGAATATTTTTATTGTATGTAATAGTTTTTCAACCTTTATCGAAATTAGTAATGAAGAAATATATGTGAAAAAAGAAAATATAAAATTATTAAAAATAAATAAAGTACAGTACAAATTCAAGTTAAATATAAAAATATAAATAAAATGTAATTGTGAAATTAAATAAACAACTATAACATTTATAGGATTTTATTTTTATCTTTTTTGTAACTAACTTTAAATTTTGTTTGTTCTGTCTGTCATTTTGTTTATATTATTAAACTAAGGAAGCATTTCCAACTCTATAAAGTATATATATTCATGATCAGCATCGCGAGCTGATCAGAACATGTCTGTCAATTCATGTCTGTCTATTTGTCTGACTGTCTGTCTCTGTGTTCCTATGCAAACTAGTCCCACATATTTTGAAATTTTTGCCCATGTCTTATTATTTTTGCAGTAAGATCATTTATCATATATATCTGCCATACAAATGCAAGATCTCTTAAAAGATTTTTCTGTAAATAACCTGTATTATATTCAGCATGGCGAACATGGCTAACTCACTTGTTAAAATTATTTCAGCCTGCTTGCTAAATGCAACATATTTCGATCGTACGTATACGTAATGGTACTAAGTCATTGCGCAGGTCAAAGGGCCATGGTTTCTAGTGTTAATGGGCGGTACAACTGCTGCTTGCTGCACCTGTCGGTGAAAAGTGTGGTGAGAAGTGAGTGTCGCAATTAATTTGCGATTCGTTAAGCATATGTTAATTAACAATAGCGACAAGGTCCTTGGAGTGCGCCAATGGCAATTATTCTCTCTCTTCCTCAGTTGGTCTCTCTCTCGCTCTCCGAGGAGCGAATGTAGAGGCGTCTAGTGACCATGTGTTCTTAGCCTGATTATAACACGAAATGTGCTCTCCAAAGGGAATTTTCATGTCATGCCTGTCAGCTTAAATTATGGTCGGCCCGGGCTGGGCCTTGCCGCAGCCTTAGCCTTAGCCTTAGAAAATGCGGCAGTCACATGCCTGGCCTGACCTGGCCTGGCCTGGCCACGCCTAAAGCCAACCAGCCATCTCATCGCAAATAGACACAAGCACAAACATTTTTTCGAGTGTCGTGTATATGAAATCGCGAGATGAGGCATGAGGCATGAGGAATGAGGCATGAGGAATGAGTACGACAGTAGCTGTAGCAGCAGCAACAGCGGCCAGAAAACTGACGTGCAACATGAAAATGCACTTTTCGCATTTAATTGAAAATATTTTTGCGTGAATTGTCATTTCTCTTCTCTACTCTTTCCTTTCCTTTCCTTTTTGTTGTTTGTGTTCGCTTCGGTTGGTTTGCTTGGTTTGTTGCAAAGTTGCCTTTTTTTGGGTATATTTTTAGTTGGCAGGTTTTGCCTGACAGCATTTAAAATCCGTTCACACACACATACACACACGTACACGTATGCAAAACATACAATATGCATGTGTGTGTATATCTATCTCATGGCTGGGATTGAAGTCAAAGTGAAAAGTGTTTGTGCAATTTGTCAGGACTGTCATTGATTGGGCCTTGAACATTTCAATTGCAATTTAAACAGTTGACTGCACTTAAACAATTAACGAAAAATTATATATATATATGTATAGAAACGATTGTGTCGAACTAATTGATATTGTATTGAAGAAATTATTTTAAATTAAGAAAAAGTGCCTTTTAAGCTTAAGTAGAATAGATAAGTTATTTTGATTAAAAAAATACACAAGAGCAACAATTAAAATAAATCTCAGCTTTCAAGATTTATTAGTTAGCTCGTCCGGACAACAGATTTTATTTTATTTTTCTTCATTTTAGTTAGCAAAACTTTTGTTTGAAATTGAATATTGCATAATAAATGCGAAAATAGACTTTAATTTTATGGTTGTTTGAACAAAACTTATTTATTCATGACACATTTGATATTAAGGTAGTATTTTGTTGGGCGTAGTTAAATGAAGGCAAAGATTAAAAATATGTCTCGATTTACTATATCTTGTATGTGGTTAAACTAAGCTCACACACAGACACACACACAAACACTTTGCACGCGCACTAAACGACGATATACGCAAACAGCTTACATCTTAATTACATATCGCATATTAATACAATATTAATCATACGCCCTGTTGACACGCGCAACGGTCAAGAAACGTGGCCAACACACAAACAATGCGTTTACCCATGCACGACCAACTTTGCGTGTGTATGCGTGTGTGTGTTTGTGTGTGTGTGTGCATATCTAAGCTTTGGATGTTTCTTGCTGTTGTTATTATTGCCACCGTTACTGATGTTATGAGTGGACAACACACAACATATGGCGTTAATAAACTTCTTGCTGTGGCCAGCAGGTCGAACGGCTGGCGGGTGGGTAGTAGTGTTGATGGGAGGATTGGGGGCGGGGGGTGAGTAGTGTTATGTGTCCAGCGTAGTAGTTTGTTGGCTTGTTGTATTTTATGGCCTCAAGTCAATTCTCTGACAAATGGCGAGCATATTTATTTATTTACTTTAGCTAGCAACGTCGCCATTTCCATTTCCATTTCGTTCCAGTTGTGCCCCCGACCTCTGCTCTCTCGCCAACCCGACCCCTACAGCATTCATTCCACTTGCCACTCGTTTGCGTCACTTGGCAAGTATTTATTCAACTTGCCAAAAGCAAGCAAATAAACAAAAAATAAAATAAATAATGAACAACAAACTAGCAACAGCCACAGTTATGTATCGTTATGTATGTATGTATGTATGTATGTATGTGTGTGGCCAGCTGCAAAGGACAAAAACGCTGCATAATAATTGTATATATATAAAACATAAGCAAGGGGCACGAAACTATTGCAAATTAATATTTAAATATGTTATGCGACTGTCTGTGACAACTGGAATTGAGCAAAACATGTTTCTTGTTCATAAATTAAATATTATTAATTATTTATGCATTTTAATCAAATAGATTTGGTAATTTTTTTTTTCGCTAATTTATTTTCGTGAGAATCGAATTAAATTCACAAAGCAAACGACAACAACAAACAATTCAATATAAATAACAAAAAACAAATTTAAATCAATAATAGCTGTAAAAAATGTGTTTTTGTTTAGCCAACTACACACAATAATTCAGTGCCCAAATGCAAATTAATTTCAAATATGTTTTGTTCTTTTTTCTTTGGAGTGAACTCAGAACAAGTTGAAATTTAAATTTGGTAATTATTGAAGTGCACTTAGGTAAAATAGTTAATTTTTCTATACCTGAGAGTGGTAATTAAATTAAATTTTAATTTTTACAATTATTTTTAATGACAGACGCAAATAGCAATTTTTCATTGTAGCGCTATCATTTGGCAGACAAAAGCACACTTTCAATTTGAGCAGTTTTAAAAAAGTCATAGGCCCTTTTGTAGTAAGGCAAATGCAGCCCAGCGTATGCCTCCTGCTCTAGCCTTTGACCTCGCAACGTATGTGCTGATGAAGATTACGTCAGCTGAAAAGTTATTGTTTTGGTTGGGCATTCATTGAGGCAAGGCAAGGCAGGGCAACGCAAGGCAAGGCACGAACAAACTGAGAAAGTGTGAGCTTCATTTATATCCATATACTTTTTGTGTCCTGTGCCACAGCAGCAGCAGCAGCAGCGGTAGCAAAAAGCATGACAGGAGCAGGAAACATGCGGCAGCTGTACGTACAGCCTGCTTTGCCCTGCTTGCTTTGCCCTGCTTGCCCTGCTCTGCTTGTCTGCCTGCCAGTTGTTTGCTTCGCTTCGCCTTGGTCCGTTCGTTCATTTTGTTTCAGTTAAGAAATATTTTCAGCATGAAAATTGTGCCCAAATCGAATATGAAGCGTATGTTGTTGCTACTGCTGTTGTCCTTGATGCATATGTGTGTGTGTGTAAGTGGAGCAGATGCCCTGAGGACGCATCAGCAGTGCAGGCCAAGCGTGAAAATGACCAGAAAACATTAAATATAAATCTAAATTGCACATTTTCGGCCTAAAAATATAATTCACGAACCGTAGCACAATATAAATTTGACTTTAAATTGCTCACAAGGTGCGCACAATATGGTTTTTGATATCTTTATTTCATACACTGTCATAGTGCATAACATTTTTTTGTCATAAAATTAAAGAAATTCGTTTCAGTGTCAGTTTAGATAGATATTTAAACCCACAACCCTTATTAGAGCATTGAAAATGCCTTTAGCTTTAAGCTTTAGTGTTAGAGCACAATTTGTTAATCCCCAAAATTCATGAAAAAACTTTCATTGCCAAACAAATGCAAGCGTAGTTATGTATGTTTTTTAATGCCAGCGTTTTAATTGTGCTTTATTGCATTTTTCTTTTATTTTATATACATGTATATATAGACATATGCATGTTTTGTTTTTGGCCTGGCCAGTTGCCTGGCTGCTACTGTCACATATTTTTGGCAACACAATTTTTGGAATTCAAAATAAATTTCAAGTCGTTGTCATCGTCATTGCAAATTCATTTCCCTTTGCTACCGAAAAACCCTTAGCAGCATATTTTTGTGTATTTTGCGTGTGCGCTGAAAAGTATGCAATGAAAATGTCTGCTGCAATGTACTTCGTCCTGCAGCCAGAAATTCCAGTGGCTGCAATGTAGCTAGAAGCTACTGCTGCTTTTAGTTAGAAGGAGGATTGCGGGGTGGCGATTTTTGCGGGCGTGGCACGCAATTAGCCAGACTGTCAAGCAAAGTGTTTTCACAACCAACCCACTCAACCACCCCCCCCCCCCTCGCTCAGCTCGTTTTTCTACATTAGAATTGCTAATTGCCAAAAGTTTTCTGGCATTTCTGCATTTCTTCAATGCAATCTAGCGACGTGGAAGACATAAATTGCATTCAAGTGAGACATTTGTTTGAATATATTTTGAACGAAGCAGATTGTAATTGTTCTAAAATGCTTACACTGGACAGCACACTCACAGAAAGAGAAAGATAGAGAGAAAGGGAAAGGCAAAGCGAAAAGACTGCCACATGGAGTGTCCGGAGTGTTTGGCCGAGCAGTCAGCATAAATTTGTTGGACTGCTAATCAACAAATGCAATTGGATAGACGGCATTTCTTTATATTCAAATTCACATGATTTGCGCTACGAAAATATCGAATGAAACACAAATCAAAAAGCATTTATTGCATACAAATCAAGTTTTTGGTTCATAGCGCTATCCATCGATATCTTTTATATTCATGAACGACTCGGTTGATTAAAGTTAATTTAACTTAAAGTATTTTAAAAATATAGTGAAAGGCTTTTATTTCTCAATCTCTCATCATTATAAAGATTAAAATCAGAGAGCTTGATACTTCATAATCAAAAATTAAAAGCGCTTTTTATTATAAAATATGGAATTAATTTATGTTGGGAAGAGTTTCTCTATCTCGAATAGAGAACACATGAAAAGTTTCAATACATATGGTTGTGTGATTTAAAAAAAATATATTTTGCTTTTGTCTTTAAACTTTAAATGGCCATATTTGAGGAAGTGAAAAATAAATAAAAAAGCAGCATGGGAAGAAAATATTTGTTTAAGCTCTGGCAATAACAATAGCTAGGGAAGTCGCTTTCTTTGCAAGCACAAATAATATTGCAAATATCAAGAATGACAAGCTAAAGTCTTCAAAGTTGTATGCATAATAAGCTATATTGCTCTTACACACAAATTCAATAAATGTAAATTTGTAAGGAAAAATAAAATAAAACAAAACGGAACGGAACGCAGCGGAACGGAATGAAAAAGACGAGTACAAATATTGCAACAACATTTCGAACATTGTGGCAGATAAATTGGCAATGCGGATAAAAAGCAGCAATTTCGTAAGCCAAGGAAACTTTTCAATGGCTACGAATACTCTCAAATTTGACAGCTGCCTGGCCAGCGATGGCTGTCAATTCGTTATGCTTGTGTGTGTGTGTGTGTGTGTGTGTGTGTGTGAGTGAGTGTGTTGGCAGTCAACAGTTTATTGGGCTTATGCAAGTTTATGCCGCAACTTGCAGAGCCAGACGTGGGACAGGCGTGTCTGTTGTTTGCATTTTGCAGGCACTGTTCGAGGTAATGGTAATATTTGTGTGGCACAAGACAACAACAATACCGAGGAATGGTGGAAGGGAATGCGCATTGGTAACGAAATGACAATGGAGCACAAAAACTTGCCATTCATTACTTAAAAACTACAAACAAATTAGCGTTGAATTTGCCACAGCAATCGTTAAAAAGTTTTATGTCAGTCGCAAGAGCTGAGAGCTGAGAGAGCCGAAAAAAGAACTTTATTTTTTCAACTAATTGGCAAACTTAAATGTAAGATTTAATTTTGTTGTGGGTAGCAAGCAAGCAAGCGAGCGCATTACTCGGCATGTTGTTTCGAAGCTCACGACAAAGCCGTTTGAAGCTTTATTAAAAAATTACATTTGCCCTGCAGCGGCGGGCGAACCGAAATGCAGAACAAAATTACAAAGAACAAAATGAGTGGGAAGCACAAAAAGAAGAAGAAGAAAACAAGACAGACAACGAAACGAAGCAATTGGCAAACAGGCATATTGTCGCCAGTCGCAATTTATTACTCAACACAACAAAAATATTTGTCCCATTAATAAAGGCAAGACAAGTTCCAAGCGCCATATTGACAGCCAAGGCCCAGTGAACATGTATGTTTGGGAGAGAAGATTACTTACCTGGAAACTTGTAGAGTGCCACCTCGTTGCAATTAATCTCAATCAGTGTGGACGTCTCGTTGGGCAGCCCGGCGCATTGACACATCGAGTTCAAAGGGCAGGCATAGAGTACGTCCTGCTGCTGGCTGCCGAGCAACGCGGCCGATCCTCGTCCAGGCGGTGGACCGCGTGCCAATGCTCGTGCCGTGTTTCTAGCCGTGCGATGCAGCAATCTTCTCATTGTACCCACATGACCACCTCCACCACCATCGAATTGCCAGCAGTGAGCGGTGCACACGAGGCACGAGATGAGCGCTAGGTACAGGTGCATACTGCAAATAAGAAGAAAGAGTAAAGAGAAATGAGATAAATCACTTGAAAGTTGTGTATGATACAATATATATATATATAAGTTGTGTTAAACTGAATTTCTTGGGAGTTTAGTTATCGAAAGTGAAGCATTAACGATGGTTGAATGTTTCAAAACATTCTAAAATTCTGCAACTATTTTCCATATTTTTATTTTATTCGTTCCATTAATTCCCAATTACTTACAATTAAAATACACTGCATAATAGAAATTATTTCCGTTACATTTTTAATGTTAACACTTTTTTTCTACTATTTTTGCTTTTAAAAAATAAACACAAGCAAAATAATGTTGCATTGAATAAGCTTTGAGTTCTTTTAAAGTTCTTTAATTGAGGTCAAACTGATTTAAATTTCTTGTTTTTTGTTTTTGTAAAGAAAAAATGCTGCTCGCATTAAATTCACTTCAAAAACTAAAAATGTTTTCTTAAAAAATATTATTTAAAATAATATCTGCAAATTACCTATTCAACTATGTTTGTTTTCATAATCTGAAAACGAATATACAATAAATATTTATTGTTTCATAATGTTCAGGTTTGAAAAAAAAAAAAACAATGGAAATGTTCTTTATAAATAGCAAAATTGTAAATATTATATATTTTTGCAATAAATAAATACCACAAATAAAATACATTGCACTAGAGTGAAAACCAGCACTTAGCAGCACACACACACACACACTCACACACATACGCTAAAAGCCCTATCAAAAATGAATAACAAAAAACCAAAAAATAAAAAGAGCTGCAGGTATGTAAATATTCAAATATATTGTATAGCAATTGCTGCCTGGTTCAACATTGCAGTATAACAAATTTCCAATATGCACGTTGCGGCCAAAATAAACTCCCAGCGCTCTCGATTGTTAAAACAAAAATATTTATATATAGATCCAAAACAAATAAGTTTCATATAGATCTAAAAATGGTGTAGTCGCAGCTTATACTAATTCCCGTTTGGAGCTGTTGGAGTAATTGGGTCATGGCATGTTAAGACGGTCATAAGGACGGCTGTATTAGACACATTTGGTCTAGGCACTTATTTATTTGTCGCTGCTTAGCATAAATCGCACGTTAGAATGAATAGAATGGCATAAAATTAACGGTACTCCCGCTCATAAGCATGTGAGCCACCATTAAAAGACGCAATTCAATGGCACAGTGTGTCAAAATGTCATTTCAATTGATTTAAATAAAACACTATCTTCAAATTGATATCAAAAATCAAAATTGAGTTGAATTGAAAAGCAGAAACGAATATTATGATTAAACAAAAGATTATTGAATTAAATCTTATGATAAAAGTTTACGTTGTATTTCTTCTCACTATCCATTTAACAGCTTATAAGAATGTATAATTATTTTTTTTAGTAATCTTGTTTCAGCGTTTTAGCGACAGTGTGCACACATTGTCGCCTTATGTGCAACTCAGCCGAGGCTCGGCTCAGCTCAGCTCAGCTAACGATGAAGTTCAGCTAAAAGCTTGCGACAATTCATGCAAATGAGCCGCAGTCACACACGAGCTCCGACTTTCACACTCACCAACTCGCACGCTCGCACATTGAGCCATTCTCATGCCTCGTACCTTAAAAAAGTGCGCAACCACAGCACGTATAGGCTTCCACACACACACACACACACACAGGAGTTGGCATATAAAACATGTTTCATATACGTAGATGTGTGATGTTTATTTGACACGCCAAAGTATATAATAACAAATAAAAACTTTGGCCTACCAGACGACAATGACGATGACGCTTGGGATTGGGGACGAGGAGAGAAGGATTTTGACAAGGACGACGATGACGAGGACGACGAGTACGGCCCATTAGCACGATTGTTGAGCTTTAAGGCTTCAAAGGTTTGGGTAGCAGCGCAGAGCGCACATTACGACCAAACATAAAACTAGAGCCAACAAGGAGCAAAAACAAAACAAACAAAAAAATTATCCATCTACTGATAGGATTTACGTAAGAAACGGAAGGAGAGTGTAGGTGAGTTCCTGAGTTATTAAAGTCGGCTTAGAATTTAGGATAAGTAATATATATGCCTCATGTACAAAACGCTAACTTAAGCGTAGTTTCTGAGGGTGAAAAGTATAATCAAAGTTTCAAAACTACTTTTAAAAAGAAAATGATAATCGATTTATCTACTAAAAATACTTGAAATATGGTACATACTGAAAATGTAAAAAATTGGAATTTTTAGACAGAAATCTGGTATGACTGTGAATATAAAAATGTCAAACTAATCGAAACTTCAGAGCTAATTCATACGAAGCAAACATTTCTTAAAGTTCTTGAGGGTAAAAACATTAAAAATGGCTCAGCAGCAAACGGCTGAAGAGTTGCAAAAACTAAAAGACAAAAAGTTAGCACTGACGCTTGGTAAATCAAATATTCAATTAAATATATATATATATTAGACCAAACAATTGAATATATGTTTATGCAGACGCTTATTATGAGCAATATGGGATGCCCAATTCAACTAATCGGCAAAACAGATTCAATTCATATGCGATGAAGATTCCATTGGGTAAGTGAAACGCTCAAGCACTTCGCGAAAGTCCAGATAAAACTCTCAATCCGTAGAGAAGTATTACAAGAAGTTTGTGTTGCCCAAGCAGGAGAGACAGAAGAGATATAATCACTTTAAACAAACTCACTATTTTGCGCCAAGCTATTCGAAACAGCGCCAGCTTAAGCAGCCTGGACTCGCTGTCCAGAAGCCTAAAGACGAACCGACTAAGTAGGCAAAACCTGATGATGACAGCGACAAAGACATTGCAGACATTCCGCAGCCTTCCTCAAAAAACAATGCAAGCAACAACAAAACTAACAGTCATTTAATGCGTATTTAGCTAATAAAGAGAGTGTTGAGAGTTGGGAGTGAGAGAGAGAAAAAGAGAGAGAGAACGACGATAAGAATTTAATCTGCACAGTTGAAACATTTTTATGCGGTGACAATGTTGTGGAAAATGGTTTTAAGTGAGCCAGCAAAGGAATTGAAATAATATCTGAAATGCTTGAGAAATTCTTATGAAAATATTTATACTTTTCGTAATTTGATTAAGAAATGTCCTTTTCGTGGAAGTTTCCATACAAACTGCTTACTTAAATTTTCGCTAACGTAGATATTCAAGTAAATATTTGATTTGTTGCTTTCATTTCCACTATCTTGAGCAATATTATATTAAATTACAGCCAAAATTCTTGTGAAAAGAATTTATCTTATCATGAATGTTTCTTTGTGATTTATTATTGTCTTGTATTAATTTGCAATGTGTTTACTTTATGTAAATACACTTTAGAAAAAGATATCCAAGCACATATTTAGTTATTTGGTGTCTTGACAAAATAAATATTATAGTATTTGTATTAATTTTATCAAAGTTAGCTCCCTTGGTGCCACTTAAGATGCATTAAATCACCAGATAGATTTCAAGGAAAAATTCAGATTTTGTTTTATTAAATTGTCTTTTTTTTTGGCTTTTCCAGGCTAACTTCGATGCTGTTAAGTTAATCATCGGTGGTCATATGCCTGGTCGAATGATATTTAGCTTTGCTCAGCAAAATCAATATCAATCTTCAATTGGCGTCTGGCACTTTTGGTTGATTGTTTTTCATTATGTTGATGGTGACAAATCGAATCTGCCTCTTGCAACATTTGGCCATGTTTAACCAAACGATACATCACACAGTTCACTGCTTGTGTTAGTATTTGTTGTTGTTTCTTCATTCTGCCTCCTCTCGTCTCCTATTAGCATTTATGCACCTTCAAATATATTTCCGCTCAAGCACAAACACACACACACACACACGCAAAGTCAGTCAGGAAGAACGGTTGAGAGTTACGCCAGAAAAGATAAATATGTCGTAAAAGTTTTTTATTTGCGTTTTATTTTTGATACAGCAAATGACTAACTTGTTGGCTGGCATTCAGACAGTCAGGCAGTCAGACCTTATGCCCATAGCCAGCAGGTGCAGCAGCAAAAAGACACAGAGCAAAGCGGAGAGAGTCAAGGGCGAGAGAAGGGGGGAAAACAAAGAAAGCGGGTGAAGAGCGAGTGACAGGCGAACAACGTCTGTCACGCACAGACCGCCAGTTGCCCCAATGCGGGTGCCAACTGCTTTCGCGTCCCCACACTCTTCACTCCCGCACATCCCGCCTTCGCGCAGCCTTTGGTGGAAACTTTAAAAAACACAAAATGACAAAAATGCTTGTGAATTAAGCCGATTATTGTATGCACTTGATACGAGTCGTCTTTGTGAATTACAACAACAAACAATTGACAAAGAAAAAATGCATGAATGAGGAAATTAACTATTATTAATAACTGTTTTTGTTTCAGTAAATCGGTGAACATCTCATTAAATAAGTTTCAAAGATGCTTGTAAGCTATATTAAAGAAAAATATTTGTGGTAGCGTACAAATAAAGTAAGTTTCTAATGAAAATCTGTTCACATGATGAATTGAACTTGACCTTAAACCGTTAACTTCTAAATTCTACATTCTTCAAATAGATGCTTTAGGCGATGTCTCCTTTTGTCCGAAGGGTATGTGTAACACGCAGCTGGCAAAGAGCAAACAGCACAATAAACTGGTCCTTCTCTTTTTCGTGTGGCTACAGTTGGCAGTTGGACGTTTGAGAGAGTGGCACGAAAAGGTCAACTTGAGAACTGGAGGCAGGGGGACGACGACCGCAAGTTTTTATTACGCATATAATGCCAGCGATTTGCCCCCGCTCGCTCAACCCCAACCACTTAGTTGAGTTCGTGGCAAAGAGTGGTGGGGTCTCTGCATCATTTTTATACTTTTAATTTTTTATGCCGGTGACACAGTGACATCAAATGTCAACGAGCTGCAAAACATACTACAGCAGCCAAGTTCTGGCCAGTCAGTCAGTCAGTCAGTCCCGTCACAAGCGTTAATACGCTTAAGGATGGGCGTCCATAGGGGGGCAGGAACGCAATTCAGCGCAGCGCAGAGAAACGTGAAACGCAGTGCAGGAAGTAAAAAGCTGGAAAAAAACGTAGCATACATTTGGGAGCCGTTGCCGCAGCTCTGGTGAAAATTTGCGAGTTTGTGTGATAATAACACATGTAAGTTGCTTGCTACAACTTTGAATCCTCATGTGTGTGTGTGTGTGTGTATATGTGTTAGTGTGTGTTTGTGATAGCATGCGGGTTTTATATTCAGCTTCATAAGCTACCAAACTCTTCAGCGTGGCGAAAAAAATATAAATAAAACGAAAGAAAAAAACATTTTAAAGCCGACGCTCAGACACGGCTCAGAACTTTAAATGAACTTATAAAAGTATATTTATGTTTGTGTGTGTTGGTGTGTGTGTGTGTGAGTGTGAGTGTATTTAAGAACGTTGGCAGGCGTAAGCGTAGGTGTAAGCAGCAGCATCGTAGCATCGTGTTGTGTTTCTGTAAGATCCATTCGAGTTAATCGTCGTAAAAGCACTTCAAAGTCAATTAGGAGTGGTTCAAAGTTCATGGAAATGTTGTTTTTGTTGTTTAAGTTGCTTTCAAATGGGCGTGTTGTGTCTTCTCTACCAAAGCCAGAGTTCATCAAAGAGATTTGAAAGCAATTGGAAACTCTCCCTGACTTTATGTGATAGCACAAAAAGTGAAACTGAACCTGCTACTTAACAGTCTTCCATGCCACACACACATATACATGTAAAAATATGCTGCTCATTTAATTGCTGTTGTTATTGTTGTTGTGAATTGGTTGCCTTTCGCAATTTGCAGTTGCATTCATTTTTAACACTTTGACCGCATCAAAAAAAATATTAATAATAATAATATATAAGTTCCATTCATTATTGAATAATGTTGCACAACTGTGGAATAATAATTTTAAATTATGTTGTTACTTTGTGGTGCTAATACTTTTTTCATACTCTACTTTGTAGTTAAAATATTGATTTGTTTCATAATTGGCGATGAGCTTTTATTGTTTGCGGTCACTTAAAACATGTAATTGAAATGGTTGTCAACAGCATTGATATAATTCAAATAATATGTATTCAATAAAATCAACGCATACTTTTTAACCACGCAACTAAATTGGTTCGTCAATATAATTATTGCTAATTAGCAGCCATTTGTTTACTACGCTATAGTTTTCAACTATAAGTTGATAAGAAAAAAGTATTCGTTTTAAGTTATCAAAGCCAAACAATCTTGTTAGCTGCTTTCTTATTGCATTTGATCATTCAAGAAGTTTACTTAAAGGAATACATTCACAATATTCAAGGATGTTAGACTAGGCTTTCACAGTCACAACGAATTAAAATGGATAACTTTGTTCTTTGGGTAGAGATTTTAAGGCTACATAATACGAGAAAGTCTGGCTCAGTTTCAGCATTTTGTATTTTCATGTATTTGGATTTGGTAATTCACACACTGGCAGGCATAAAGTCGACATTGCCTAGCGAGCAATTGTTTTTATAGCCACACACACACACACACATACACGCAAACATACGCACACTAACAAATCATATGTCAAAATCAAAGTTAATCCCTTTGTGTTATGTACAGCAATTGAAATTATATGCTTAAAGGCTTTAACTTAGTCAAACAACACAGAAAAGCATAACAAAAAAACAAAAAAAAAGAACCAGCCGCATCGCAAATTGCGTATGTTACCTCCTGCCACAATTTGTTGTAAGCACAACATACACAAACATACACACACACATACATATATCTTCGTTCTTTTTTTCAACTGCTGCCATTATTTTTGTTTTTATTGCGCAATACACGAAAACAATCATAAAAAAGGGCAGGCTAAAAAAAAAGAAGAAAAAAAAAACAGAAAAGGATATGAAGTCAACAGAGGCGCAATTTGAAACAACTGCGGCAGGCACTTGAAACCAAACGGTTGACAGCAGAAACACCAAAACCAACACACAAGCAACAATAACATATACAGTACGTACATACATATATAAGAGCAACAAACAATAACAGATTTATTGCATATTTCGCACTGGTAATTGAGATTAAACAGTTCAAAAAAGGCCGCCGCTTGGCATTTCATAAACCCGCACGACACACACACACATGCATACGTGTGTAACGCATACATTTAAAGGCTCACATATCGCTTTGCCCTTTTTGTCCAGCTCCCCGCCCCGCACGCAAATCCTTTTGGGCATAGGTCATCATTTTCTGGTCGCACAACTTGCATGTAATTCGATTTAATAATTGTCAAGTTGCCAGCCTTTATTTATGACAAACTTTTAATAATTTAATTGCCGTTGCCCGCTAGCAAAATTGTTGCCGTTGCCGTTTGCCCATTGGTGTTGCTGGTGTTGGTGTTGTTGTTGCAACTGTTTCAATTGCTAGATTTGCCGCATTCGCATTTAATTGATAAATGCGTCAGGCGTTCGTTCGTTCGTTCTCGCTAGCTTTGCCAGCTGTAATTATAGACGATTTGAATAATTCAATGCTCAGCTCTTGCCACAGTCATTGCGTTTTGTTTACGCAATTAATTGTGCGGCCCAACGCAGTGCACAGTGTCTGACAAACACACAAATTGATCACTAAACGAATAAAAAATATACAAATAAAATAATTTTAATTGATAAAGATACTTTTTTGTTTGGTTTTGGCAACTCAAAGCTCTGAAAATACAACTTGAGTTTAAGTATTTTCGTATTTTCAACAATATCATCTCAAGTCTTAAAGAGAAAAAAACATTCCCAATAAGTAAAGTATCAAATATTATAGAAATTACCTGCAATAAGTATTTCAAAAATTAACTTAATATTTGATTTTATTTTATATTTTTCTAGAAACTCTTTTCTGTATTATGTATAATAAATAAGTTCTTAAACAAAAATTCTCAAATCAATTTAGTTTAATCTATACGTTCCACAATAAAAAATATCTTCTAACAAATTTTTTCAAAACACCATAACCTTAAAGTTAACAACTATGCATGAGGGATTGTTGAATATCCTTTGACTATTTGCGTTCAATTTCAAATGAAATATTTGTTTTGTTTTAGTTTGGCACCACAGTGCGATTGGGTTGCTTGGTCATCATCTGTTTGGCGTACTCAACTTCGGTTGTGCACTGTCATTTGCTTGATGAGCATGCCACATATACACACACACACACACACACACACACACGCGTCCGACCACGCCCACCGTGCGACACGACACACAGTCTGACACGCCCCAGATATCCCTAAACCCACAGCACCACCCCGGCACCAACGTCACCACCATCGAGACCGCCATCTGGAAGCGACCGGGGCGCCCCTATGTGGTGCATAGTTTGTCGCTCATAAGCAATTCATGTGTTTGTAAACAGTTCAATTTAATTTTAGTGCCGCGGGTGCGAAATTGCTGCTCAATTATTAAGGCAAAGAATTATTAGAGCGGGGACCTGAACACGCGGCCAAAGCACCCGTTTCGCTCTCTCGCTCTCTTTGTCTAGATGGCTATTAACATTTGCCTATGGCAAGGGCTTGAATTCAGGTGGATGTGTGTGTGTGTGTGGTGAGGGAGAGGTGGGTGGTTGGGAGACGCAGTTGCTTAGTTTCGTTTTAGGTTTTTACCGTTTCGGCACATAATTGCGGCAAAACTGTGAAGATAAATTACCCAAACTCAAAACTTTGACCTAAGCGCCGTTTCCGTGAGTAAGATTAATGATGCGGCAATTGCCAGCCATATAAACGGCAACTATCACAGCAACAACAACAACAACAACTTTATGGGATTTGAATCAAGGGTTGTTGTGAGCGATGTGTGTGTGTGTGTGTTGTGTTGGGTTGAGTGGCTCACACGGAGTAACAACATAATCATTTTAAGAGCGGGCAACTATGGTGGAGAAAGGGAGGCATTACCACATGTGGCCCGGACGGCACCCGTCTAGGTGCGAATGGGTGCATATTTATGGATAGATGGAATAGTCAATTCACACACACACTCGTACACTAGTCAAATAATATACACATACATACATACTCAGTGAAAGATACATTTATTGCTTTGCTATAAACTTGAGTAATAAATTTTATTTTTATTGTTCGGCACTGACTCTGAGAATCTGACTCACTTGCTGACTGACTGGCAACGTAAACAGGAAGGTGGTCAGATAAAGAAGGAGATGGGGAGATAGGGAGGGGGGCACCTCGTTGAAGTGAGAGAGAGTGAAGTTTCTTGCTTCTTGCCAAATTGGCATATTTATGGCCAAGAGGTTCACGAAAGGCGTTTGCCAAAATAGCAAAACGATAAACGACACTTCAATGAACTGAGCCAAGCAGCCGTCGTGATTTATGCCACAAGAGAATCCGAACTTTTTAAAGCGACTAAGATGAATGCCTGAAAGTATTATTCACGCGTATCTTCGTCTTCGTGCCTTCCTCAACACACGCTAATGGACTTGAGAAACGGAGCAAATCTGAATGTGAAATACTATAAGTGAAATATGTTCGTAAAATAAAATCATATGTTATCTGCTTTATTGACAAACTGAATAACTGATACGAATATAATATTCAATTTATTTCAATTTATTATCTCTCTTTGTTATTCGTTGTGCATCTTTCCAACTTTTTAGAATGTGATAAATAGTTATTTGTGCTTAAATTATGTTAAAACGTATTAGAAAACAAAGTTAGTCAGACAATTGTTTTATAAACGTTTATTAAGGTCGGAAGTTAAGCTGAAGTTATTACGCAATTATTTCAAAAAGTTATTCTAAACTAAAAATACATTTGTTAGAACTAAGTTGCTTCTTTGAAGTTTAAGTTTGAAGTTTCATGTTTCAATTTTTATACTGTTCTCCGTATTCATCTTTATGTACGAGTATATGATACATCAAATCTTGGATAAGAACTTAATTTTAAAATAGTGATTTGAATATTGTATACACTTCCTACTTGCTTTTTGAAACAAGAACTTTTTAAAGCCCAAAAACTGAGGGACCAGTTTGCATAGAAACATGCGAACAATTGGATCTGGCTACATCGAATCAGTTCACATTGCTAATCAAGCATATATATATACTCTATTTGGTCGGATATGTTTCCAATTTACTTTTTTCTTTGTCTTTAATGTAAGCAACTTGTTGTATTTCGTGATGCCATATCTCATCTGTGAAGTGTTGCCACGTTTGAGAATCCCTTGTGAATTATATTTGGTATCCAAGCTCAATGGGGCAACACTTTGCTTGCCACAATTACTTGATTATAAATTAAAACGGCGTACTCGTGCCCTGCCACACACACACACACAGAAATGAGGCGCACTGAGCTTAGCTGGTGTTACGCAAAATTTATGAATTTGTGGCATGATTCCAGCTAATCACGTGACACATAAAGCAGAGCGCTAAAAAAAGCATTATTCAAATATCTTAATGCGTTTAATTTACGACTATATGCCATGTGGAACAACATTTCTATGTGCCTGTATTTGTGTGTGTGTGTGTGTGTGTGGGTGTGTGTACTTATGTACTCGTCTTTATATATATATGAGAATATTCAAATTTGTGTCCAGGTGTATAATTAAATTGGAAATTGCGAGCGACTCAGGCGATATTTGGGCACGCACAGAACCTAAAACAAGAACAAGAACAACACACAAAATAAAAGAGAGAGAAAACAAATTATAACTCTAGGTGAAAATGTTTTAAGGGGATTTGAACTTCCAACTGGGCATTAAAAAAGGGTCATCAACGCCGATGCCTGCTGATTATGCAAAGCACTTGACCCGCCAACGGGATCAAAACATAAAAGCACAAAGTTCTAAATTAAACTCCACACTACACTACTATTTGTGTGTGTGTGTGTGTGTGTGTTTGTGTGTGTGTGTCGAGTTATCAGCCAACTAACTAACTAACTGATACATTGCAACCAAACAAAGTCCCAAGGCAATTTTCGTGGCATGTGTGTCAATGACCCCCTTGGGGCCATAACAGAGGCAAGAGCAAGGGTAGAGCTAGACCAATGAAAGCATCAATGATATGCGTGTGCTGCTATAAGCCTAATTAATGTATTAAACTTGCAAGATGTGCTTCATAGCTGATGTGCTTAAATAGCTTTAAGGTTGAACATACATTTATCTACCTTTTTTGTGAATCACAAAATCACAACTATAATATTTTCTGTGCCTCTCTTCAAACTTAAGTGCTTCGGGATTCAAAGTTGTTAATTGTCAATCGAATATGTAATACATTATAGATAATTAACTTAGTTAACATAAACTTCAAGGTATTCATATTAACATTGAGTTATTATTGAATAAAATCCGTGTAGTACAAATTTTAGTTTATTTTTCTGTTTATCATGCAACCCCAAACCAAGTGCAGTATCTCTAAGAAAGCATAAACAGGCCATTTATAAGATCGTGTAAACAAAATTCAAACTGACAATTGTTTAACAACTCTTAATAACTGGATTAAGAGTTTGAAAAGTTACCGAGTTACCCTCGTATGTGTCGGTAGCTGTACAATGTCGTTTGTATGGCGGGTCTCTCATTAAATGCGTAAATTTAATTGGCCTCACGTCGCACGCATCGTATAATTAATGACGTGAGTCAGAGCCACAGGAACAGTCTAAAATGAACAAAACCCAAAATAACAGAGCACAACAAGCTGCAACAACAGCAAGAACAACTGTATTGAAGTCAAGTGAAGTGTAGCGAATTGTAGAGTAAGCCAGCATCATCTGAATAAGTCATAAGGTCTTGGCTTTTCAAACAACAATAATAACAACAATAGCACTCGGCACAAATAAGCCATATCTGTTTCGTATTCGTATTGACTGGCAGTTAACATGGCCAGGCAAAAAAGTTTCCCTGAGTTTTCAACTGTTGGCAAAATTGTCCTGTGCATACCAAAAATGCTGCAACAACAAGCACACAATTGCAACTGTCACCCATAGACATACATACATACACATTATAACACACACACACACTATAAGAAGTAGTGTGTATGTTTTTTCTTTTTCGTATATGTATTTGGCAACAAAATTTATAAGGGTAATACGTGCAGGGCATACGCCGGCAAGACATCCTGTCGAGGACAACCGATGACTGCGACTACAACTTCAACTAGAACGTTGGAGCAGCACAAACACAAACACAAGCAAAAGGACGTGGACAAGGGGAGGGGAGGTCGAGGCAAAAGGGTTCGCAGGTTCGCAGGACAACTATGCGAGGTCCATGCATCCGTGTGCGTGTGCATACCAATGGCAATGTTGGCAAACATTTTAAAAAGCCAAAACGGAACTCGCAACTGGTAGCTACAAATGCAACTTATGCGGGGGCAACCTGTCCTGTAAAACAGCACCAAAGAAATTGACAAGAAATCCGGCAACAAAATGAAATGCACAACTAAAAAATACCCAAGAATTTCCATAGAGTAAAATAAACTATTAATTAGTTTATTGACAAATTCTTGTTAAAATGTTTACAATTTGTATGTATTAAATTTATTTGGGATGTTGAAGTGAAGGAAAAAACCTTTCAAATTTATTAAGAAAGCATGAGATTTATATTTTACATCTCACATAATATAATTTATATATTATATAAAATTGCTAAGTCATTCATGAATTGATGGCCAACACTTGTTTCTGCTAAAAATATTTTAAGATAATTAAAAATAAAGGTTAAGGTTCCAAAAGCTACTCAGAAAGATTGTATTTTTTAAGAAACAGCTCAGTCTAAGCTCTTTCCTTTTGTTGTATATTTTATATCCTGAACCCACGAAAATAGTAAAGTGGGTGTAAAGGATGTAAATGGAGGTAACGAACTGAAGAAATCATCTCCGACCTTGATTAGCATCAACAGCAGAGTCGATATCCGTCCGTTCGTCTATATGTATAAACGCGTCAAACTTAGAGACTATCAAATCTAGAGACCAGATTTGGGAAATAGCTCCTAAGCCTAAATCAGAACAAGCTTGTTTCAAATCATCGATAGCTCTTCAGGTTTCCGGTATACATATGGAATGGATAACAAAAAGATCTTGTGTTTGGAACGATTTAATGAAAATCAGTGAAACTTTCGGTTCAGAAACACCAGAAGATAGAAATTTAGTCATCAAACATTGGAACAATAGTTGAGAAATGACTGTACGTGTAGGTCTAGGATTTAGGGTATCTTCTAGTGGAGCCGACTCGATTAGAGCCTTCTTAAAGTGCCCAAATATGATGAGGGTTTGAACTTAATCTTTTTTTTAAATAGTAAAGTTCAATTTGAAACTCAATTGAAGTTCAGCTTATTATTCATTAAGTTGACTATTAAAGTGAAGTCAGATGTATAACAAATTAGTTGTTGGTTGGTAGTGCACAAAGTTGGTGTCCAATAAATTTGTTATTGACATTGCATAAATTATCATGCGTGGCAATATTTATTGCTCTCAACATTAGCTTTGTGGCAACTTAGCATGTCCAGTGCAAAACTTTTCGCTACAGGATATCGAATCGGAAGAGACAAAGTCAAGTTCCTGAAATTGCTCGCACTACGTTGGCATGTTTCTGTTGCTGCTGCCGGTTTGTTCTTGCTGCTGCTGCTGTTGCTGCTTTTACACAATTCGATAATAAATATTACAAGCTAGACAAGAGCAGCAGCAACAACGACAAACAACAACAAAAAGGCAAAAGAAAACAAGAAAGGATAGAAAAAAAATAAAATAAAATAAAATAGAACAAAATCAACAACTGAACAAAAAACACGAAAAGCGAAAAGCGAAAAGTTGCGCGCACAACAACAACAACAACGAGGAGCGAAAAACAAATTAAATTCGGTTTGCCGTTTGTCGTTTTCTTATTCTTATTCCTATTATTATTATTTTCTTGGGTTTGCTTTTTTACCAAAAAATTTTTAGCAATTACGAGGCGTGGCAGGGGGGACCCCTTGGCCGGGGGCATCAATTTGCATAAGTTGGCAACAGGGTGGGGCGCACGATGTTTGGGAGGGAGCTAGGGAACGTCGCATTGATTACAAGCGTGAAAATGTTATTCGAATATGCGACGATAAGCAAAAAGCAGAAATATGTATATATATATATTTGTATATGTTTGTATGTCTATAGGATCATTGTCAGTCTGCGCCGCAAGGTATGCTATGATTTTTGGCTCTGCCTCTGCAGAAATTGAAGGAAAGACAGACATTTGCCAGGCTTGCACTTTCATGAAAAATTGATACTCTAACCGGGCTTAAGATTCATTAATTAAGTACAATTTAATAAATGAATAAAAATCAGTCATAATCAGTTATTTTGAAATATTGTTAACCATTAAATATATTACAAAAATGATCTTATAAAATCAAAGCTTAAGGCAATTAATATAATATGGAGAAAACAAACACAATTCAATTTCTGAAACCTTGACATCAAGTTTAGTGTTAGAAAATTCAACAATAGACTGAATTTTGCATTACCAAATGCAATTTTTCTTATATTTGTAAATGTCTCATCAGTTTCAAAAACTAGATTAATACTTATAAATACTTTTCGCACCTGCAAAATATCGTTTTGAATGGCTTGCTACTTTACAGAAATCATTTGTGTGTGTGCGAGTGTATCTAAGATTCGCTACAATTTCAAGACAAGCACTTTCATTTTCAATTTGTTGTTGCTGCTGTTGTTGCTGTTGTTCAGTTGTCATGTATGTATTTGCAGTCGTCTTGAAAAATGTGCTTTTTATGCTTCATTACGTCGCGTCTTCCTGTTGTCAGTTTTTTTTTTTTTTATTCTTTACATTTCGTTTAACATTTGTCACTTTTATAGCTGTCTGTCTGTCAGTGTGTGTGAAAAATATATATATATATGGGTTTGCCTGCATATTTGTGTGTACAAACATATGCCTCGCAGCTGCCCATCTTCATTTTGGCATGTACTTTTTTTTTTGTTGCTGCCGGAATTGTTTGTGTTTTGAGAATGGTTTTTTTTTTTATGTTATGTTATATTATTGTCGCTAGCATTTCATCAACAGCTGCTGCTACTGCCATACCCTGAACACATTGCCCTGCCTCTTTACAACTTGATTTAAGGTTCAGTAGTTATGTATGTCGCCATTCTATTTTCCTTTATCTCATCTGTCTGCCAGTTTCTACTCTCTCAGCTCGCAACTCACAGCTCGCATCTCGCGGCTCCTGACAAATGTCATGTTCAAATTGTAGACTGAACTTTTGACTTATGACAACGAACGCTGTCTTGATAGATGGACTGGATAATGTAAAGAGTCAAGGTCGAACGACATACGCTTCAAATGCATGCTAGTATCTGGTTCAACTGTCTGATTGCATTATGCTGTCAGTTTCTTAATTTGATTGAGTTGCAATTGTTGAGTTAAAACTATTTTGAATTCCATCTTGATTGAATTATATGCACGCCCTTATGAAACTTATGTTCAGCCATGAATAAATATTACTTTGCTACTTCAATTAGTTTTCGTGTGTTCTGTTGATGAATTTTTAATTAAATTATTGAATAACAGCTTGATAATTTTAACTGTTTACAACATTGTTGTTATGTATGTTGTAGCTTAAAACTGGATTAGTTGTTTGTTAACAAAATATAATTCGGAAAATGGCAAAACCAAAACTAATAAATTGCCTTGGTGGACCACAAATCTAATTTACGTAATTAAATTATCGATTACAATAAATTTTTACATTTGAATCAGCATCAGTATGCTACCTGATTTATTAGAGCCATTTCATAAAACATTCTCTTCCTTTCCGATAAGTAATAATGATATATATATTTGTTTTCTACCTTAACCAAATCTTAAACATTCTAATCAACAGTTGTGTTAATATGGTATACGATGTTTTATTAAGGCTTGGCCATTCGATAGTCATTGATTAACGATTAAATGGTATGATGAGGTGGCTATAAGCATGCTCTTGAACTCAACTCAACTGAACTGAAACGGAATCACATTAGCGTGTTAAACAACTTAACCCACACACACACAAAAGCAACTGAACCTGAACCTGAACCTGAGCCCCGTTACTGTTACCGAAAACATATCATTTGCAATGGCAACTAAATAATCGAAGTGTATTGTATTTGAGCATTTGAGCTTATGTAGCATTTGGTCCATGATGATGATGAGGGCGTGCCTCATCCGCCTGATTGAATTAATCAGCTTCATTATTTTGGGCTATTTGGCTTTAATGTATTTACGTGCATGTTTCAATTAGGACACCATTGCCATTGCCATTGCGAACAAAACATCAGCCCCAACATCAATTTCAAGACATCGAACGTGTTATATATATATATATATATATATATATTTCTATTTGTATAAGTGTACATATGTTTATGTCTTGCATTAAAGAAGAGCTCGCTAAGTGTGTCTTGGACTTTGGAATTTATGTGGTTACGTGCAAGGCATTTGGCCAAAATCACAGACATATACACTCACACTCACACACACACACACACAGAGAGACAGACACACAAGAAGAATATTTCAGTGTGCAGGTCCTGCATGTCCTTAAGTGTGCATTGGCATTTGTGGCATGCATACATTAATGTGATCATCATGCGAGCCATTATTGAAATTGGTTCACAATAACAAACAGACAAATAACCAAAACTTCAACCTGAATTCAAATAAACAAATATTTGTATCACTATCTCTGTCTCTGTGTCTGTGTGTGTCGGTGTGTGTGTGTGTGTGTATGGTTTACAAATAACAATAACAATGTTGTTCTTATATCATAATTGAACTCATACAACATAAATACTGCTCGACTTGAAGTTACCTTGATACTTCATTTATCATTATTTGCCGCATCAAATTAGTATTCTGAATGGAACATTGACAAAGTCAACTTATTTCAAATATTTCATTTACTTCAAATGGCTGCAAGCAACAATTTAATCAGCGCTTAATATTGTGTAAAGTTTAACGCTGCAGCATTTATGGATCATAAAGTTTTAGTAGAGACAAAGCTTGAACCCAAATATAATACATAACTTCTATATCGAGTGCAAATAAAAATCTGACAGATAAAATTATAATTATTTTTTAACAAAATTTCTTATTCTCCATAGCTTTATATTTTTTCTTAGATTTTTTCTTTATTCCTTAGTGAATTTCGGTGATTTCGAGATAGGTTTAAAATTGCAACTTCTAAATAGAAATCATAAAATTTATATCTTTATATAAATGGTGTCAAGATGGTACATCAAACAGTGAAGTGTGCGTTCAATGCCCTTTGAAACGCATTTGCGTATAATATTACAATTGATGTAACTGATGATGATGATGATGATGACAAGATCATTCCTAGCTGTTGCTTGTTGTTGTTCAAATTACGCAAGCAATCAATGCCAAAGTGCCGTTCCAGACAGGTGTCAAAGCGCTGAGCAGCTACAGATACAGGCTCCTGGATACTGAAAGTATCTACAAGATGCGCCCACAACAAAGCAAGCCACACACACACACACACACACATAGATACACACAGTCGCATACACTCGATACAGATTTTATTGTATTATTTTCAATAAGCAGTCGACATATTGATAACAAAAGCTTTGAAATATATATACACCGACTCATGGTGTAGAAAATATTGAAAACACCCAAACACACACACACACACACATACGTACATACTTACTGATTCGTACACAAAGGATCTGAAAACGTCGAAGCATAAAACATTTTGAAATTGTGAAAAAATTGTATAGCTTCGGCATTGTATTGGATTTTGTATTGTCCATGTGTGTTTGTGTGTGTGTGTGTGTGTGTGTGGCTGAAGTAGAAATCTCATTGAACATATGTTGATATGTCTAACGTTGCCGTGGGATTAGACTACGGTCTGCTCCAGAATTTCTATTATATAAAAGTGGGCAGCTGGCTTAGCTCGAGATGATGACAAAATGATATGACTATGAATGCAATCCACTAACCACAAAAAAAAAAAGAAAACCATTTAAAACAGCCAGGCCCCAAAAAGCTTCTCTTTCTGCTGCTGCTGCTGCACACAAGGATGCAAATGAGAGCGTGTTTTCGACAAAGTCAATGGCATTTCCCCAACTTGCAGAATCTTCGATGCCACAAAACACTGTGTAAAACGTCGCTTTGTTGCACACACACACAAACATATTCCCACCCTGCCAACCCTCTCACTATCCATCTAGATGTGTGTGTGTCTGTGTAAGGGGGGACGGGAGAGTATTCGCTGTGCTTCTGCTGCTGTCACCTAATCCCCTTTTTCAATAAGATTTAAATTTGCATTTGACACATATTGGACGACGACAACGACAACGTTAACAACAACAACAACAACAACAGCAATAACAACAACGACGACAAAAACGACGACAAACAACAAACAACGATTGCGAATCGGAATACGAATAAATATTGAAAACGGGCGAATAAAAATGCAACATTTGACAGGTCGAAGATTACCTGCCCTATAAAAAAGCAAACATTCATATGTTACTGAAAGCTGATTACACACAAAGCTATATACACGTATATATATGATTCAAGTACTTTAACGAGCATCAGCTCCTTATTCTTAGAATCCCTATATACACGTATATACGAGATTTATCAAAGAGGTTTATCTTTATAAGCATGACAACTCTTCTCTTTTGCCAAAAGCTTAAAATGTTAAAGAGACTTTTTAAAATGAACAAAAACTTAATTTATTTTTGATTGAGATATTATTATTATATCATTTTAGTAAACACTTTTACCTTAATATAATAATAAAAATATTAAACAAAATTAAGATAGCCTAATTTATTTGATTGGCAAAACAAAGTTTTAAGCAATTTAAAAACGAGTCAAAAGTACTTATACATAATTCTGTTATTATTTATTTTGTTAAATCACATCTAATGAGAAAAGCAAATCCCAACCAAAAATATACCCCTGCTCTGACTAAGATACATAAATGTTTACCCAAATGGTAAGACTATAACACAAGTGAGAATGCAATGTGGTGGTGCACATGGAAAAGAAAGGCGCTAACAAGAATGTTATGTGGCAAGTAGGAATGGTTGTGTGAAGAACTGCATAACTATCAAGTAGCCAGGTTGGAAAAAGGTAACGTAAAAAGAAAAGCTCGTTATTAGCATAGCTGGGCAAAAACAGAACCCTGGATTGGGATGGCTTTGGTTAGTTGTGTTGTTGGATTGTTGGGTTGCTTGCTTGGTATGTTGACAGGTAGATTGCTTTGTTGGGTTGTTAGGGTTGCTTTGGACTTGGTCGAACGCTGACATGTTATGTGATTTGATTTGGTTTCACTCTATGCCAAAGCCAGAAGACCATTGCATTGCATTGGGGTAAGTACGTTTTGGTACGGAAACCTCATTAGCTGACATTCCATAAGTCAGCGATGCAAAAGCAAATGACAGAAAAAACTGTTCTGTTGACTGTTCCAAATAGCTAAGACACACAGCTTTAACACTTGCGAAGGGCAATGCCACAGAAACAATGTAGTTAAAGCTTGTCACAAATTTCACTTAGTTTTTTAGCTTAGATTGATTCGATTATATATTATTATAATATTTGCCAAGCATAGACTAAGAAATTTTGAATATGTGGTTTAATACTTTCGAATATTTGAGAGTGTTGTATCGAAATTTTATTCGACTTAGACTTTTTAAGAAAATGGATTTTAATTTGAAAACATTACTTATTGAACTCAGAACAACAGGCATCTATAATTGCAAGAATATTCTTGTTTATGATGTTATTAAATGTTATCAAGCAAAACATTTTTCTGGCTTTATTTTATGATTTATTTCTTTTAAATAAATAAAGCCGTATACAATGCTCTTTAAGCTCACATTTCCGACCGCTTTTTTTGTGAATAATTTAGCCATTTTGTCATTCTCAACTTGTACATTGTGTTATTTCGCATTTGTATGCTCAACTTTCATTCTATCTTTCAACGATCAATCACATTCTCTGCACTTTTATAACGTAAATATAAAACATTCAATTTTCTTTCATTTTCTGCTTTTCGAACAACGTAATTTAGGTATTCGCTTGCGCTCTAATTGTGTGTCAATTGCCAATGTTGTATTACAACTATTTTTGTAGCGATAGAGTTTTGCCCTCTCCAAACTTTTGTCTACTTGATAGCTTATCTATTGCTTTGCAATTTTCCTACTTACATCCTAGCTGCTATTGTGTCTCATCTTTCTATCCTTCTACTTGGGCCGCTTCATTAAATAGTAAGTCCTTTTAAATTGGCCCTGCACCAATTGGCATTCATAGAGAGAAAAAAACGGACGCTTCTTCCCTTGTCAATGTTTTCTTTTTGAATTTATTCTTCTATTTTTTGGCAGTTTTTCTTTTATGCCCTTTAAAATGTTTGCTAATTTAACGGGGTATAAAAACTTTTTGATCAAGTGTATGTAAATATTATATATAAATTTAATTGATAAAAATTTAAACTTTTTAAAATTGTTTAGGTACTTTATGCATGCATTAAAAAATTTAAAAAAAAAACCAAAAATTATTTAACAGGGCATTTTTAAGCGTTCTTTACAACATTCACTTGTTTTCGGTATTCAATTCTCTTAAAATCTTACAGATATATATATATATATATATATATATATATATACTTTTTGTTATTTGTTCTTTAGCGCGTTTGCCTTTCTATTGGCCCAGTTAATAGAACATAAAGTTTGTCAAGCTCAGGCCGCTTTTCCATTTGCTTGGCCAGAAAATATTTGAAGGCTAGTTTTGTGGGTTTTGGTCAAAGAGTCAGCGAGTTGAAGACATGCGATAACATTTTAAAAAGGGGTCTACCCCCCTCTCCTTGCGGCTGTTTGTCATGCTACGTCTGTCGGGTCAATTTCCATAAAGAAGAACAAGAGAAAATAGCGAGCGAGCGACAGGGAGGGAAAGAGAAAGAGAGAAAGAGAGGCTGGCTCCGTCAAATATGTTAAATAACAAACTATTTTGCATTTTTATTTTTTTTTTTTACCCTCATCTTTGTCTTATGTTTGTGTGTGTTGTTGTAGTTTTGTTTATCTTTGTATGCGTATCAATGGCCAAAGCGCTGGGCATTAGGCAAATGTGAATGTGAATACGTGAATATGTGGAATATGTGGAATAAGTGGAGGAATATGTGAATGCGGCGTCTGTGAATGTGGCTCAGTCGAGCGTTTTTGGAATTCCTTGACGCACATTTGTGCGGCTTGCGCTTGCCACAAAAGAGGCAACAACAGCAGCAACAGCGGTTGTCTACTCGGCTCCAACAACAAGCAACCACCCCCGCCCCGCCTCCACCACTTCCCACGACCTTTCCAAGCCCCTTTAGCGTTTTGCGTTTTTGTTTGCACAGGCATGTCAATTTAAATCTATGTCAAAACACACGGCTTAGTTGAGGTTTATTTATGTGTCGGTCTGACTCTGACTCTGACTCCGACTCTCTCTCGCCCGCTGCTCTTTGTGGGTTGGGTTTGCCAACCCCCCCCCCCCCCCCTCTCCACCCCTCCCCACACTACTACTAACACTTTTAACCGAATTCAATAAAATATGCAAACGCTTTTTATTTGCCTTTTCCGGCATCACGTAAATGGATCTTTTGCACTATCTGTATAATATTCGATTTCCCAGTTCGTCTTCTTCGTTTTTTCAAATATTTTTTTGCTTATTCGAGTCGCACAAATTGGTTTGGCAAAATCGGTTAAGTGCGTTGTCCGCCTCTGACTGATAAAATTATAAGTTTTCCATTTCCTTCACTTTACCCAAATGGATTTGGCAATGGCAATAAGATGGGATATTTTTTAAAAATATTGTTGAAAATGATTTTAATATGGTTAGACTGAATCGAATGTTTGAAAATTTGCTGTAAACTAGGCATATTATTAAATTTCCTATAAGAATGCTGCAAAAAATAACATTAATATTATTTTTATGACACAATTAAAACGTTAAACATTGAGGTTATTAAAAAGTGGAAATCATTTGTCTCCACTTTTGAACTTTGTGCAAATTTATTACCTAACTTTTGTACTCTCAGCTAGAGGGATCTAAAGCCAAGCTGAAAAGGCTACCAGAATGAGGAAACGTGCCTCAAAAATGTGGCAGTGTTCAAAGAGATGATTACCATCAATCAGTTGTACTCATCCCAATACTTAAACTCTTAGTCACAGTCGTAATTAAAAATCAATCAATGCTGGACAGCAAATAGGCCAAATACACATAGCTACTCATACAGTTGACCGATAAATGGTTAAATGGTTAGTCTGTGGTTGCCTTCAATTTGAACTATGTGTTTGATTGCATTTGAGCTCGTTGAAGGATGACTTGGTTTTCCTTTTAATGTCAAACTAATATTTGTGAAAATTGGTCTGTGGAATAATTAGCATGGCTTAATTAACCTACCACTTATGTGTAAAATAACATGTCATGAAAATTAACAGTTAAATACTGACACATTGGATAGTAAGAGTTGGCGTTAAACTGGGATAATGAGCTTAGGTAACAAATAGTTAACAAGAAGTTTGGAAAAACCCAAAAATAAATTTAAGCATTAACCTATAATGTAATTATTAAGAACTTTAATGAGAAATATTATTGAACATTGAGGTTAAATATGTTTCGTATCCCAAAAACAATTCCAATTAAAATATCCATTGTGATTAATGAAAATTCTATAGCATACTTTAAGGCGTGCCTTATAATAATAATAATTTATCATTTCTTGTCAGTCCTGCATATAATATTTGTATATATATATCTTGTGCATAAATAAATCAGACATTATTCATGACTATGCAATTACAATAATTCACAAATTGGAAATTTTCCTAGCCTTACAATTTTGTGTGCCGTCAAAAGGTATTCAATCATTTGAGTATTGTTTTTGGTGGTCTTTTGTGAACGCCCAAAACGCTTCGACATCAAAGTCTGTCTTAATACCAAGATTTGACTGACAGTTCCTTATGTCTGTTTGCTGTTTGCTGCTCCTGCCAGCCTCGAGGGTAGGCAATTTGGTGTAGCTGGTATTTATTTGTTTATGAAATGCTAATTACCTACAATAAACATGACTGAGAGACAAAAGAAACACACAAAGAATTCTTAACACAAAAGTTGAGACAGTGAATGAATGGCATTTAGGCCAAGTTAGTAGCTAAAACATTTCCAACAAACTCTTGTTTATTATAATTTTCACGCCTGTCTAAGCTTTTACCTTTTCTTTTCCTTTGTGCCAGCTTAGAAACAAACGATATACGGTGACAACTCAACCTTTATCATTGTCTTTCGTGTTTCGAGTTTCGTATTTCGTGTTTCGTATTTCGAGTATCTCGTAGGCCATACAAAAACGAACAAAAATATGTTTTGCATACTCTTGCAAAGGGTACTTTTATTATTTTCAAGGAATACTTTCAGATAAAGATTCAAAAATAAATATTTTTGTTATGTTTTTCTTATTAGTAATTTAGCTTGTCGTTTCGAGTCATATTATACATTCAGCAATATAAACAACGGTAAGAGTATTAACTCTTCGTTATGCCAGGGCGCATTCACTCATTGTCCAGAGGCCGAAGCATAAACAGATCAATAAAACAAAACAAAGTTTGGAAAGGAAAAACTATTGTCAAGAGCAAGGAGCAAAGACTGAAAGCAAAGCAAAAAAAGCCACAAAAACTAATAACAACAACAACAAACACAACAACAACCACAACAACAACAGCACAACCAATAACAACTGTCACAGTTCCCATGCAAATTTGGCAAAGCGTGTCCCTTGATAAGCCACGCCATAGATTTCCCCTCCATAGACCCTCTTATGGGCCATAACGGTTGCCTGTCTGTCTATCTATCTGTTTGTACAAATACACGTAATGTGTAAGCAGGCATATTTTTCGTCAACGAGGCTAATTTCAGTCAGAGAGATTTACGTGACAATGGCCCCGGAGCCCCATACAAAACTTGCTTAAAACCGGCGAGAGAACGGCCATTCTCGGTTGGATAAGGCAAAGAAATGCAAAGACACACAACTAAAAAAACAAATAAGAAGGCTCTACTCTGTCACTCAAGAAACCCCGACTATTAGTTACCCTGAACCCTATACTAAACGCTTGCAGTCAACGCTTGCAGGTGTATATGTGCGTGTGAGTAACTTCAATGTTCTATATCTCCGGTGTTTCTCAACCGATATCAATAAAAATTCACAGATTGTCATTACTTCGCTTTATGTTCGAAACACCATTTCCAAGTTTTTCAAATTCAATATTTTATTGTTATCGATCGCATGTGTATATCGGAAACGGGACGAGTTATCGAAAATCGAAAACAAAGTTGTACTGCCTTATGTTCCAAAGCTCTCTAGCTCTCCTAGTCTCTGAGACGGACAGACGAACATGGCTATATCGACTCGGCTGTTGATGCTGATCAGGAATATATATAGTTTATGGTGTCGGCGATGCTTCCTTCTGTTTGTTACATACTTTAGTACAAAACTATTCTACCCTTTTTACCCATTTCAAATGGGTTCAGGGTATAACAAGGAATCACCAACAACAACAGCAACAACAACAACAGCAACATACAAAAACAATTACAAAACAAGTTACATCAAAGCGTTGCCTGCTTTTTGTGGGTTCCTCTCCAGCTTAGGACTAAGGGGCTAAGGGGCTGCAGAGGGGTATGGGTAGGTAGATAGGTGCTAGAACACTGTCGGTTTGTCTTCGTCGTTTTGCGGGCAGTCATTCAAGCCATAAAAAGAAATATAACGGCCAACAGGCAGGCCGTGAAGAAACATCAACAAACTGGGTTAGCTTAAAATGGATGGTGCGGAGAAGTGGTGGGGTGGTGCGGGGGCGTGTTGGTGTAGGTGGATACAGGTTGAGTAGTTGCCGAGAGAGTGGGGAGAGTACTTCTCTATTGTTACCGGATCCATTCTGCGTTGCTTTTTTGTGAGTCTGCTTCTTTTTTTATTGCGTGCACCTATGTTACGCCTGTCCTTGTTGTTGTTGTTGTTGTTGTTGTTGCTGTTGTCTGTGCTGCTTGCTGTTCTTGGCTTCGGTTATTGTATTCCAAAATGAATGCATGACACATATCCAGCTGCCAGTGTTCCATATACCCAACCCAACCCAACCCAACCCAACCCATGTTTCTGCGTGTGTGTGTGTGTGTGTGTATGTGAAAGCGTTCCACTTTCAATGATGATAACTTACAGCGCCGAGCGACAGCAGAGAAGCGCCAACACTGGACAACATATCACAGCAATCGAAAAAAGAGATTTATCCAACAAAGGACAAAGAGATAAACGGAAAAGGCAATCTGATATACTTTTAAAAATGTTGAGGAAATAGAAAAACAATAAAAAATACTCTTAGGATTTTCATATTCGATTGAAATTGAAGAAAAATTCTTTTTTGGAAACCAGTTTTGTTTTCTTTTGAAATAACTTTTTACCCTGTGTTAATAATCAACTTGAAGTTTAGCCAAACAACATGTTAAGAGAATGTTTTAAAGACTTAACTTAATTCATGAAACCCGTAAAGAAGTTAGACCGCAGTTCTGCCAAAGCCAAAGATAAGGAAAATGTATCTAATAGATTCAGGAATAATTTACCATTGCTGCAGTAAGTTCCAAATAATAGTTAAATAAGATATTAAACAAGAAAATACTTTAGATATTTAAGATCAGATATTAAAGAATACAAAGTGCATAAAAATAAGCCATTAAGAAAATATTTCTCTAGATCGTTGCATTCCCAAAACTCTTGATAGCCAAATAAATACATACTATCTGTTATAGCTATATAACAGTCAGAAGGCATTGAATGAGGCTGAATATAAAAGTGTGCTGTGCTCGAATATGAGTGTTTCATTCATTTTTATACTTTAGGGAGAGACACAATGCTCCCCGTTCACTTAACACCCCCCCCCCCCCCCCCCCCCGGGCTTTGTAGCATTCGTCTGTGCCGTCGCTTGTTTATTGGCTGACAAGTGCTGTACGTCCGGCTGCGTTTGCGGAAATGAGCAAATGACTAATGACTGACCAGAGTCAAACGCCCGCCCAACAGACATCGCACCGCCCCGCCCCGCCCCGCCTACCCATCGCCACCCCAGCCAGAATCGAGTGGGTGGGTGGGGGGAGTGTGGCTGGTTGAGCTTCAATTAAAGCATCGCAGGAAATTGAACTTTTAGTGAAGAGCAAAGGAAGATAGAAAGAGAGAGAGAGAGAGAGATGCGATGTGCGGACAGCAAGAATCGTTACGTTTGTGTTGCGTTACGTTACTACGTTACGTACTTGTCTGGTGAGCTGCTTAAGGCGAGACGCGCGTATCCGTATCCAGTTGTTGCATATACTATACAATGTAGTACAAGTATTTAAGTATGAGCTGCTGCTGCTTATACAGTTTGAAGAGCACTTGACTTTAGCACTTAACACTCACTCAATAACACACACAAACACACATGCACACACATATGAACATATGAAGCAACAAGAATAATTCACTCTGTGCTGCTTTTGAAATTCATCGGTTTGATTCACCGTTACCGTTACAACTGCTGCAACAACAACAATGCCAGCACAACAAACACGTCTTTAACGCCATGCCATGCGGCGAATTAGTACGTCGCGGCCAGACTACGTTTACGTGCGACTACGACTACGCTGCCGCTACCGCTACCGCTGCGCCGCTATGGTCGCTATGCCGCTATGCTAACGCGCCAAATAACAAACGTGTACTGACACATCCGCACAACATTATGCGCATTTTATTGCCGACGACCTTCGATGTACGCTTCGTGCTTTGTACTTTTTAGTACACACCCACGAAGCCGTTCTCAACGAAGACGAAGACATGCGAACGAAGCGATTCAATAAGAAAAACATTGTCCTAGGCGCAACAGACGAACATTTGAAACGTGCCAAAAGTGCACTGAGCAGCATTTAAATGCGACACGAGAGCGCTTAACAACTGAAAAGAGAGAGCTGGCGCATGCGCAATTGCCCTTGTCAAGTATTTACAGCTGGCAATGCTGTGTGCCAAAATTTCGAAACAACAAAAAAAAAAACAAGAAACTGAACCGGACAGTGATTTGACGATGCTTGACAATGAAGATGAATGAATGAGTGTGTAGGGTGAAGGGATGGTGTGAAGGGGAGTGAGTGCGTAGGTCACTGTTTGTTTGTTATTGTTGTGCGCCCTTTGACCGCAGGTACCGGCCGACAGCTAATAAACTCGAAAACCCAAAATGTTCATCGAATTTATTGTAAAACATTTCTAGCCCCTTGAAACTAAGACTGACAAATGGCAACGCACACAGGCAATTTGCAAGTTTAACATCCCCAAGACAAACTGTTACGAACAAAATTATATATATATATATACATACATATATATGTAGTATAAAGTTTATGTTTTCCTATCTTTTTTGGTCATTGCATGTTTTATGCTCAGCCATTTGTTGTTATTGTTGCTGCTGCTGCTGCTGCTTGGTTTTTAATATACAATATTAGCCGGTAGTGATGTTTCAATTAATTTTTAAGGTAGCCATAATAAAGAAGAAGAAGAAGCTGCTGCTGGTGGTAACCAATCTCTCAGGAAGAGAAAAAGCAAGCAGTAACCGCATCCTAAGATATGATAGCAAAGATGCCAAAGCAGACAAACAAATGGCATGCTGCAAAAGGGTAAATTTTTCACTGTTGGATGGATAGTGCCTCATCGAAATTGGGTTGAGTCTGGCAGAGAGGCAAGTAGCGGGGGGTTCTGAGGCTTCTTGAGGTTAGGGTGAAAGTGAATGACTAAAAGAGGAAGTGGGGGAGGGGGAATTGGGAGTGCGGTTTGCAATGTTGGTCAAGCAGTTGCTGTTAGATGATAAATTTAAAAGACTTTATGCAATTGATTGGATTGTTTGGCCAACAAACTCTTAAAGAATGTACTTTTGTTGAAATAACCTGGAAACAAAAGCTGGGCAGATAATATGTTGATTTAATTGTATATAAATACATTTTCACTAGTTGGAAGTTTAACTTAAGTAAGTTTCGTAGCTCTGTAAAATTTGATCCACAAAATATTATTCCAAACTAAAATAAAATGACAAAAATTAAATGTTTAAAGCAACAAAATTTAAACTTTGTTCAATCTAGAATAAAGGTAAGACAAAAAAAAAGATATGATCAGTATATAATATACAGATCAGAATCATATATCGCAACGGTACAAAATATAAATAAAAAAAACATTTACCCCAAAAGCTGTTTTTCTTATTTATTTAATTATTGCTTAGCATCGAAATTATTTATACTTATTTGAATTTTTTGACGATTCTTTAATCAGAAAGTCCTAACAAGTAGATTAATATAAATTGTTTAGTATATATTTTTTCCAATAATAAAGTTTAATATTTGAAGGCAAAATGCAACAATTTATTTGTACTTTGAGGAAGCTGAAGCTGAGATTTAAACAAACATATCAAAAATTCGAAAAACAAAACATAAAGAAAATTTAGAACTTAACCTAACTAATTTATATACTGATTAGTGTCACTTTAGGTTTACTTAAAAAATATTTGAGATATATCTAAACGCATTTTATTGTCAATTTTGTATGATTTGTGAAACCCAAAACCAAAAAAAAAGAAAACTTAACCGCATAAAGTGATTCGGTTAACTTGAATATTTCATCCTACTTGCCCAAGTACTTCCCATAACTTCTCAATTCTTAAAGGCTAATCCTTCTTTCTGGCCACACTCAGACACACACACACACACTTAGAGAGAGACAGATACATATTTGCAAATTTGCTGGTAGCACAACAATTTCCAGTCAATTGTGCGTCAGTTGGACTCCTAAGGAAGAAAAAGAAAAAGTAAGAACTCTCTCCTTTCACTTTCCCCCATACACTCTCTCAGCATATGTCTCTTTCACACACACTGTGCCATTGTGCTGGTCGTTATTTAATGTTTGTAACGTTCTATGTGTTCGAGTCCTTGTTCCCGTAGCTTGTTGTGGTTTAATGGATTTGCAGTTTGCAGTTTCTTAACAATTCGATGTTATTTTCGCTCTTACACTTCCTTTCTCGCGCTTTGCCCTTTTCGTGTTCAATTTTTCTGTATTTATCCCAACCACATTCTTCTTCTTCTTTTCTTTGCTTTTCTTTTCTTTATTTTTTTTTTTTGGTGTGGAAGGAGGTAATTGCTTGGCATTGTTGTGCTTCGATTGCAAAGTTGTGCAGGGGCGCTTGGCCAGCCCAAAGGATGTGCCCCTCAAGGACTCGCCTGCCATTGCAAATTGTGGTGCATTGTGGTGCAGCTCAGCTAAGCATTTAATGTTTGTGTGTGTGTGTGCAAATCTATAAGTGTTCACAGATATAAATAATTTGCGTTGGGTTTTTTTTTTTGCTATAGATTTAAGGTTTTTGCTCGAATCACTGGACAATCCTAAACTCTTCGCACGTTTCTATCTCACTCCCACTCTCTCTCTCTCGCTCTCGCTGAATGGCACATAAAAAACTAATTCAAAGCGCCCAATATAATTTATATCGTTTGGCTAGCTATCGAAAGGATCTGGGACCTGATGCACACAATCAGGCCCAAAAAGGCGAAAGAAATTTTTGTAATTTTTATGACCCCAAAAGACACATCAATTCCAGAGTTAACCCATCCCCCTTAACACCCCCTCTATTGAATGTTGGGAGCGGGGCAAGCACAACAAATATATTTAAAGATGTAAGCGCAATAAAATAAAATAATAAAAATACAACTTATGTCCAGCTAACATCCTCTCTCTCTCTCTCTACACACTCCATTCCCCTTTTCCTCATCATTTCTTTAGAAACTTTCCATGTTTGTTTTGTTCTTGTTGTTATTGTTGTTAGGGTAGTTGTGGGTTGAATTGGGCTCGACTATAAACTGTTCCAAGTTATCTAAAGTGTTAAATCACCTGATGCCGTCAGCATGAAATTTACGCACATAAATCTTTTAGGGCAAGCCCAAAAGCTCAGTCCGACAACAAGACTGAGAATGAGAATGAGAATTGAGACTGAGACTGAGAATTGAGCCCCAAATAATATAAACCAAACATAAGCAGGTCTCAAATTCGAACGAGGTGCGCTTGTAAAGTTACAACATGGAAATAAATGCAAGCAAATTATTTTTGACAGATAAAAAAAAAACTTGGGAAAATTTTTCTTCTATGAATCATTTTACAATTCAATACTTTCATTTATTTCAGTTTGTGATGTAGCTTCATGATTTGTTTAGAAATATTTTATTTTTACGAGTTTACGGAACTTGTTTTTCTTTTTTTAAACACGGTTAATATTGATAAAACTACAAAAAAGTTATTTAATATTAGATTGTCAGACTATTTTAATGATATAAACGCAAATTCAATAAAAAATATTCCTTTAAACCTTTTTAAATGCAATTTTAATCCATTTTGCTTAACTTTATTATGAAAGGCAATATTCGTTTAATTAAGATTGACATCACCAATTGTATTCTTATATTGTTTTTTTTTTTTCATATTTAGATCATGCGCTTTCTGTGTTTTCCCAATCTCTAAATATCTTGTTTAATGATTTGTCTTGTCATATATTAACTTGTTATTTTATTATTTTATTTAACTTTTTCTATCTTTTTTTTCTTTAAAAGGCAAATATCGAAAAGTTTGAAAAAAAAAATAAATCTATTTATATTGCTTTATTTTCAAAAACCCTTTTTAGTCGATGAAGACTAAGATATTTGTTGGCTAGCAAAATCAGATATGAAAGCGCTGTTTAGATTTCAACTAAATAATATTTTATTGACAACCGGCGCATGTGAAGTTGCTTGAAAAGGTTGCGAACAGTGCGAGGCTTCCCCTTGCCCTTTCGATTGCTTTGCGAAAAGGTTACGTGCGTGTTCGCAGGTTTTTTTTCTTATTTTTTTTCGGTTTTTTTTTATTGAGCTGAGTTTCGTGTATATTTTATAGCTTTATAAAAGCGCTTTCACCTCTCCTAAAGTGAGCGGGGTCAGCGATGGGACGCATTTGTTTGCTTTCACACATGTCTGGGCCTCAACTTTTGGGCCTATCATATTGGGCCATTGATTGATGCGGGGTGAGGTAAAGACGATGGGGAGGAGAGTGGAGTGGAGTGGGGTGACATAGGGTAGGCAGGAAGCTGTTGAAATAGTTGGCAATTGGTTGCCATTCAGCCAACTCAGCTGGATTGCTTTGCTTTGCTTTGCTTTCACTTTAGCTTTCTTTATGCTCTTCTGCTGCTTCTTCTTCTTCTTAAGCATCTTCTTCTTTTAACGACAACTGCGCGAACAGTTTTCAAGTGGCTATGGAGAGGAGGTTTGGTTTGGTGGGTGGGAATGGGAATGGGATTAGGACCTGAATAGGAAAAATATGCAACAACTGCAGAATCAACAGTGTTTGCTGCTGTAAAACATTAGCAAAAAGTAGCTGGGCTTAGAAAACACGCAAAAAATAAACAGCGACAACGCGAATATAAGCAACAAAAAAACAATTGCAGCACAGACAAGCAAAGAGGAGTGGTGGTGCGGTGAGGGGTGGAGTGACTAAGGATTGGGCGTGGCAAACGGTTAATGTAATGAAAATTGTAACAGCAGTCACAATAAAAACAACATTCGATGCGAATTGCGTACAAAAAAAAAAAGAAAACACAACGAAAATGCTAGTTGGAGTTGGAAGAGCATCGCGAAGTAGTGGGGGGGAGGTGAAACGACTGCAGTTGCTTCCGACGTTTATGGTGGAAAAGTTTTTTTTTCTCTTGGTCGCAAAACGTTTTAGAGCTCAACAATCAAGTCAAACGCTTACAAAACAACACAAAAACATTATTGCCAAAAGGGGGAATGGGAAAAGGGGGATTATCCAATCCCGTACACTTCCCATCCCTGGCAAATGATATGATGGCAAGCGAGAAGCGCTTACATACATGTGCTTATGGTACAGGTTACCCCAAGCACTAAAATCTTTTGAAAAGCTAAGCTTATTACAGAAAGCTGATGAAGACTGCGGTGAAACTAAAAGGCGGAAAGTTACTTAAAATCCAACTAAATAATAATGCTAAAGCATATCTGTAAGCATAAGTGATAAGTGATAATGTGTAAAGAGATATTAAAGAAAAGTTTGGAAAGTTGAAAATATTTAGAAGTAATTTAGCTTTTTACTAAACTAAAATATAAAATAAAAACACAAAACAAACAATTTCTCTCAGAACTTACTTTATATAAAGTAAAGAAATACTTTTTTTTTGTCAATAAAGAAAAGCAAAAAGTATGAGTTGTGCATTTAAATGTATTTTTACTTTATTATATGCTTATGTTAAATTATAAACTGACTTTAATATTCGAAAACATATCTTCATTCGAGTACAGAAAGATCTTAATGCAAATCATTCACTAATGGTAATGATAAATGTTCATCAAAAAAGAAAAGAAAAGATTCCAGCGAATTCGTTTTGAGTAATAAGCAAAATATTCTTCATTAAAAAAAAATATTAAAACGATGTGCTTCATTTTAAGGTTGATTACGAACTTAAAACATGAACTCAAAAAGTGCGACATACGCTCAATAACTAATCAGCGTATTCTTTGTCTTCTTATACATTTATATTCTTACAACTGTAAATACGCTCTTTCATATTAAGTTATATATGATTCAATCCTCTCTGATAATTTCAACAGATAACATTACTTCTGTGTAGCTGGGCTCTCAAAAGATTAAACTCTTCTTATTTGTATGTGTTCTTGACATAGTATATAGATAAGTAAAGTATTAAAAAAAATCACCAGTTTTGTTCTATCATTAACTTCGAGTGAATTTTTGTTTTATAAACATTATTGTTATGCAGTATTAATCTAGTCATGAACTGTATAGTTTATCATTTATTAATCGATTTAGTTTTGACGGAGAAAAGTTTGCTTGAATCTTTATCATGAGTTGCGTGTGTATAAACTAGAAATGCAGTATTAATCTAAATGCAATGCCATGACTTATAAAGTATTTGCATTTGAGAATCGTTTAAGTTTTGAGGGAGTTTTGATTTCGGAAAGCTCTGACCTATCTTCAAATTGATTAGAGGGGTAGAGTTTATATTATGAATTCTTAAAAACTTATTGTTAAGCATTTATCTAATCCTAATCTCAATAATTTTAATGGTTTCGTTTAGAAGAATCTAGAATCTATCTGCTCATTGGTAGCAAATTGAGCGATTTAAACATTTTGTGTTGTAGCAAACTATTTTGCAGTAATCGGTCGAGCATAAACCAGAGCAAAGACAAAAATAAAAAGCCTTGAGAACGGAGCGCTTCACGTGGATGTTAAAAGGTTTGCCCCAGTTTGTTTGGCTATCTGGTTGGAATGTTACCCGTGAGACGACGTTGGCCAGAAATGCAAGCAGAGATCCAAACAAAATAAGTTTGGACTTGCGCAACCAAAGCGAGTGGCAAAAGTAGCCTTGCAAAACTTGCCGACAAGTTTGCATTGCTTTTTGCACTGCTAGCAAACATTGGCAGTAAATGGGAATTCTCCTGACCTGCATCCCCTTGCCACTCTCTCTCTCTCTCTCTCTCTGTCTTTCTCTGACCGCTGGTGCAACAAGGTAGAAGCAATAATGAAAACAACTTCAACATCAAATAAAGCAAAGTGGCAGGTTTTGAAAACAGAATTCGAATAATAATGAATTAATTGATTACAGTCAAATGGCGCATGAGAGCAGCAGTTTGCTAAAGGATTAAAAGGGTAGCGAAAGTACCATTACCAATAACAAAACTTAATAAACCTTCGTGCCAAGAACAGGCAACCGCTTTAGCCCCACCCCGCCCCAATGAAAGTGGCTTAAATGATTGGTTATTTGTTTGCAAACTACGAGTCGACGAATGTTGAAATAGAAATTTACTATTTGCCACACATACAACTCTGGAAGCAGCAACAAAGTTCCAATGCCCATTGCAGAGATAGGCTAATTAAAATTTAATTGCCAATATACACATACATACATACATACATATACCCAACAAATTTACAGTAAACAAACAAGTAGACAACAAAAAATAACAACAAATACCTCAATGAAAACAGAACACCTGCAATATCTAACGAAATGTACAATTCAAAACTTAAACAGAATACACACCGAAACTTAGATGCACTTCTAAATTGTTAGTAAACAATTCTTCGGTTTTTGTATCATATCATATTTCATAATATTATATTGAAGAAATTATTTTAGAGAAAAATATTATTTAAGAAAGAAAAACACGACAAACAATACAAAGCAATCTCAACAAAAAGAAAAAACAACACGTTTAAAAAAAGTTTCAGAAAAGATGTAAGAAAAAAATAATACGTTAAACAATTATATTGAAGAAATGTGGAAAAAATATTTACAAAAAGGTTATAACATATATTACAATATTATATTGCAAGTATTATTTAAAAGATAAATAAAAAAAAATATTATTAAAATAAAAAAAAAAAACTTTAAATAAGTAAGTAAGGAAAGTAAGCAAAAACCAACGATAAACAATTCTATTGAAGAAGTACCGAAAAGAAAAATATTTTCAAAAAGGTTAGTACTATATTACAATACTATATTGCAAAAATTATTTTAGAGGAAATATTATTTAAGAAAGAAAAACACGAATAACAATACAAAGCAATCTCACAAAAAAAAAATAAACAGGAAAGTTTCAAGAAGAAAAAAATCACGATAAACAATTCTATTCAAGGAATACGAATAATATTTACAAAAAGGTTACTCAAAATGTAAATATTTAATTGAAAACACCCCAAACTGAATATGAAAGTTGTTAAGCCCGAAAAAAAGGAATTGAATGTATAATAATCCCATCATTAAATGTTAAATTCAATTGCATTATGCAGCTGGCAAGTAGCATTTTAAATGTAGCGCAATCCATACGTCTCTGTCCCCCCCGTCTCTTGAATGTCTATACACAGTTTGTTTTTATGGCGGGAAGGGGAACAAAATTTCTAAATGCTTTTCAACAACAGTTCATAGAAAAGTGAGCCGAAAACAATTCTTTACATAATTTATGCGCAATTCTGCACTAATTGCAATAGTTAATGCAGATTTCAACCGCATTTGTATTTGTACGTGCCCCAACGCCTCCATGCCACAAACCGCAAAATATCTCATTTACATACAAACCATTTACCCATTACCCCCATTTCTCCCCTCTGCCAAAAAACAAACAACAACAAAAACTAAAAAAAATTGACCCAACAGCTGGAACCAACTCATGAAACACTCATGTGAATTGCATGAAGTGCAGCACGTGTACCAAATGCATTCGCATCCTACCAACTCCAGCTTCCCTCCATATTTGCATCCGTCTGATCCGCTCTGTAGTAGTGCTAGTTCGGTAAACGGTAAACGGCACGCGCAAACAGCAATTGATTTTATGGCGTGTCTTGTTTTGCTGTTTGTCTCCCAATTGGCACGTTATTCAACAGTTTCTTCATCGACCGAAATAAAGAAGAGCTAAAAAGGGAACAAGTACGCATAAAAGTGGTGAAATCAATCATCAACCTTTTGAAACAAAAAGCCAAGCTTCGTTAAGTGAAAGTTTATATGTAAGTCTGTAACTCCTGCGCGTAAAAACTTCTAAATGGATATTAATGAAACCTTCAAAAAACATAGCTTATACATTAAAATAATACATAGACTAAAACCTAAAAAACAATTGTCATATGAAGCAGAAGACTTCAGAAGGTAAAAATTAACACCATAAAAATATATGCAATGTAAAACAGACTAAGACTTAAGTTTTGAAACAAGGGCTTAAGAAAATACATAAAATGGTTTTCTTGGTTTCCAATAGAAACCAAGATTTGAGAAGAACCAAAACGGAAACCAAACTAAGAATGACAGAGAAAAACATCTTCGCAAAAATACAAACAATAATTTTGAATAATAACATCAAATTGTTAACTTACTTCGACTAAATTGAAAGGAAGCTAACATTGAGGAGTAATTATATGCAGATGGTAAAGTAATTAAATAAAATAGCTTAAAGTTAAACGTACAAATATCAATTTGAATAAAATGTTGTTTGTGACACATATGCGTCAAACAGAATTAAATAGTTTTTGAAATTATTCAAAAAGTTTGTTCATGCATGGCACTCAAAGCGTCACAAGGCAGATATCGCATGCGACTAAAGGACCCCGTCAGGCGTCTTTTTAAATCCCTCGTGGCACTACCCTTATTGGCCGCTGGGCTTGATTAGATTGTCACCCAACTGACGGATATGTGTGTCTGCAAAGTTTGGTGTTGGCATTTGCCAAATGCAATCAAGATCAGAGGCAAAGTGTTTTAGGGGAATTTTTTTTTCCAGAGAGAGTGTTGCAGTTTTTTGGATTTGGTTACGGTTACGGTTTTTTGGGTTTGCTCGCCAGCCAAATGCCACGCCTCCACACAATGCAACAACTAAATTGAAAACGCCGCCATTTGAGGCGTGTGGGGGGAGGGTGATTGCCCCAACCGCCAATAAATTCAACGATTTGCTGTTGCGTAAATCTGCAGCGCTTTAAACAACAACAGCAACAACAACAACACGTACAACCAAAAGTGGGCAACGTCGTCGTTGCTGCTGATGGTGCTGGTCCAAAGCAGCTGTTCGTGTGCTAGCTCAAAGGATTTGTGCGGGATTTGGGCATAACGACAAAAACGAAGCGCAGCGAACAAAAAAAAAACAAAAGCGAACTTTGAAATTAAATTTAACCCGTGGCTATATATACGTACTACTAGCATGGGTTTGTTACGAGCTGAAGACGCACTTGAAGCTATAGCAACAGCTATTCTAGACTGTATGACAAAGCGTTTTCTTCCCTTCCTTTCCTCTTCCCTTTCTCCCTCTCTCCCTCTCTCCCTGTCTCTCTCTTTTGCTAAGTGGGCGTGTGGCACAAACAAATTTGATAGAATTTTCAATTTAAAAATTGCAAAATACTCGCTCTGGTCCGACGCGCACAACGTTCCTTTATTGAAAAAAATGCCAAATAGATTTGTGAAATTGGTAATTTAACATATTACGTACGTATTATGTGTGGGTGTGTGTGTGTGTGTGTGTGTGTGCATGTATCAACGCCATCACACACACTCAGACATACATCCGTTTAAAGCAACCACACGAATACATCAATTCCACATAAGAAAAAAAAAATATATAGTACAAATCTACGCATCTAGAGATGTCCCAAATTGGCAAAAACAATTGATAAGCTTTTTATTAATATTTACTTAATATGTTTAAAAACATTTTTCCCTTCAATTATCATTATAAGTCATTTCAGTTTATTTACCATTTAAATTAAGTTTTAATCTTTTTTTTCATAATTTATTGTGCACCCAAAAAAATGTATAGTTTAACTATCGAGGCTTTTACTACTAATAAAAACTATAATCATATACAGATAATTATTATGAAGAGCTTTACTAGAATTAAACTATGACTGCATATAAAATTAAACTCACAATTAACGAATTTATCGTAGTGGCCTCTCACAAAGTTGATTCCTTACTATATATCGTTCATCTTACGCTTTACTCAGAAAAATGCATTCGAATTCAAAGAAAATCTCCAAGAAATACCTAACCAGAGTGCAGTTAACTAATCACAGTCTACAGAATAACAGTTGCTTCAACAAATCACTTTGAAAGTTATCGGAGAAAGAAAAAGTTTCACATCGTTATACATATACATAGATATATCAGTTGTCTCATCACTAATCCGGCACACCTGAAAACGCACTCACGACTCTTCGAAATTCGGGTTGTCCCTTTGCTTCTCGCTGCACTCTCACAAATCTATTGCTCTGTGTGTGTGTGTGTTTGTGTGTGTGTGTGTGTGTTGGTCTGTCTGCCGATTTCGATTCTGATTTCGATCCGAAACGAGTGATAGATGTACACAATTTTTGCCCATTTGCATACGCAGCCAAAACGAAGCGTAACACAGACTGAAAAGGTGGCACGCAGGGGGGTTGGTAGGTAGGTGGGGGTGGTGGCGGGGGGTGGTGGTTTTGCAAGATAAGTTGAAACCAGCAAAATGATTTTCATTTCAATTATTTATTGATTGATTTGCAATTTGTAACCGACCAAAAGCTGCACACCTGCACACACACACATGTATATAGACATCCATCGACTTACTGTTGGATTGATGGACTGGGCGTGGGCGTTGTCGTTGTTGTGGGCGTGGCATGTGTGCAGCTGTGTTTGCGGCGATGCGCATATTTAATTGAAAATGTTACCGCATTTATGAAATTGTCAATATGCAATACAAATACGTTTGCACATACCACTAACACACACACACACACACACACACATAAATACGCAGGCAGGTGTTGACGATACACATTTGACATATTTACATACAATTAGTTTGTGAAATGTAAATTCAACACCCACCCACAAACACACACACTCAAAAAAAGTTGTTGCAAAGTTAAATGCGAATAAAAAGGAAAAAACAAATTGAAAATCGCTGCGATAGCACCAACAACTTAAATCGTTAGCAATGTCAATTTCCAAACAACAAACACACACACACACGAACACACACAAAAAAAAGGGAACGAATACTCTTCTAAATTTAAATATATATGCATATGTAAAATATTCATTTACATTTATATGCCTCAGTTTCAATTAGCATAGTTTAATAATCATATAGAAATTTGAATTAAGTTAGAAACTTTTAACGAATTTTTCCTTGTTTAATTAGCGTAATTAAATTAACATGTTATTGTACAGACAATTAATATGCAATTAATAGTTGGTACAAGTATTTTTTTCAAATTTTATTACAATCATTTATAAGTCGAAAAGAACTCTAGAATCATCATCACAAATCTATCAGGCATTTTTGAGATGAATATTCAAAAAATAATATTAAAAAAGTTAATATAAACGAATATAATATATATATTATACTTTAATATACTTTATGCTGATTTCCACTCTTTCAGGATAAGCGTATCATGTCAGTTTTTTGAGAAATATGGAGTATAGCAAAAATAAAACTTGTTTATAACGCTGTTGTAACGTGCCAAACCTCCATTTATAGTTATGCTTTTGCTCTGTTATTGACAAATAATCTATAGTATAATTCCCCTATGGATAACCGCATTATTTCCTTGAAATGGGAGCTGTATATAAATCGATTTGGATGTAGAAGCGACCGCAATGAGAATGCATTACATATATATAAATATGTGCGAATTTGTATGAAATCAAATAGATAAATAAAATAAAACTTATAGTATGTCTTTTAAGCTTGAAGTATTTCAAGATATATATCAGTAACAACAAACGGAAAAATTCATCGTGGAAATTAAAAGTATTTATTTTTTTACATACATTTTAATGTCTTGAAGCGTTTAGAAATGCAATTGTATAAGAAAATAGCAAGATCATACTTGTTTTTTAAGATTCAATCTTGGTTCTTTTTTTAACACACGCTTAATGTCAAGTACCAGAAAAAATTCTAAAACGGAAGACTATTCATCGATATCTAACACTGCTTTTCCTGCCAGCCCCGAAAACATAATTCGGTCAAGCTTAGATTTAAATATTGTTAACATTAGTTAACTTATATACATAGATGTTTGACTACAACAAGTTCATTCTAAGGTAAGCACAAGTCAAATAAATAACAATCAAAAATAAATTTATGACTAAAATAATACTTTTGTAAATTCGTCAGTAGTTTTGTAAATTCATTCTCAAATCTTGCTTCTTTGCTAGAGAACTTCGAATTCGTCTCGCACCATGTCTAATCCAATGTCGAATCACTTTGAGAGTATGGACAATCAAATCGATTCAGCCAAAAGCTATGCACACTTTCTGCTCAGTGACATGGATGCCAGCTGGGAGATGGGAATAATTGAGAATTTGCTCAACCATCTGCAAAGAGCAAAGCATGCGCCACGTTTGTGTGTGAAATCGTTGCGTGTGCTCCACGAGCTGACTACCCAATCTACTAAGGTGGACGTGAAACGTCTGGTGCTGACCACCAATCTGTTGCCAATGCTGCAAAGCATATTGCAACAACATCGTCTGCGTAGCAGCATCAAATGCTGCTGCATGGCGCTGCTCAGCAATATACTCGTCACTGGCTGGAGGATGAGGGATGCTGTTGTCGAATCGGGTCTGCTTGAGGAACTTTTGCAGCTGTTGCTTGTGCGGCGCCATAGCAAGCAGGAGCAGGGACAGGTGATGTGGCTGCTCTACCAGATGTTGCGCTTCAAGTCACCTGGCATAGCGCTTAGTGCAATTGGCAAGATTGCTGATGCTCTAACAGCTGTACTGCATCCATCACAGGATGTGGAACTGTTGTTGCCAGCAATGCAGCTGGCTCGATTGTTAACCGAATACCATTCCATTAAGCCGTTGTCAGGCGTGGTGACTTCTGCGCTGCCCTTTGTTCGCAGTCCCGTGGCTGCGGTGCAGCGTGAGGCAATCTTTGTGGTGTCCAATGCATGCGTGGAGTATCGTCGCCGAAAGGGTCAACTATTATGCCATCCCAAGAGTATACTGAAGCATGTGCAATGTTTAGTTATTGGCGGTAGGACGGAGATACGTGTTTTGGTGCTGCAACTTTTGGGTGTCATCATCGATAATCGTTGCATTCACCTGGAGTACTTTGTCGATTTGGGTCTACTCAATAAGATTGTGCGCAGCGCTGGCAAACAGGAGCAACATATCGAAGTGCGTCTAGCAGCTGGCTGGACACTGGCCAGTTTTGCTCTGCATCTCTGTCACTCCTATCGTGATCATTTTTTGGATGCGAGCGCCATTCAGGCCATCTGTGATCTGTTCCAGCTGCAGGAGCAACTGCCTGTGCAGCTGTTGCGCAACATTCTCGTTGTCCTCCTGCTGCTCGGTGCGAAGCGACGTCACAGCAGACAGTGCCTGTTGCATGTCATGTGGCAATCAAACACTTGGCCCATCATTCAATCCTTGCAGTTCAATACCAATGCTGCTGTTAAATCTCTCAGCACTATCCTCACTATTCGCCATTCCATGTAGCTCCAGCCATAAGGGCATCCTTGGGCGATTGTGTATATAACCAATAATCCAGTTGTATTTTGTTGTTGTTAAACATTGCTTTTGCACGTTAAAGCTCAAAGAGTTGGTTTTTTATTGTTCGATAAGTTACAAATAATAAAATATTGAAAATTTGACTAGTTCTTAGTTAATGCTTATTAAATATTACAACATTTCTTTAATTTTTTGCTTACTTATCTTATTTATATTATATATAATTATTTTTACATATTTATTATTCAACATTTAATAACTGGATTTTCCTTATTATATTAATATAAGGACTTATTATGATTATTTGTTTATATTTAATCTTTGCCAAACATACTTTTAGCATATTTCAGCAAATACTTAATTAAGCTTAAAACTTTTCGTTATAAATTCAATGGTTAGAAAAAGTTAGAGTAAAAGTTGTGTAATTCATTGGCATTCATTGCCATTGAAAAAAGTGAATCTTAAAGCATTTCTTAAGCACTCGACAAACCTTTTTGACCTTCATTTATAGGCGTAGCGTGAAAGTCGTTGCCACCTCAACAACTATTGGAACTTGAAAGTTTTCTATCCTCAAAGTATATACGATGTACGATGTACTTAACGTTAAGTTTCCCACCCCACTTTCTCTCCCATTCACCATCACTTGGCTCACCTAATTGCCTTGACTACTTGCTCTTCACTACAACCTCCTCTCCGGCATAAGCCAGAGTCCAGATAGAAAGAGAGAGAGAGAGAGAGAGAGACGACCCTGGGTGCCGTGCCGTAGCTTTTATTAAATGTACAATTGCATGGATTATGTCAGACTGGGAGCAGCGTTAAGGAGCTCAGCTGTGGCTCAATGTTGCCACTTCACTTCGATTTTTGCTGTCAGCCCAACCATCCAACCAGCCAACCAGGCAGCTAGTCAGCCAGCTAGCTATTCAGTTCGTATGGCTCCTTCAAGAGCTACAGATTTCCTAAAGAGCTTTAAATGCCAATCAAACGGCTGTGATTGCAAAAACCCCTCTGCATTTATTTATGTACGTGTATGTGTGGCTGTGTATGGACGAGTGGGTGTTGGCTAGAATCGAGGTCGAAAGCAAAGTCCACTTGATAATTAATAAATTTCGAGAGATTTCTTAAGAGCAGCCTTGTAGATAGACAAACACACACACACACACACATAGTATTACAAACAAAATGTATTTAGAAACAACATTTTTCCGCTTATAAACTTTAAGATACTGTGTTTTTTTGTTTCTTTTGAAACTATGTATATAGTTATTGTTAAAAAAGGTTATTATTATTATCATTATTTGATTGAAAGCGAGATGTATCGTTAACAAATCATGGCTAAATTTTTTGAATTAATTTATAAGCTTATAAAATTATAATCAGATTTCAGAATAGGCAAAGAGGAAACATTTTGACTATACTCAATAGATGAGCTTATTGGTCAAAAGAATTCCCTTTTAAGATATTCCGCAACATGTAAAAAGAAGCTGAAAGATCAATTTCTGAACTTACGTTTCAACTAATTCCAATTGTGTAAAAAATCAAAAAAAATACGAAGGTAGCTTATAAATATACGATACTTAAAGTAGATAAAAATATTCAAACTTTCATTTCAATTTAATAAGTTAATTCTACAAAACGTACATCGTTAGATAAATAATAGTTATGTAAGTAGTTGTTTAAGCGAAATTGTTTTTAAGTGTCTGAAATTTTAACCAAACCATTAAAAAATTAAATCATGAAAAAACGCGACTTACAGTTTATAAAAAGGATAGTGTAGCCTTTGTCCTGAAACGAAAATAAAGCTGATCATAAATGTTCAACTTATTTTATTGCATTAAGCAAAGAAAAAAACAAATTATAACATACGATGATTACAGGATACCTTGTAGCTAATCAACTATATTTATATATATATTATATTTTTTTAGACATACACACACACGTAGTACCTGTGTGTGTGTGTGTTTGTGTGTGTGCTGACGGACTTAAGTGCTGGCAAACAATATTTTAGCGCTTGTCATTTGTCTCACGTTTCTTAATTAGCAGCAGGGTAATGGAGCCAAAGAACGTGTCGAGGTAAACAAAGGCAGTCGTCGCTTTGTTGCCACAACGCCTGCGCGTCGTGCAGCATTCACTCATTATTTGTGACGCATATATATAATAGCAAAGTAATTGAAAAATCGCATTACAATCACTTTCGAAAGGATACAAAAAACAAATTGCAAAAAAGAAAAATAAAAGACGAAAGTAAAACATGAACATGAAAGCGAAAACGAAAACGAAACAACTCGTCAAAACTTTGAAAGTAGCGTTGTCGCCGTGATGTAGTCTTCTTCTTCTGTTCGGTTCAGTTCAGGATATTCGAGGCAGGATTATAAATCAATTTGGTAAAGCTGCCAGGATGACAGTGTAACGAAAAGCAATGCAAAAACTTGGCTCATACACAAGCGTCTTTAAGCTGCTTTTGATACAGCCAACAAAATACACCGCCCCACCTCCCAAACTTCTAAGGTATCTAAGTATAGCTCTTTGTACAACGCCATTATGTATATTCATACATATATGCACGTATATATATACGTATAGTCGTAGGCGTCACCGATTTGTTTTGTTTGCCATTAGGTTTTCAGCTATTGAATTTCATTGTGCTGCTGCCTGTGCCGTAATAAATTTAATATGGGTCATTTGTATGACATTCGGGACGGGCAGCCTCTACCTATCCTATAGTCTCCCCCCCTCCCCCACCACCCTGTACTTTTCTTCATCACATAGTTTCATGCCCAATTCCTCGTTCCTTATTCACTTTTTGCTTTCTATCACATTGTATGAACTTGTGTGTGCGTACGAGGGTCGCATAATAGATTTCAAATCAGCTACTTTCCCAACAACAACAACAACAACAACATAAACCTTACATTAACAAATTCTTAAACTGATAAAAAGGATCGCTTTTGAAGAGGAGAAAGAGATAAAAAACAAATATATATATATATATATATAAGATATACGATGAGGTAATGTGATTGATTTTAAAACCTTTCACTTTCAAAATGTATGGCTTATTTTATTTGCAATAAAATCTTTTTTTTAATACTTACGCATTATGTTTTCTTTTACAATACGTGTAAACAGCGCTTTTAATTTGTTTATTTAGTTATTGATATTTTTTTCTAAATTCTCAACAAATACTAATGCGATGAACATATTGGTTTCATTTTGTAAGTCAATCAGGTATTTTTGAAGTATTTTTGTAAAAATGCATCGCATTAAATCAGTCATTGCCTTATATTGCAGTTTAATGCTTAAACAAGTTAACTGAAAAAACAAGTTAATTTTCATTGCGTTCGCCCTTTGCTCTCGAATAGTTCTTTGTTGCTTCTGCAAATGTTTGAAAAGGTCCAAAATGTCTGTCTGTCGTTTCTTAACTTTCGTTTCACGTAGTCTTTTTTTCGCATCCACACGTATCTCGAGAACGAAGTTCTTTGCCATTTTCCTGTAGTTCTTAAATAGTTGTTGATTCGCCCTCTCCTTTGACTGTTTTGCCTGCGCTTTTTCTTGTTTTCTTTTCCTATTTTTTCTGTAATGTTTTTTTTTTTGTGTTGTGTTTTTTTTTTTGCTGTAGTCTTGCTGCGGCTGCTAATTTTGGTTTTTGCTTCGGTTATTTGGGCATGGCAGAAAGCCCAACAAAAGGCGCAACAAAGCGTAAGCGTGGACGTTTCTCAGAGTCGGTCAGTCATCTCGACGCAGTGTTGTTCCTCACCTCACTTCCTCAGTTGCTCAGTTTTTCGGTTAGCCCTGCTCTCGTCGTCGTCGATGTGCCACGTCCTTTTTGCTTGTCTTTCTGCCAATGACATGTTGCAAATTAAAAAAGGGTATGCCTGAACAATCCGGTTGCGGTTTCGGGTCCAACAGCGTTGACAAGGGGGCAAGTTGACTGTGGAACTGGTCAAGCGACTGGAGCGTTGTGCATCCGGTAAAAGCATTTTAATGATGCCCATTTTTGTGGCCAGGGTCAACAGCAGCAACAATAATGAAAGAAGAAGAATACCAAAAGCAACAACAACAACAACAACTCTTAGCCACATAATTTGATGACAAACAATTTGAGTGTAAGTTTTCTCTTTGAAGACGTTAGAGTAACTTTAAATATATATTCTATATACAAGTAAACGAAAATGCAGCTGGCTTGAAGTTTTGTTTTGCCAGCTAGCTATGCGAGGACTTTTCGCACAAAAACCAAGACGAAACAAACATCTTGAATATGCCAGTAAAAACTTTACACAGCTGCGTAATTTTCCCGAGCATTTTCTAAAGACTTTGCGGTGCTTATGAGCCAGACCAAAAGAGCCAAAAGCAAGAGCAGCACAACGGAATTTAATAAAATTCCTCTATTGTAGTTTGTCCTCAAAACGTGGCTTTGAAGTTGTCGTTTCTAACCGCAAAATCTGTCAAGTTAACAACCGAAGAACTTAAGACTCTTAGCAAACCATCGATTGGCGTACTCAACAATACGTTTAAAAGGAAAATTATTCAAATATTTAATCTCGTTTCTATCCAAAGCTCATTAGCAAAAATAAATACACATACGCCACATTTGGTAAACAATCAATTTTCATGTTTGCAATTTTTTGCTGTGTTATTTTTAGTCAAAATCAATTTGGCACGGTATGGAATATCCGATAAAACTAAATTTATGTGAAGGGTAACTATTTTCATTAAATATTTAATACACATATATTAAGTTTGTTGAAAGGACTTCTAATAGCTTGATGGGATTTTAAAATTAATTTATCATTTTACAAAACACATTTATTTCATTTAATTAAGTTTTTGGTATACCTGAAAGATTGTAAATTTTACTAAACCAAAAACTTAGTTAAATAATTTATTTTTGAGTATAATTAATAAATGTTCTTTAGAAAGCAAGAAGAGATAGACTGCTTTTAAAGTATTATAAGTCTAAACCAGTTTTAATATTATTTTTAATAAATAGTTTTTTAATTCAAAAACTCTTCCAGCTAAATAGTTGTTGTTGCCGTCCTCATGCAAGATTTGTAATAAGTTTTAGTCGGCTTTGCAAGTGTATAAAATATTCGGTATGCCGCAAGTAGGTCCCTTATTTGTTGGGTATATATATCGGAAATCCTAGAACATTCATAGCAATACTGTTTTTTGTTCAACAAAGCAAAGTTGCTTGTTACTAATATAGCAATAAATAATTAAGCCAACCAAAAACAGGTACACTTTAAAATCAGGTCAAGCGCAAGACTTCAAATCTATTTATACGAGCCCTATTAAGAACTAATAAGGTATATGCAGGATTCGAGGGGGGGGGGGGGTGTGTAGTTTGTTTGTTCCTTTTGATGTTGGTATTTTGGGAAATCTGTGCACCACAAAGCCTGTCAACCATCATAAGGGCGGCGGGCGGCGGGCTTGGCTACGATTATGCCATTTAGACGAGCAAATAAATACAATTGTCGAACGTCGCGTCTCAATTTCGAATTGGGCGGGTAGTGGTGGGTGCTAGGGTGGTTTGGCAACAGCATAACTAAGACAAACAACAAGAAATTCTCAACGGCAGCAAACAGACCAAAACTTGGGAAACTGAACTGAGTGAGAGAGAGAGAGAGGCAAGGAAAGACAAGGAAAAGTAAGGAAGGAAGTAACTTGGCTAGAAACGTGAAGCGAAGAAGTAGAGAAACTCACAAGGAGCTTTGTTATTTTTAACAGCAATTTCCAAGAAAAACAACAGAAAGCCAAGAAAAGCTAGCGTAAACGTAGACTAAACGAATAGAGAACGAGAGACGAAGTAAGGAAGAGTAGCTAGAGATGAGTGCTGCTGCTGCTTTAGCAAAGTATATTTGCCGCCATATTTGAGACAACATCGCGTATGAGAGATACGTGTATCTGTAAGAGGGGTTCGTATGGCTGTGTGTGTGTGTGTGTGTGTGTAGGTAACTCTCACAAGAGAAAAAGCAGCTACGCATTGTGCTTCCGTTTCCGCTTTGTTGAATTCCACTTGTTTACTCGATTTAAGGAAATATTACCGGCACAAACAAACAAAGTGCAACGCCGCCAAAAGCGCCGCATTCAGCACAAGCTATCCAGCTCATTTTCAACTAGCATGTGTGTGTGTGTGAGTGTGTGTGTGTAAACATATATAGTTGTATATATATATATGTGTGTCGAATAGACAAGTCATAAGTTTTTATGCTTCGCTGGAGCCAAGTAGTAAGAAATTTTTATGCTCGAAAAGTTGCCGTAACTCACACAAAAATACAACTGAACAAGTAAAAGAACTAAGAAATGTATAAGTCTCGATTAAAGAACGACGCATTGAATGCTCTACCCAGTATGTTAAAACATATTGCACAAGCAATTTTATCATACTTCTTCAGCCATAAATTGGCACAGTTAATTGAAAAAGTTTTAAACACGTTTTAAATACCTTGACATTAAAAAGTCTTTTGGCTGACATCAAACGAAAGTTATGCAATAAAGAAACTATTAAGCATGATTTAAAATATAAATATGGTTTTTTCAGTTGAAAAATAATGGGACTAAGTTAATATAATAAAAATAAAACTAGAAGAAATATTTATAAAAAATTAATTTTTATTGACAATAAATTAGAAATTGGATACAAAAAATCACAAAATCATTTCAAACATTCAAGTAAGCCAAATCGTTTGAAATTCTAGGAAATCAAAACAATTTGGGGTATAATAACATAAAAATAAATGATTTGTATAAGTTTGAAGTGCTTAACAAAAAGAAATTGAACTATAATATTATTTCAAAACCAATCTCAAAGGACTAAAATACACAAATTACAATACGTTCTAAGGAATGCTATGGTTTAATAATAATTTTTTAAGAAATCCACTACAAGATCATAGTGAAAAGATTGTAAGCTCTAGCAAAAAAAGAAGAAGACGAAGTAAAACCTTAAAGATTAACGACAATTGTCTGCTCGTAAATTGCAAGCCGGATGGAAAAAAGCTATTACATACCTTAGCAAGGGTATTAAAGAACAGAAAACAGTTTTTTGCAGGAGAAAAAAAAAATAACAATGAGCACGAGAAGAGCGGGGAGGATAGTGTGTTAAATCGCAGGATTGAGTGTGGTGCAGCTGTATCGGGAGCAACAACACAGCAATAATAACAGGCAAACACGTGCTTATGCATACGTATGATTATGTATGTGTGTGTGTGTGAGAGAGAGAGGTCGGGAAGATTGTTATAAGTTGCAGTTGAGCGGATATTTTGTACTCCAGTGGCTACGGCAATTGAGGCAGCGAGGCAGCGAGGCAGCGAAGCAACAGCAGCAGAAGCTGGCTGCAACAGACTGTTGCAAATTAAGTGGCAAATAAACAGGACCTTCTTGCTTGCCACTAAAACGATGCATAACGAGCTTAAACGTGTGTGACGTCTTTTGCAAGAAATTCAAAACAAAATTTAACAATCTTTTTGAGGTTAGAAATAAAGCGTTTTTGTGTATCCTTATAGCTGTTCTCATTCACAAGATAAACATAATAAAAAAAAGCCGCTTTATTGTCAATTTTAATAGGTTTAGCATTTTATGCGATTTGCCAGGCAGCTTGTATAATCCTTTGACTTTGACTCATAAAAAGAAGTGACTGCAGCAAAATAAAGCTTGCTAGATAGTCGGCAAATTTACGAGCGCGCCCCGCCTTCGCCTTCGTCTTCGTCTTGAGTGCCCTTTGACATGACATTCAACAGCTTTACGTGCGCTCGTGCCTAATTCACGGATAAGGCGGCATAAGTGGGTGTAGGAGGGGGTGGACAAGCAGAATATGATGCTGTGATGCTGCTCAAGATTTAACCTTTTGGCATTTAATCGAATTTATGCATAAAACAAGAACAATAAGGCGGACAGCCATTAACCTCACTTCGCTTGACTTCACTTCACTTCACTTTGGTTGCGTTCAATTACAGTTTTCAAGGCACTTCCGGCCGTCAGGCAGCCACTTAAAAGGATTAAAACTTTCCATATTATAATGTCATTTCGAATTGACAGTGAAATCAACTGAAATGTTTACTTACACCACCCACACCAACAACATCCACATTAAAGATTCTTCTATTCCGTGCAAGTTAGAGAAACTCCCATTTCTTGTTTGGCTAATCCGCAAAAGCATTACGATAACTTAACTTTAAAGCCATTTAAATCAGTGCTCGAGCTTTGTCTCGTGACTTTCGCTCGGTTCGCTATAACTGTGAACCCCAATGTGTATGAGTGTGCGCGCGTGTGTGTGTGTGTGTTTGCGTGTGTTATTGTTGCTTTAAGCTGGGTGTTTTTGTGTCGGAGCATCAATTACAGCAGACAGACGGCAGAGCAGTTTCGCCTAATAATGCAGAAAATGCCAAACAAAGTGTTTAACGTTGTCAATTTAACAACCTCGAGCGCTTTTTTATGGCGCACGCTATCCACCCTCCTTCACCCTCCTTCACCCACCCTCATTCTCGCACTACCTCTGTTATTCTTACACACTTACTCTCTGCCACTTTTCTCACCATCCATTCAGTCTCCGTTTGCCGCAACACAAACATCAGTACAACAACAACAGCACAAAAGACAAAAGCTTCAACGCCGGAGATAAGTTCAACAAAGCCTCCAAGGCCACAGTGGAACACAATCGTTAAGCACATCAAAATATAAATTTATATCAAGAAGTTTATTTTGTCCATTGAAAATTCAGTCAAAATTAATATTAAGTACATAACTATAGACAACTTTGTTTTGGCAGGATATAAAATCAAACAAGTTCTTTCTTATTAACCTTTGTGGATGATTCCAAAAATATTTTCTATATGCTTAAAGCGGAATTTATTAGAAAAGTCAGTTTAGATAAGTGAAGCACTAAATGAATTATTTTTATTTTAATCATTTTTCGTAAACTTTTAAATATTTATTGATTTTTATGAGTTGATAAAGTTATGAAAGATGCTTTGAACATAGGAATAAATAATATAATTAAATACAATACGATTTTATTGTTTAATATAATATAATTTTTCCGTTCGCTTAAACTGAAGAAACATTGACATTAACATAATATCTTCATTTTAAGGTTGATAAAACTTTAAATAAATATTCAAAGCTAATATAATAGCGTTTTTAATATAATTTCTTATAACATCAGTTAGGAATTATTTTTATTTATCAAATTAGATTGTTTTCAGATCGCTTGTGTGATAAAAATAAACAAGTTAAGTAACATAATTTTATATCATTAAAGATTAATGAGCTCTTGTTAAATAAGTGGTGTTATATTTTCTCACTTTATCGCTCAATTTAAGGCACTGTGGCACATGCAGGAAAAGCGCCATGCGGCAGCCACGCGAGCAGAAAGACAAGACCAAGCGGTGGCAGAGGCGGCGGGTTTCCATAAAGCGGATGGGTGGCAAAATGTTACGGCAACAAGGCTCCTCCAGCTGGATTCTGGCACGCCGCAGATGCTCACACACACACACATATATAGCCACACACGAGAACTGAGACAGAGATACACGCATCGGCAAACAACACACATGTTAACATAAACGTCAAACACACAAAAGGCCGCCCTCAACGATACAACGATACCGCGGCCTAGAAATGGACCCTAGTTGGGTAATCGTAACGAGGGGCCAACAACAACAACAACAACTAAAACTACAACGACAACAACAAGGGTGAATACTGAAGATTGGGCATTGGGAATGGGAATGGCAAATGCTACGCTTGGCTATAAGTGGCGCAGTTTTTGCCAGTGATTATCTTCGAAGCATTCGCAAAACGAGACGTTAAGACTGTTCAATTTTGGCAATTGATTGCCCGATTTTCTTTAGACAACCTATATATGTGTGTGTGATTGTTATCTATAGTTACACGCAGAATCTGTCCAGCTGACTACCTGCTAGCGTTAGCACTAGCGCGTGGGCGTGGCTCATATAGCCTACACACTACATTAAGCTGACTAATGATGCATGCCAAAGACAACAACAAAAACAACAACGAAAAACGACAACAACCATCAGGGAACAACAACTTGAGCGCACGCAGCCAGCAGAGATAAAAAATTATGAACGCAAATCTTCAATTCACACGCACACACACACACACACACTCCGATACTACGATATAAAGTTGTATCTGGACCTGAAACTGGGCCGCAGTTAATTGAAGTCATAAAAAAGACAACAACAAAAGCAAACATCTTTTATCAGCATTTCTTGTTGCTGTTCTTGCTGTGCGTGTGAATTGCTCTCCGGCTTTTCTCTCTGTGTGTGTGTGTGTGTTTTTTTATAACTTTTTTGTTTGCTTTTTTCTTAACTTTAGTATTGCCCTCTTGTTATTATATATATATAGTATAGTATATAGACACCCTGTAAGTATACAAACTGCAAAGGTTGTTTGTTTCGAAAAATAAATGGAAACACAATAAACGTTTTCAACAGTTTGTTTTGGTAATGTAAAATATTAAAGTTAACATTTAAGTTAACAAAATATATATATTTAACACGCAGTATTTAAATTTTGATAGCTTTTTTAACACCATTCAACTCAAAAGAATCAGTTTTGAACTTTGATTTAAAAGTATATCGAGCTGGGATAACATTAAAAATATTAAATTATTTTTCTGTTCTGGGGGATTGTTTAGAATTTATTGGCATTATTTCCGGATTACTCAAATCACTTTTTTACAAGCAATAAATGTTTGAATTAAGTTAATAATTTATTTATTTAATTTTATTTGATCTCGAACATATATCCTAATACTACAATTCAAAGTTCTTTTAACTTGCACTAGAATCGATAATTATAATAAATATTTAGTTAGTATTCAAGTTTTGGTTACCATTTTACATGTAATCTACTTAATATTCTCACTTTTTATTCCTATCATTGCTTCACTTATTGATTTCCCTTAATTCGCCATCATTTAATCAACTTGTCCTATAAAAAATATATTTGTAGTCAAATAATTAACAGTTTAAGCAGCAATAAGTCTTATTAAGGTCATTGAATTTCATATGATAAACAAAAACGGCAAAGTCGTTTCAGTTAATGGATTATTTGTTAACTATAAAAAACACGTATTTGCTTTCATAATTTTTTGTATGTATGTGTTGCCAACTAATGAACATGATTATTATTCTTTTTTTAAACGTTCCTTTTAGCTTTTAGCTTTTCTTGATTTTGTTATGTGATACTTTTAACTGAAGTTGTTTAATTCTTATTTAAACTTTGCAGAAACTTACCATTTAAATTTGAACAGAAAAAACTTTTAAGGAGCATCTTTCAGTCAATCAACGAGAAGCCTAACCATACCCCCCAAAGTATCATTTTTGTTGTTGTTGTTCGTAAAACGATAAGGACGATTTGTCATGGCAGGACACAGAGATTAAGTTGCATTGGCGGCAATTTCCTGGCGCTCCTACTCCCTCAACACCATTTATGTATGGGATAGTCAGTCGTTTTAGTCGTCATATCGACGCTTCATAAAACTTAAGTAGCTGGCTGGCAACAAGCCTGGCTAGCAGTCGATGGCATCAAATTGAATTGCTTGGACTCGGAAGTAGTTGTCAAGGAGATGGAAATTATTACAATGACAACGACCATTGCTTATGGCTACTGATCAAAGGTGAAAGTAGTATTCTTTCCTTAACACTGCAATGCATTCTGCATACAAAAATTCACACAAAAGACACTTGCGTAAAGTGCAATACAATATATGACATATATACACACAATATATGCTACACACACACAAACACATACACGCACACAATTGCATAAGTGCATACATATATAAAGACACCTACAACATGGTGATGTGGCATAATATGACAAGAAGAATCAACAATATGATCGAATTCTTAAAAAATTTTTTAATTATTTAAAGTCTCTTTACTACAACTATATTTTTGTTTATGAACCTAATAATAATAATTCAACTCAATTGAAAGTATATGTTTATTATAACGACTTAGCTCATTAAGGTTTATAGGATATAATTCAGATGCATTCTGGGATTGAAAAAAAAATAGTCACTTGCAATATATGCGAACGAACTTCATTATAAACGTTTAACAATTTGATGTGTATATTTAACTTCCACAACAATTTACAACTGAACTGAAATATTCATAGAATCGGTTAGGAAAAATCTTTTTCAAGTCGTATCCACTTAATCAGTACCATGCCATTCTGTTAGTTATGCTTATCAGATACGATTCCGATCACTACTTCACGTAATTGAGATAATATATAGATACGATGTGGTAAACTTATACTCATCACTAGCTCACATGCACAATACATGTACGTGTAATATAGATACATATATGCAATTTAACAACGGTAACAATAAATATACGAGCTGAACATTTTTAGTTGCATTAATTATTCAGAAACCTCAAAATGGAATAACTTGTTTTACACAAGTATGTACTCCATATTGTCGGTTTGAGTGCATCATGTGTCCAGGACTCGCACACACACACACACACACAGAAGCACTCATGTTTAGTATAAAGGACAACGTTTTTATTTTCATATATATATATATATATATGTTGCGTGCTCCCCTCCGGCAAAATGTTGCATGTCCAAGCAACACAAACATTCGTCTATGCTCGAATGTAAATTGCAGGGCATGCATCAAATGTGTGCGGCATATTGGGTCAAATGAAAAGTTGAAAGACATCAGCCTCAATGCTCTGGCGGGCAAATATAAATGTCTGCCTTGGGTCTTACATGTGCAACTGTGTGTGTATATATATATATACGTGTATATATGTATTCAGTTAAGTTGATGCCACATCATTGACAGACATCATCCCCATGCAAATTACATTGCTTATTCCTTTTTTTCCACATGCAACAGGAATAACATTCAATCAAACGCATTATTTAAAGTACACATTTGAACAGAAGAAATGTGAACAGATATATCCTAGGAGATATTTTCTCAAAATGATTGGATAGTTTGAGCAAGTTGTTTGGTTTACTAAATAACCACAGATTATAATAGATATAAGAGTTAATCTTAGTTTGTTTAAGTTGCGTTTTCATACTCTATAGCTGTGCTTATGTTATTGAATGAATCAAGAGTCGAAAAAAAACTTTTAGTCGCAGCGAAAATATAATTTAACATTTAAGTAATATTTTTATAGTATAAAACGAAATTATTATCAATCAACCAGTCACACTAGTAAATAGGAATTGATATGTTCAACACAATCTATTATTTATTTTAGTTTATATTTAATTTAGAAATTTAAATAGTTGGCAAGTATCAAAAGAGAGCCAACTCCTCAACGGGGCATTAATGTTTTCATTATGAATAAGGATTTATTTAGTGTTTTGCTATACTATGTTTTAGATTAATATTTTAAAGCTTATTCTTAACTATTTAATAAACATTGCAGCGCATTAATCAGGCGCGGGCAACTTAACTAATCGTGTTGCATGGCAATTGTCATTGCGACAAGTTGTAAAACTATTGTTAAACTATTGTTTTCGAGTGCAAATGTGTCCTTAAGCCAAAAATAAACTACAAACAAACTAAAATGCACTTTGTTTAATTAGCGCTAGTCGCTGCGGCTCAAGTGGATAGATAGATACTATATAGAATGTTATGTGCTTTGTGCAATGTGCAATGAGCAATGTGCTCAATGTCCATGTCGGACATGAATAGGCCTTTAGGAGCAGCAATAAGCAGGCAAATAAACATGCATACAACACACACACAGTCACGCCCACCAATTATAATGAATAGGATTTCAGTGTAAGCTTTAGTGACTGTATGTGTGTGTGTGGGTGAATATAAGAGTACATCAAAGTGTGAATGCTGCCTGGCAGCCAAATGATAATAATCTCTATTTGCTACCAGTAGCTTCAGTAAAAGCAACCAACTCTCAAATCGGTGTCTCTGAGTTTAACTCCAAACAGCAGTAAGAAGTTTGAGGGGCGAAAGAGATTTGTTTGTATGCTTCGACTGAATCTGTTTGTTTGTGTCTGGCTAACATGTCCCTAGTCCATTGTTGTGTGGCGTACTGTCTGCCTATGTCTGGTCAGATGGGTTAGATACGCTGAAGTGGGTGATGTGTGTGTGTGTGTGTGTGTTGTCTGGCAATTGATGTTACTGTAACTGACCAAAATGTCGGACGTCTTTTTTGGGTTGTCTATTTACAGCTGTGATTTGTGTATGCCTGCGAAGTTCAACTCTACAACCGTTCCCTAATCGCTGCCAGTTAGCTTCACATTGCAAACGCTTTGCTTGTCCTTCTAATTGTCAGCTTAACAGCATAACTATCGGAGTTTGAGTTTGGTGTGGAGTATTATGATTATGCAATTTCAATTACAACCAACTAATAGACCATAAGTACCTCAGGAAAATGAATATTTGTGCATCATATTTTCTTCACTTTTTTCGAAACTTTTACTTGCTCGATTTTTTTTAATATTTTTTTTAAATAGGCAATCAAAATAAATAATAATAATAAATTTAATACATAAAAGTTTTTTTCAGTTGGTATTTATTTTATTAAGAAATTATTTCTTTGAATGAAATCTTCCTGTAACATTGATATTTGTGCAAAAGTTTGAAATAATAAAATATTTGAAATAATAAATTTTCCTGAGGTATGAAGAACATAGCACACAATCATTGTCTTATTGTTTCTGTTTTGAAAATTAATTATGAATTATTGAACTGTTGTGAAAGAATTTAAGTTCCAGATGTTCAGAAACTGATATCTTTAATCGAAATTAATACGAAGAGCTTAAGAACTTTAGCTAGTTCAAAGAATATCACACTGTTTATTAGATTGAACTAAAACACAAAAATATTGTACATTTAAATAAGATATCAATCTGCTTTTCGAATCATTTGTTAGTTGTTAATTCGATGGCGATATGAGAATTTATTAAAGATCAGGTTTCTGAGAAAAATGTGGTTAAATTCTCCTTTAAACTTGATTTTGAAGGTTTTCCATATAATATTCCTTTTTAACCTGACGACCCAAAACATCTACAGTTTATATATATCTTATTCCGTAAAGACTGATCTTGTCTTAAGCCCCACTTCTTGATCAGATTTTATTTTTTAATTGCTTAACAATAATAATAATACGAAGTCAGCTTTAATTCTTATGCTTAAAGCGTGTGTTTAGATTTCCTTAAAAATAGTTTAGATAGCTTGACGAAGTATTTAAATGCTTTTTAAGATATATAGTGTTAGAGTACTTAAGTTTTGTGTTTAACTAGAAGTTTGGCCCTTGGCTGCCTGAAATCGCTTTAATAGTTACGCACATGTTCTTAAAGTGGGTTTTATTGAAATTTGGTGCATTTAATGAATTGGATGATGCATAAAGCAATTTTCGAGAAGTGGTTGCCGCCTCACTGCTCTGCAGTATAAGAGTGCGGTGATGCATCTTTTAAGCCTGGCGGCACCAAAAATTTTAATTTCTAAATAAACTTTGAGAAGCCTTTTTGGTTGGCGTGTCAAGAGCAGCAGCAATAGCAGCTCAACCCTCAAAAAAAATAAGCAGGGCTATCAGCGCCCACAGCCCCCATAGCCCCACACACCGTAACGTCCTCACTTCACTTTACTTCTACTACTCACTGCGAAACCCCGAAAAAGCCCTTCAGTTAACTTTTCTTCATGTTGCGCGCAAATGAAGTGCTGCAAGAGTGTGAATGCATGCGAAAGTGTGAGTGTGAGTATGTGTGTGGGTGTGAATTACTAGTCCTGAGTATGAGTGTATTCAAGTGTGCATGTTCGTGTGTGTGTATGTGTGTGTGTGTGTGCAAGTGTTTTTATTAAAACCAAATGACAAAGTTTTGTGCTGAAATACAACGGTTCAGCCCTGAACCGAAACAGAAGCACAGCCAAAAAGAGAGAGAGAGCCAAACCAACAATGTCAACAACAGCCAAAAGCTAATTTACACTTTAGTTGTTTCGGTTACTTTATAGTATGTGGCACGGCTCAAACACACCCCCTTAACGCAACCCTTACACAACCCTAGCCGCCCCCTCATATGCCATAATGGAAAAACTATTTCTGCGAGAACAACGAACACAAATGTTGTCAAAAAATTGTGTGTGAATGCTAAAAAACAGTCAACAAGCAAATGAAGGAGCAAGACCTTGGTGGGAGGTGGGAGGGTGATGAAGACTATGTAAAACAGAAATGGCAAAAACAAAACACAAAAAAAAGACAGAAAAACAAAAAAAAAAACAAATCAAATGTGTGAACTTTAACACTATTTACCGCCCAAAAGAGTATGCACGGAAAAAGTTTATTCATTTAGTTGAACGAGCGCAGACGGCAGCAGCCAACACACACACACACACACACACATACACAGATACTGGCGTGCCCTAACCCACTCAACAGAGTAAGCCCACCTATTCTATTTAATTCCAAATGCGAGGCAGTCGGAGATGGGTGAATAGAGATAGAGGAATGGCAAGTGCATTTCGAGTTCATTCTCTGAACAAGTGCCATTCAAGTGGGCTCAATTTAAATTACTTACAATATGGCATGTAAGCTCATTAGAATGACAGCATAGATACACACACAATACACATACAGTTACAGATATCTCTTTCTATTTATATACATATAGAGAGATATACATAATATCTGTGTGTCTCGCTTTAATGAGGCACTTTTGCAGATGGAGCCCTAGCAAATGAGGCATGATATTAATCAAATGAATTTAAAACAAAATTAATGGGCGAGAATTGAGAAATGCAAGCTGAATTTATAAGTGTTTTTGTATAAGGGCAGATTGTTGTGGTAGTAGTAGTATTTTGTTTGAGAGCCTCAAGTGTTCAAGTGCAATTAATGTATGCAAATAATAATAATTAAAGGAAATTAAGAGCAAACATAAGAATTTACTTACTTACCTATACCACAATGTTGTACTATCAAAAAACATCATTAGCAGTAGCACTTTGTGTCACTTACAAACATAAGGTTTATCTGGCAACGAAAAATCAAAGTTGATTATGGTTAATGCAAGAAATTGGTTTGTACACATTAAAATTTAAATAGTAACAGATTATACAGACGAAGAGTTAATCAAGTTTTGTTTGTTACTTAAGTTCTTAAATATTGCATGCAATCATTGAGCAACATTAATAATAAATGGAATCAGAGTAACTAACTTTAACACTTAAAAATTTCATCAAAAGCTAAGAATTACTTTTTATTTGCGAGTTATGCCAAAAATATGTAGATTAACTTTGATTTGTCAAGGAAATGTTAAAAGAACATCAAAGAAAAAAGCTGAATAAACTTGTTTAGTTTCTTCTAATTGAAAACAGTTTCTTGGGAAACTAATAATAGAAACATAACAAGTAAGAAGGCTCTAGTCGAGAAATCCCGACTAGACGATACCCTGATCCCTATACTTTCCGCGTACAGTCAGTGCTTGCAAGTATGTGTGTGTGTGTGTACGCGCATACAGCATAGTGCATACACAACTTCAATGTCCCATATCTCCGGTGTTTATTATCCGATTTCGATAAAAATTTCACAGATTGTCATTATTTTGTTTTATAATACAAATTGCATCTCAAAGTTTTCCAAATTCAAGATTTTGTTGTTATCGATCCCATGTGTATATCGGAAACGGGAAAAGTTATCGAAAATCTAAAACAAACTTGTACTGCCTAGGGATTAGGCGAGCTTAAGTTCCAAATCTGGAGTCTCTAGCTCTTATAGTCTCTGAGATCGACGCGTTCATACATACGGACAGACAGACGGACAGACGGACAGACGGACAGACGGACATGGCTATATCGACTCGGCTTTCGATGCTGATCAAGAATATATATACTTTATAGGGTCGGAGATGCTTCCTTCTGCCTGTTACATACTTTTGCACAACTTCATTATACCCTTTTTCCCATTTTTAATGGGATCAGGGTATAAAAATCTTAAGTTGAATTTCGTGGAAAAATTGCTGGCAGCATTCAATATATGATATATGATGTGATATAAATGGATGGTTAAATATGTTATATAAACGAAATTAACTATTAAAATTCAAGAAATAAATAACAATCTTGCCATAAAAAGAGCTTTAAGATGACAGCAACATTTCCAAACAAAGCAAGCGCAAGTGAAGCTTACTTTTAAAAGAGAATTTGGACATGTTATAGTATATTGTGTTTTTGCAGCCCGACGACACTGTCAACACTGTCTCTATGACTATGACAATGTCATAAAAGCACCACACCAAACCACATCACACACCCCACCCCGCCTTTGACTGCCAGTTTAGCGAGAGACTTATTGCATACGCTTGCAGCGGCAACAGCAGCAACAGAAGCAGCAGCAGCAGGAGTTTCTTTTGGCAGCCACCCAAAATTCTCACACACACAAGCCGTGTGCCTGGCAGCGCGGCCTTCTGGTTGACACCACGTCAGCGGTGTACAATTTATGTGCGTGTGTGTGTGTGGGTGCTTGGTTGGGTGCAGGCTAAATTGCATTGCCCGCATGGTGAAAAAACGAAAAAGCTTTGTAAAGCGCTCGCAGCCCCCATAGTAGTACCTTCCTTAGGGGCACAATAAAAACTAGAAAATCTGTGGCCAGTCAATGCGGGAAGAGCCAGTGAACTGAGCGGTCAGCTCTTTGGGGTTTCTCTGCTGGTTCCGAGGAGGGGGCAGGTCGCAGTTGCTGAGTTCAGCTTGAGCGGGTTAATTGTTTTTTGCTGACTTTGTCGACTTACGAAAAAAAAAAAGAACAACTAAGACGGCTCCGGCCGACAGGTTCCGACTAGAAAATACCCTGTCAGTCAGTGCTTGGTAACGGCATACTTGACTTAATTTCAATGTTCAATATCTACGGTGTTTCGAAAACGATTTCAATTCAAATTTCACAGATTGTCATTATTTTTGCCGTTTTCAAGTTTTACAAATTTGGATTTTATTGTTATCGATACCATGTATATATAGAAAACGTGAAGCGTTATCGAAAATTTGACTCCTACAACCTAGGGCTTAGACGAGCTTATGTTTTCAAATCTGGAGTCTCTAGCTCTCATAGTCTCTGGGACAGATAGACGAACATAGCTATATCGACTCGACTGTTAATATTGATCAAGAATATATATACCTTCTTGGGTCGGAATTGCTTTCATCTGCCTGTTACATACTTTTGCACAAAACCAATATAACCTTTTTCCAATTTTCAATGGGTTTTCAGGGTATAAAAATGAAAAAATGCAAAACAAAACGAATTAAAAACATTCGCAGAGTTTTGAATAACTTTAAACAGCGTTTTCCACAAAAAACTGGCTTATCGTGCGGGGAGTTATATACATATGTGTGTTTGTGTGTATGTGAATGTGTGTGTGTGTTTTTTTAAGGGGTTGACCATGCAAAGCAGCCGTTTTCAGCTGCAAGCTAAGCGACAATGTGCGGTGGCTAAGACTAAGCTCAAGCACCAACATGCACAAGAAAATAAAATCAAAAGGAAGATGGAGATGGAGAGGGGTTGTCGCTAGTGGTAGTAGTAGGTAACAAGCACGTGAACCGACGCCACGCAGCCGACGGCGTCCAAGTTCACTTTTTATACCCTGATCCCATTAAAAATGGGGAAAAGGGTATAATGAATTTGTGCAAAAGTATGTAACAGGTAGAAGGAAGCATCTCCGACCCCATAAAGTATATATATTCTTGATCAGCATCAATAGTCGAGTCGATATAGCCCTAGGCAGTACAAGTTTGTTTCCGATTTTCGATAACTCTTCCGGTTTCCGATATACACATGGGATCGATAACAACAAAATCTTGAATTTGGAAAACTTTGAGATGCAATTTGAATTATAATACAAAATAATGATAATCTGTAAAATTTTTATTAAAATCGGTTTAGAAACACCGGAGATATGGGACATTGAAGTTGTGTATGGAGTATGCAATATGCGCGTACACACACACACGTACTTGCAAGCACTGACTGTACGCGTGAAGTATAGGGATCAGGGTATCGTCTAGTCGGGATTTCTCGACTAGAGCCTTCTTACTTGTTTTTTTTTGTATATGCTCTACACAAAAATTATTGCGATTTGAGGCAGTCACGAACATGCAAGTAATTCGAGCCAATGCAGATGGGGTGAATGAAAAGGAAAGAACCTTCAAAATGTCTGCAAATGTTAGCGAAAGATTTAGCTAATGTCTAGGCATGTGCAAGGCTTTATTTTCTTAGCTGCTTATTTGTTGGCATTGCCTACCTTTGTGACCTTTAACACAGTTAAGCTTTGCGATCGCAGTGGCAAGAACTAAGAACTTTATATTTTACGGCAAGAGATTAAAAGCTGAAACCATAAAACTCAAAAAAAATATAACTTAATATTATCAAGTAAGAATATTCAGTTTATTTCAATATTTAGTTGTATACACGATAAATAATATAAAATATAATATATGATTAATAATATTCTAAATAGTAATAATAATTCTCAAGACCTCGAACTAAACAAGATTATGTTTATATCCAAGACAATTCACTATTCAATTGCTTCCGGTTTAAATGTTGAAAGGTATTCGGTTTATCTGATTTTGATCGATATTCTTTATTAATACTGAAACAAACTGTAGAAATTGATTACTGATCCGTTTTTAAGTTCAGTTAATTAAATGCTATTTGTTTTTGTTGTTTTTTTTAATTAGCTAAATAAAAACAAAATTCAATAGAAAAATAAGAAATAATCTTTGAATTCAGATTAAAGAGCATCAAAAAGTATCATAGTCAAAAGCCTTTAAAAAATTTGAATACATTTTTGGATGAAATAGGTATAAGCAAAGGTGAAATAAATTCAACTATCATGCATATAAAACCAAAAATATAACAACTTTTTGTCTATACAATTGGATTTTCTAAATGCTATGAAATAGTTGCATTATAACTTCTATATAGCTGAAAGATATAATATTAATTGTATATAGATATGCATAATCCGGGCTGTTTGCATACTTTAGCAAAGAGTTGAATTCCGCAGTTGCACATTCGAATATCTTAAAAGTATTACAAACTTAGCCAATATCTCGAAATTGTGGAGGGAAAATATGTAGAGCAGATGCCATAACTCAAGTGTTTGTAGCACCCTACTTTAGTCGCCTATGTGGTATCATATGGTCTTTTCAATTCCCGAACTTTTCTCTTTTTGCGTTGCCATCGTATATATATATATATATGTGTGTGTGTGTGTGTACGTACGTATATCCCTGGAGCGCATGTATTCCCTATAAATTTTTTACTATTTTATGCAATTGTATAGTTTTTGAAAAAGTTTGCTGCAGCTATTTTCGGTGCAGCCGCCGCCGCCACCGATGTCGTTGTGGCATTGTTTTTTAACAACAACAACATCAACAAGAACAAGAACAAAAGTAGCAACAAACAATGCAGCAATGCAAACCGCCACGCCCACCATGCGCCGCGCCTGCAGCCCGAGCACCACAGCGTGCCCCGAACAAATGAACTCGAATGTCCTTTTATATGCGTTCACTGTTTATTGTGCCATTTCGTATCCTCTGTCCTAAGCGCAGCTAGAAACTTGGCCAAAATACTTTTTGTTGCTGTTGCAGTTGCAGTTTGGCTGGCAACATCTTCAAGGCCCCGCTGTGAATTCGCTTGCCCCGCACCTCTACCTCTACGTTGCCATCGATTCGCGTAAACAGCACTCGGATTAAAGTCTACATAATTCATTGCTACATAGGCGTGCCACCCGCCCTTTATACATCCAAAACAGCTTTAATGTGGCATGCAAGCCAATCAACAAAACTTCTAAAGTTGATTTCCATTAAAAGTTTTATTTGTATGCAACTATTTCAAGTATCAGTATACATTTTTACTATATAATAAAATCATTTAATATATTAACTTTACTTTGGGTGATTTTAACTTATCTTAAGATCGGATTTTAAACTGGCAACAATTGCTTAATAAACTGAATACGATAAACTAAGTAATTAAACATTCTTTTTTTTTTTTTGATCCTTTCATTTGAAAGATTTTTATTTATTCTTCTATTCTATTCTTGTTTTTTAGCTTTAAGCCTAAATTGTTTTTTTAATATTTTTTAAATGAGTAAATTCCAGTTTTGGTATTTTATATTTAAATATAAACTAATTTGTTGGGCTATAAATCTAAAACGAACTTGTTGGCCATCTAAAATAACAAGAGTGGATGCTGCTGCTCATTTTGAGGCGACTGAGTAAATAGAATGGAAACTTTTTAAGCCGATTTTGGTCAAGTATTTAAGCCCGCAAGAATTAAATTTGGCATCATAATTTGTCGGATAGATATAGAAATAAGCGCAGCAGCTCGAGTGAACAGCACCGGAAAACATTGCATTGCATATATTTTAATCAAGGGAAAATTGCATTGCAAAATATTGTTAACAATAACAGGCAACGGTCGCATTTAAATGTTCCGACCAACATGTGACGCCAACGCCGACGTAGACGCGTCTCGTTGACCAGCGACAATTAAAAGTTTTTACTAGCATTCAAATTTTTCAATATAACCGAGTGCCCATGGAACCCAGACCCGTAACTGACCACTGGCATAAAAAATAAAAAAAATGTACAGCAACAACAGCAACATCAGCAACAGACAATATACAAAAAAACGAAAGACAGAAATTCGCGACATTTCCATGCAGTGTTAAAGCCGCCACAGGCGTGTTGCCAGTTACCCTATAGGGGGCGACAGGCATTCAATAAAAAAATGTATATATATGAATATGTAGCAAAAAAAAAACAAAAAAACCAATTCCTGTAGCTGGGGAACTGTAGCTAGTCCACCATGCACATGCCAGCGCGCAATATTTGTCTGTAAAAGGAAGCTGCGACAACTGTAAGAGATGCCCGGAAGGTTGACAAGTGTGGCTGAATACATAAACGCATCGATCTCAGGGACTATAAGAGACTCCAGACTTAGAACATGATCTCGCCTAAAGAAAATTTCGATAATTTCCGTTTCCGATATACACATGTGATCGATAACAATTAAATATTAAATTTATAAAACTTGGAAATTGCGTTTAAAGCTCAAGACGAAATAATGACAATCTGTGAAATTTTCGATAACTTTACGTTTCCGATATACACATGTGATCGATAACAATAAAATCTTAAATTTATAAAACTTGGAAATCGCGATTAAAACGTAAGACAAAATAATGACAATCTGTGAAATTATCGATAACTTTTCATTTCCGATATATACATGTGATCGATAACAAAAAAATCTTACAATTATAAAACTTGGAAATAGCGTTTAAAACTCAAGACAATCTGTCAAATTTTTATTGAAATCGGTTGAAAAACACCGGAGATATGGAACATTGAAGTTAAGTATAGGGTTTAGGGAAATTTTCTAGTCGGATTTTTTGACAAAAGCCTTTTTACTTGCTTTTTGGTAAGTTAAATAATTAACAAATCGGTATTACGATTCATTTTTTTGTCTTCACTTTATGTTAAAACAAAGTCATAAAAGTTAAAGTTTACGTTGTTTATTTTTAATGCTTCGACTTTTTCAGTAGCCTTCAAAACAGCTGTGTAAAAGCTCCTAACTATTAAAAGTAATCAATATATACTCCAAAATAGGCAATAGTAAATAATTCAACAAATAGATTTCGAAACTTTAAATTTTGTCGGTATTTCGACTTTGACTTTATGCATTTATAATTTCGGATAAATTGTTGTAATCGTTGTCGTTGTTTTTTTTTTCTATTGCTATTGCTGTTGTTTATCTGGCTTAAAGTTTGAACTGCCTAAAAGTTTTTAATGAGCAGCGACGATGTTGGACGTCAACAAAAACGCTGTCGTCGACGTCAACAGCGAGGGCAAGTTTAGCTTTTGAAGAAGTTGGTATTGAAACCCCTGCTAAAATTGTTAGCCAAGATGCAAAGCTAGCAGATAAGAAGCATTCAAAGAAGTCGAAGTGCGAAAGGAGAAAAGTATAAATGGCAAACGGAGAGCAAACAGAGTTTGCTAAAGAGTGCAAGTTTTTTGTTGGCGCATTGTTTTAACGCAGTCAAATTTTCCATGTAATTGTCCTATCGATGCGTTAACATCAAGCGGACAACATGGCAACCAAGTTTGCTTGTCATGACCTCTTAAGCGTTGCTAAATTAATGGCAATCAATTAAGGAGCTTTATATACAAAGTTTCACTGATATACTATCTTCTAAGAACCTTTAAAGCATGCTTAAAATTGTATAATTATGCAGAGTTCGTTCCACTGCCTGCTTACATCTTAATTAAGCTACGAATTACATAATTTATATAATAGGCAAAATCTAAGAAATCAATCATTTATTGTGTCAACTGAAACTGATGATGATGGCTTTTTTTTTATTATTTTTTTTTTATAAATGGAATTAAAAAACTCATAATAATTGATTTTTGGGGTTTGAAATTTTCATTTTAAGAAAAAAATGCAATGTATAGCAATTAATATATAATGGCTGTAACGATAATAATAACAAGTAGCCATTCTGCATGATTACTAAAAATAATTGCGTTATCTCATTTGTCTACTTGTTCGCGATCATCGTAGGTGAGGAGGTGAGTCGCTTTGTGCTTGGGTCCGCGCGATAACAAGCCGGTGCTTGGTATTGTCGGGCCACTTGAATGTACTGTCCGTTAGTATATCTACATCCAATAATAAAATCCCGACTAGTAAATACCCTGAACCTTATACTTTACGCGTACAGTCAGTGCTTGCAGGTATGTTTGTCTGCTCGCGAATACTCCATACTTTACTTTACAAGTTCAAGATTTTGTTGTAATCGATCGTATGTATGTATTGGAAACAGGATAAGTGATTGAAAATTTGAAATAATCTGAAGTCTTTAGACGCGACGGAAAAAAGGGTTTAATGGTTTTGTGCAAAAGTATGTAACAGGCAGAAGGAAGCATCTCCGACCCCATAAAGTATATATATTCTTGATCAGCATCAACAGCCGAGTCGATATAGCCATGTCCGTCTGTCCGTCCGTCCGTCTGTCCGTCTGTCTGTCCGTATGTATGAACGCGTCGAGATCTGAGACTATAAGAGCTAGAGACTCCAGATTTGGAACTTAAGCTCGCCTAATCCCTAGGCTGTTTTGCACACCCAAGATTTTGTTGTGTATATCGGAAACGGGAAGAGTTATCGAAAATCGAAAACAAACTTGTACTGCCTAGGGATAAAATCTTAATGTTCGATTCAGGCAATTCGAAAATTGCTTATTTGATTGTAAAATTTCCTTTATAGTTGGTTTTAGCTGTTGACCTATGTTTTTATTCAATGCAAACACCAACACTTAAACACCAACACAAACATAGCATACTTTGGCCTAAAAGCGCTGCAGGCAAGTTTTGATTGATGTTTAGCTTTGTGCTGCATCCCGTTATGCGCTTTGACCGCATTGTGTTAACGGCTCGCAGGCAATGCGCCTATTTGGCTAATGACAATGACAATGACTTTATAAAGACAGAGAGAGAGAGAGAGAGAGAGAAAAGGAAAGCGATACGCTAATTGAAGTCATTTAATATTTGTGAAATGACCACACTGATGAGTTGTTTGTGTGTGTAATTGCAAAAGACATCATCACATTACACTTGTGTCAAGGGTCAAGGTTAGCAGTTAACACTGCTCGAGCAGTGAATAACTTAGAGCTTACTGCTTTGACTACGCCGACTACTTTATTAGCCCCGCATGCATTCTGTGGCGATAGATGCGATGATGCCAACTGTCATTGTCGACTGCAGGTCAAGTGTGCTAGTCGAAAGACATAAGCCGCAACATGAACTAAAATTGCAGAAATTCCTCTCTCTCTCTCTCTCTATATCTTTTTTTAGCACTTTGTTAACTGCGCCTGCGTCAGGGATTGCCGGTCAATTCCGCCCCTTACCCTCAGCACAACTTCCACTTCTAGCTCCACTTGCGACTCGGAATGATGAGTGCAAAAGTGCTTTTGTTTAACTTAAAGATACCCTGATTTAACGAATTATCCTTAAAATAAAGTATTTTTAATGTTTTTTACATTTGTTTACCTTAACACTTGAACGCAGCAGCTGCATATTAATTTTCACTCACTTAACACACAACAAAAAAAAACACATGAAAAAAAATGGTGGAAAAAAACAAAGACAAAAAATGCAGCAAAAATTTGACGCGCTTCTTGCACAAAACACTTTCACGTTAAACGATTGTTAAACCTTTACGCACCGATTAATTAGTTAATCCCAAACACTTTAAATGTAAATGCAATAAAAACGAACACAATTTAACTATAATTTATAAGCACTAACCGCAACTAATTGCCTTCCAGCTAGACGACGCGCAAACTAAGCGTGAGCATTTACTGCAATTGTGATCCACACACGCAGCGTTGCCAGATGATCGAGAAGTAAAAAGGTACAAATTGGTACACTTTCCTAGAAGGTTAGCGCGTGATAATGTTTACGTTCTTAAAAGTGGTACAATTTATTCCTTCCAGTGGCAACCTATGAACTTTCTTGCTCTCTTCTGAGGTGCAGAGAGGATTGAATCATATAGAGATGAAACCAGAGTTTCTCTTTTCTATTAAATTTGAACATTCTTGAGGCTTATTACACATATTAATGCAGCCTTGCCCTTACTTTTGTAACTTTAGAGTGTCTTAGAAAGAATAAGCAAACAAATTTAACATTTTCGCAAGTAAAGGGTTCAGAGTATCGTCTAGTCGCGATTTCTCGACTGGTGCCTTCTTTCTAGTGAATTTTGTTGTGTCGATGAATGAATGAAGTTGTGTATGCAGTATGCGCGTACACACACACACACACATACTTGCAAGCACTGACTGTACGCGTAAAGTATAGGGATCAGGGTATCGTCTAGTCGTGATTTCTCGACTAGAGCCTTCTTACTTGTTTTTTTTTCATTTTTGGACAACACAACAAGTTAGTAAGAGAAGTGTATGTGTGTGTTTGTGTGTAGAGGGAGGGGGATTGCCTGCGAGCTGGCAAAGATTTGCGTGAGCATTCGACTCCTCGGGCCACGCTTGAAGCATACAAAGCTGTCAACAAATTGACGCCGATTAGGATGTGAGCTGCAGGCAGTTCGGAGTTGCAACGAAAATCTTGTTTGTAGGCATAATTTGTGGCAACGAAAGCGCGTTTGCCGCATATCAAATAATGCATGGGCTTTTCGGGAGGCAATGGTTGTGGGAGCTATCCGTTGTGACCAGCTTATTGCAGCTTGTGGCCTTAGCTGGACCGCTTCATAAATTGGCATTAGTGGGGTTTTTAGCCTCAGTCAGGTGTGTAGTAGCATGGTGCTATAAACAATATGGCAGGAGCACAATTTGCCTCTCTGATGCAATTTTTTGTGCAGCGCCAGCGGAAGCTTAATAACTTTTATGCATGTTTGCATATTTCGAATGCATCGATTTGAGCAAATGCTGCACTAGTCACAAGTACAGTGGTATCAAGCGGTAATCGTGGTCACTATAAAGATCAGGAAAGATATTGTGCTTTGAAATAGAAATTATATACTGAAAGCTTTTAAGTAAAAACTCAGTTGTTCTTTGCTGACAATTGTTAGACATTTTGCAACGCTACATATTTAGCTGTAAGCGTTTTGCTTAAGACTTTCAATATTCCAACTAAAAAATATCGATTAAAATTTCAAGTGAAACCAAAAACATTTCAATCAAGAAAATAATGAAGTGGAGCAGTTTCAAATAAAACCATAAGTTAGCAAAACAGGTAAGAAAGCTATCTTCGGCATGCCGAATCTTTTTAACAGTTGCAAAATCTTTTTAAAGATCGTGCACTTCTAAAGCAGCTATATTCCAAAGTCATCCAATCTAACCGGTTTTTACAAATGATCTAGCTGCAACAAACAAATAGCTAAAAAACTCGTTTCGATAAAAACAGACGAGCAGACTTACTTGGCTTTATAAACTCGCGATGCTGATCAAGAACATATTTCATTCTGTTTTCTGCATAACAAGTTTAATATATACTTTGAAAGTGCATAAACTGATTAAGAGAGCTTTTATTGAGAAAGCTTTACCAGGCGATAACGCAAGAGTTCTCGTTGAGTCATTTTGTTAAAATTATATTCATTGTGAGTGTATACACTCTCATAATGCGAAAGAGTATAGGCATATCAATGTATGCATACGCTGATTGAGCGAATGTCGCAATTTTTGAGTTCATGTTTTAGTTGATAATCAACCTTCAAATGAAGCACATCGGTTTTCTTCGCTGGAATCCTCTAATCACATTTAAAACTTAACCTATTCGCAATTTCGCAATCAGTTGGCTTTGATAACTTGACGCGCAATGACGACTATTAAATATGATGACCTGGTTTTTGGAAAAGTAAGAAGTATTTCTTAAATAAATAAAGATTTCTTATTAAAAATATACCGAATTTAATTATGTAGGAACTTGGAAAAGGTGGTTTTGGAATCGTCAAGAAAGGAAAATATCAAGGCAATGACGTGGCTATTAAAGAAATAAAGGGAAATATTGAGGATGAGAAATCCATTATGAGGGAAGTCATGTATCTGGCAATGGTTGATCATAAGAATATCGTCAAATTATTTGGCATTTCAATTAAAGACCACTCCACCTACTTGGTTATGGAATTTCTGGAAGGCGGATCTTTGTGGCACTTTATGCATACGAAGAAAAATATTCCATATACAGTTGCTGAAGCTATTATCTGGCTTCATCAGGCTGCTCAAGTATATTTAATACATACATACGTGTGCATGAAAATACTGACAGTGACTCACTTTTTTTCTAGGGTTTGAGTCATCTGAATTCGCTTTCGGAAAGAGGCATAATCCATCGAGATGTCAAGCCCCTTAATATGTTACTTGATGGTGAACGAAAGATTTTGAAAATTTGTGATTTCGGCTTTGTGCGTAATGAGCAAACTCAAATGTCAGAAAAGAGAGGCACTCCGATTTACATGGCACCCGAGGTATGTATGAAATATGTCGAATGTTAATGGCTAACACTAAATTTCGTTCATTACGAACAGGTTTTCAATGGTAAAAAATATACTTCAAAATGTGATGTCTATAGCATGGGCATTACGATGTGGGAAGTTATAGTGCGGGAAATACCATACGCTCTTAACGACAAAATTAGGCGTGTACACCTTTTAACAAAAATTGATACCGAAAGTATGTACATATACAGATAAAGTTTAAAGTTGTAATTAACAACTCAATTACTTGCAGATCTACGACCCGACCTTGACTTATTGAACAAGACTGAATGCCCCGATCGCATAAAGGAACTAATACAAAAATGCTGGGCTGGAGTACCGGATAGCAGACCAACCATGCAAGGTATTTCGGACGTTCTTGATGAAGTTGGCCAGGCTTTAACCAAGAAATAAACTTAACAGACTTAAACAGCTGACATATATTTAAACTTATTAATCATGACTCTTGCACATGAAATTTTGTTTGTGCGATTAGATACGTATTTGCGATATGATACAATAGTGCAACAAATATTTCTTATCTGTTGGCACTTCCTCAACGCAATATATATATATATATTTTCATATTGCTGAAAGAGCTTAATACTTAAATGTTATCACAAAGCAACTTTGCTGAACATTCCGTGACTTTCAGTTGCATTTTGGATGTCAGCCAATATGTCAAATAATCGACAATGCCGAAATTTCAGTTATTCTTTCTCCTTAATCATTTTATTTTTATATATTTGTTTACAGAATATTGTACAAACAATATTTAAGAAAACTTAAAAAAGAAGATAATTCTTTAAACATACCGTACATCTGTATAATAATCCTATCAAATATATATTAAGCATTTTTTGTAATATATATTTTTTTATAATATATATATATTCTTGCTCAAAATACAATCTTTATTTTATAATTTTCGCACACTATTTTAGCTTTTTCATGGTCATTTTATTCATTGACTTTTTTGAAACATGAACATTTTAAGGTATTTCATACCACTGTTTGTTTTTGAAAATATGACAAAATGTTAATAGTTTGTGATGTGTGCTGATGGAAAACGTGGCGCATCATATTTAGGATTGTTATCTCGTTGAAAGGCTAACAAAATGTGTTGTTGGGTCAAAACGCAGCGTTTGTAACAGATACAGATACATTTGATAGTTTATATATTTTAATTTTAGGTGGTAATTTGTTATTGTTCAAAGAACTTGAATGGATTGCAATCGTTGTTGTTTGTTTTTACTTAGCCGGCACCGTGCACTGGTTACAGTTCTCCATTTGGGCCGTATAGTCCTCGATTTGTATGGTCGTCTCAAAGAAATTGTAGCGCAAATGTACAGCAGAAGTAGCCGCATCAAGTATACGTTTGGCATTGGCATTGGCTCCTGTGAAAGTGAAGTGAAAAAGTGAGCAACGATTAGTGTATACGAAAATGTTGATAACATTGATGGCCGGTTGTTGCCGTTCAACCAAAATTGGCCACGCTTAAAAAGCCATTTCAAAAATAATTAAGCTAATTGTGTGCGCTTTGCCCTGGTCATGAAGCAATGCGCCTAACCCAAACACAACAACAACAACAACAGTGAACCCATTGGGATAATTACCATGCAGGGCACACACCGAGATGAGAGAGAGAGAGAGAGAAAGATGCAAACATATGTAGATGGATGGGTCGTTGGTTATAAACCCTAATTTTATACTCGCAGCAGAGTTGGATTGTGTTGGTCGTCGGTTCGTTTTGAATTCCCGTAGGCTACTCACCAATGGCCAAATGTACAGATAGCGCAACTTTATTAATGCTTAGCGCCCAGATGCGTAAATTGTGAACACGCTCGACGCCCTCAATGCGCTGAAATATCTGCAGAACCTCTTCATAATGCATATAGTTCGGAGTTCCCTCCATGAGAACCTACACAAAAACAAAACATTAATAATTATGATATAAGCGAGCTACATTGGTTCATAGTTAAATAAACACAAACAGATATCTAACAATATAATAATTAAAGATACTCCCATTTATTTATTTTACCTAACTTGGTTCATTTTCAATTAGTTTGTATTTTCAATCTATATAAACAACTTGATTGAAAGCTGTATAAGTTTATTTATTTTTATATTAATTACTTTATTTCAATCAATAATGTAATTGAAAATGTTTATCTGATTAGTATTTAAACTTTATTAATAATTTCAGACTAATTTTTTCAAAATTCGAAATTATAGAATTTTTAAGTTGAATGAATGAATGAACCAACACTCAAAAAATAACTTCAACTTTAATATAAAAGTATAATTCGACTTATGGCATAAATAAAATTCAATATTTTTCTATATGCATCGATGCTGGCTTCTTCTTGAAATAAATAATGTCAAACGTATTTAATACTTAATAAACAAGTAAGAAGGCTCTAGTCGAGAAATCCCGACTAGCCGATTCCCATTTTTAATGGGATCAGGGTATAAAAATACTCAACTTACAAATTGAATGCAAAGTGCATTTAAATATATTTAAATATATCCAACTATGCTAGATCTAAATACAATAAGTATTGCAATAAATAACAACTTATTTTAAGTTGTTATTAAGTTAAAACAAGGAAAGAATAATATTCGGTAGAAAGCAAACTTATTTGTAAAATATAACCAGACAACATTGAATTAAAAGAAATAAAAAGTTAACCACGATTTTTGAATAATTATAGCTTAAAATAAATTAAAATCGTTTACAGTTTCTATTGAATATTAGTTTTAAAAAATAATTTAAACATTTACTCACCAAAAGCGCATCCTTCATAATTGTAAACGTGGTAAACAAGACGATAACGGAAAAGACAAATGTACAAATTGGATCGACAATTGCGTATTGTGGCCAAAAGTAGATGACACCGGCAGCCACAAAGACGCCAACGCTCTGGATAACATCGCCAATAACGTGTATGAAAGCGGCCCGCACATTCATATTGACAGCTTCGCGACCCGTCTGGCCGCCATGATGATGGGCACCGGGTGCCGTTTCCGCCAGGACAGCAGCTATTTCCAGATCGAGGCCGGGATCGACCAGCTTGGCATTCTGATACGAGTAACTGGGCAGGCCGGCGCCCGGCAATTCAGCATCCTCGGGATCAAAGGCGACGCCGCCTTCGATACGTTTCGTCGGCGAGGCGGCGCATGGTGTCGATGTGGCATCCACATGTGCAGCGGCGACTTTCCTTTGCTGCTTTTTGGTTTTCTTGTTGCTCTTCGAGCTGCCGTGGCTGTGACCATGCCCCCCACTGCCACCGCCAATGCCGTGCGAGTGTCCATGTTGCAGCTGCACACCCATACTGCAAAAACGTGGCATGAGAAATTGAAAAACGTTATCACAAATGTTTAATATTCTTGAAAATTTTTCAATCCATGCGCCGCGCATCCCCAAGCCGCCATTTACACACACATACATATAACACTCCCAACTAGCCACCTGCCAGCAAGCTATTCGGCCACGGCAGTCTGGCCGCAAAACACACAAAAAAAGAACAACAAGAGAAATCTCCACAGACAAAATAAAAAACTTTTTTCGGGCATGCGGCCGACGCTTTTGCATTGTTTGGCATTTTATTTCAGCATTTTAATGTACCAACAGCCGCAAAAGGCAAACAAAACAACAAACACACACTATGCACAGTGTGTTAACAACAAATTATATGTATTTAAAATAAAATATATATTTATATATATATATATATATATGTATATGTATATGTATATGTATATGTATATGTATATGTATATGTATATGTATATGTATATGTATATGTATATGTATATGTATATGTATATGAATATGTTTATGTATATGTATATGTATATGTATATGTATATGTATATGTATATGTATATGTATATGTATATGTATATGTATATGTATATGTATATGTATATGTATATGTATATGTATATGTATATGTATATGTATATGTATATGTATATGTATATGTATATGTATATGTATATGTATATGTATATGTATATGTATATGTATATGTATATGTATATGTATATGTATATGTATATGTATATGTATATCTATATGTATATATATATATGTATATGTATATGTATATGTATATGTATATGTATATGTATATGTATATGTATATGTATATGTATATGTATATGTATATGTATATGTATATGTATATGTATATGTATATGTATATTTATATGTATATGTATATGTATATGTATATGTATATGTATATGTATATGTATATGTATATGTATATGTATATGTATATGTATATATATATGTATATGTATATGTATATGTATATTTATATGTATATGTATATGTATATGTATATGTATATGTATATTTATATGTATATGTATATATAAATATATATACATCCTATAATTAACTTTGTAATTGATGAACAGGACATTAGAAAAAATATAGTTTTTAAAGATGTTAACTGGCCTTTACGATTTTTAATATCGTTGATAAGGGGTCACACTGAAACGGAACATTAAGGATTTTCGTTATATTTATTTTGCAAATTTTTTTTAGAATGATTTTTCAAGAATCTTTTACCAAAACTTTAAAACTTTTATTTTTATAATAATAATTATTGGTTTGATTGTTAATTGTAAATAAAGCTGAAAATGGTTTTTTTTTATATTTTCCTGCTTAAACAAATTAATTGCATTTTTTTTGTATATATAAGCTTAGCTGATTAAAAATATGCAATCGACCAATCAAAGGATAATTATGCATAACTATAATAATAAAAACGTTCAACGCACCAAAAAGATAAAATACAAATCATCAAGCGTTCATTAGCTTAATTTTTTTCAGCATATTACAAATGAGGAAAAACACTTGATTTGGTCACACTGTAAACAGCCGTGGGCTATGTGCTCTGTGTACCGGAAGGTGTGCGAGCCGCTCGACCGCCCATTCGACTAGGTCCGTCCGTTTGGTTCGACCCGCTGCTGTGGGCATCACTCCGGATGCACCGCTGCATGCAAATACAAATGTATTGTCGAAAATGGCGACCGGTTGCCTAGAACTCTGCCCTCTACTACCCCTACTACCTTCCTATTCGACAGTATCCCCAAACGCCGAGTTGGCTGTTTTTGGATAGCATGCATCAGGCAGTTAATAGCTCGGCACATTGACTTTTTATTCATTTTAAATGCTCCGACGTTGCAGATTTATGGCTTTTCTATTTTTCGGGGTAAAAAGTCCATGACCAAAACCCCATTCTCTTTGTTGTGGCTGTTGTCCATCCTATATACATACATATACATATACATATAGCTCTACGCCGGCTGCACTTAGCCGCCTTTTTGGGGAAAACAATGCAGCTCTCCAGGCCGGGCATCAATAAATAAACTGGCATAAATTACGCACAGGCCAATAGCATACACAATACGTATATATATGACATACAGATACACACACACACACACACACACACATGTGAACAGCGTGAACGATGTCGATTTGCGGCTAATTGACGTGACGGCAAAGTTGACCCAAAGATACCAGCGTTGCAATCAAAATAAACGACTACTGGGAATCGAAAGTGAATAACCCAGCAAAATCAAATAAAACACTTTGTCAGCCAGACAGATACAAAGAGATAATATTATGAACCTTTCGGGATATAGTAAACAGTATTGAAAATAATTCAAAAGGTTGCATGCTAATTGAATATTAAGCTAAGGCTAAGCAGTTAACGTTCTGTTGAATAATGTGATATTCGTATAACAAGCAGAAAAAAGCATCGCCTTATCCCTAGTCAGTACAAGTACAACTTTCGATAACTACTTAACGAGGAGTTTCCGATATAAACATGTGATCGATAACAATAAAATCTTGAATGTGGAAAACTTGGAAATGGCGTTTGATTAGATTTTTATTAAAGTCGGTTGAGAAACTCCGTAGACATGGAACATTGGAGTTAAGTGACGTATCACACTCACACACATACTTGAGGAGCTGTCTTTACGCCTGTTTACTAAAGGGTTTAAAGTATCTTCTAGTCGGGATATCTCGACCAAAGTTTTCTTATTTGTTAAAAAACTGTAGCTGAAGGATTATTTGTATTGTTATTAACATAGTTTTTTGTTGAGTTGGCAATGATAAAGGCAATTAAAACAGATTAAGTGAGAAATTAATAATCATTTAAAGTTTTCTTCATTGAATAATTGCTTTCACTTCATATTTAGTTTGTTGAGATCTTTAAATATGATCTAATAATTGTTTTGAATAATGCTTAAATTGAAGATTGTTTGAAACGATAAGACGATAAAAGAATACTTAAACATTAATAATTAGTGAAACTATTTGCTAGCATATGAACTGAATAGAGATCAAAATTTTCCTTTGGTCAACTTTCCATATTGCAAACTATATTACGCGTTAATTCAACTTTCTTACGTTTCTTTAAATGCTTGTTGTTTATTTGTGTATGCTCGAATTCCTGCCACTTGAGAGTTGAGAGTGGGGATCTACTGAGCCAGAGCTTGTTAGCCTGACAAGTCAATTTCATTTTCAATTTCTGAGACCTGGCCGCCAAATGCGGCCATAATTTGTCAAAAAACGAAGAAAAAAAAAAAAAAAGTAAGGAAGAAACATAACAAGAAAAGACCCCATTACAGTGTTGCCCCTTCTTGTTGCAGAGGATTCAGTCGCAACACGAACGAGCGACGCGTTGATGGGCGCTAAATAAATTGTACAGGGCAGGTCTTTAGTTACTCCAACTTCTGCTACTCTTGCTGCTTGGCTACACTGAAAAATCAATCATTTAGTTAGGATAATTTAATTATTTTTGTATGATGCCAATTCAAAATAAAAGAATATACTTTCTCGAAACATGAAATTTGTTAACAAAAATGGTAAAAATGGCTCTAGTCGAGAATACTTAGATACCCTTAACCATACGCATACTGTCGTGCCTGAACCATTAGGCTATCTCAGGTGTTTCTTGGGGCCAATTTGACACAGATTTCCATTATTTTGCTTATAGTTTCGAAAACAATTTGAATGTTATCCAAAATCAAGATTTTATTGTTATAAATTTCATGTGCATAGTGAAAACGTGAAGAGTTATCAATAATTTGAAACAAACTCGTTCTGCCTATGGTATAAAATACTTCAAGAAACGTAAATGAAAATGTTTGCTTTTTCTGTAAGTGTAGTTCCTCCACCTCTATGGTCTTTGCAGCTGTGACTGCCTCCTTGCACGCGGTCAACAAAATAACAACAGCAATAGCAACAAGAAAAGCATTGGCTGTATGAAAGTCCTGATGCTGATGCTGATGCTGAAGCTGAAAGCTAGAGCTGTATTCAATGCCAAGCACATACGCTTTTTGACTTTGAACATCCGATTGCCAAGGCATTTTGCAGCTTTTAGCGAGACGCTGCTGCTGCTGTTTGCTGTTGCTCCTGCGTGTGTGTCCTTTCATGTGAAAAAAATGCCAAATGTTCTGTTGTTGTTGTTGTTGTTGTTGCTGTTGGTGGTGCTCTGCTAGTAGATTTGTAGCTAGCTATCTGACTCGCTCTTACCATTTGGCGCCCCATTGTTGTACGAACTGCGTTGCTGTAATTTGTAGCGCGCAATGAAGCATTTCCCTTGATTTTGCGGCATCTTTACTCGCCTCGTTAGTGGCCAACAAACGACAGCAGCCATGACAACGCCAACACCAGCACAAGCAGCAGCAGTAACCATCAACCAGGACCAAGGACCAAGCCAGAACATGGGAAACAGCGCTGGCAACGACAATGGCGATGGCAACATGTCCTGATTTAATTGACAGGAACATAAATATTAGCGCATATCTTGGCGACCGACTCGTTCTACCCCATATCTTTCCCTCTCTCTTAGTCTCGTATGTGACTGGGACAGGACACGCACGGTACGAAGGAACGGCAGGATGTCGGGAGGAGCATGTCAACCGGTTGAGCAGCTCGTTAAGCTGTCGCTCCCTCCATGCAACCGACGATATGCCACACGTTTATTATGATCCTCTTAATGCGCATTTTACAACGCCGAGTGCTGTTATATTTACTTGCCCCGCACCCTAATCAACCAAATCAACCAAACAAACATCAAAAAGGGTTCAAAAATAGCTAACAACTTTTATAAATGTTCAGTGAATTGTATTCACTTTTGAGGCTTGAGTTTGCGACTGTTCGCGACTCACTTAACTTAAATCACAGTTAATTAATTACACTAGAAAAATTAGTTAAAAGCTTCAAAGAATTAAACGGTCAAGTTTTAAAACTCTCATTGATTATTTGAAAATAATTTTTAGTCAGCTTAAATTTAATTTAATGAACTAAGAGCGCTGTTTGATTTTGATTGTTGTGGTGACAACTAATTTGTCAACATTTTTAAATAGATTAAATGCAGACCACAAAAAATTTTTTTACTTCCTAACAATAATCCCTTGAGTCACGATTTATTTAGGCATATCTAATTTTACTGTATAATCATGAGTAATATTATATATATACATATATTATTACATATTAGTCAGAAAATAAGTAAATGAATCCACGAGATGGATTAAACTAAACAAACATAAGATACATTTTAATAATTTTGAATTTTCTCAGTCGTCAAATTTACCTAAAGGTAAAATAACTAGGATACAAAAAAAGAAAATAACTTTACATGCCCATTAACCAATTATTATTATTTTTTTAAATATCTTTTTAGTTTTAATACTTTAAAAGTTATATATTAATAGCCTCAATTGTTACATTATTGCCTCTAAGGTTCTATGAAAGTTTTTATTAAATATTTGAAAAATTTGTAAGAAAAATTACTTAAGTTGAATTACTTGATTTAAAATAATTACCTACAACTTTGGCTTAAAAACCTCTGCAATGAACTACTTTAATCCATGTAAAGACAAATTGTAATGGGTTAAATACATTTTGCTTATCTTATCTTATCTCATTTGGAGTTCATAATCAATCATATCTTTTCATCGTTATCGTTATCAACGATAATATTGCATTATCGTAATCAGTGCTTTGTGCTTTATAATCAAATAGAGGAGGGAACCCAACTTTGTCAACTTTCCTAAATTGTCGCAGCTAAAACACTCGCCTCTAAATTTCTTCAAGCCCACTTTCGCTTCCCACATTCTGCCACAATTGCATCCTCTGTTTCCCCGCCCTTACCTTTCCTTCTCTTTCCCACACTCTCCTCTCTCTCTCTCTGTTTCTCTCATCATTCTCATATTTCAGCTGGTTTCGCTAATGTCCCACCTGCCATTTACGGTTCTGGCCACGCTTTTGTGTGCATGCGTTTGAGCTTGTATGTGTGTGTTTGTGTGTGTGTGTGTGTATGTGTTTGTGCTTCTAATGGCCGTTTTTAACGATGTGGAGTTGCCGGGATTGCCACTTTAAGCTGCCACTCCGTAAAGCGGCTTCGGGTAAATCTAAAACAAAAACTAAACGCAAAACTTTGCTGCTGCTGCTGCTGCTGGCTTTTGCTAATTGAACTTAAAACACGCCAAAACTCTTCTAAATTCAACTAAGTACAAAGACTTAAAAATAAAGTCAGCCACTGCGATGTATTTGGTGGATTATAACTAAAGATTGAACTGAAAATACTCAACAAGTATTTCTTTGATCTTTGTTGAACAAACTTTCTTCTTATATTTAAAGATTTTTCGCCGATTTCATGATTCTTTATATATTTATCCATTTGAAAGTTCAGCAATTTTCAATTCAAAACTCATTTAACAATAATTTCCTAGTTCTTTACACAAACTACAGGGTACAAACAGTTGCATAACGAGCTTTCGAGATCGCATAACTAAACAAACAAAAAAAAAGCAAAAATTGTGGCTATTTAATATCGCTGTTCGATGTGCAGCCAAACACGTTTGGACAAGTGAAGCCTCAGCAGCGTTGACTTCGAGTTTCTTTGCTCTGATGGCAAAAGATGACCCACAATCTCCATCCAACTTCAGTTCGCTGACCAGACCGGACAGTTTGCCACGCCCACTTTTTGTTTGTTCTTTGGCTTTTCCCTTGGCGTGCGCGCGCGAGTTGCAAAAAAATAAAGCCCTCGATAAAAGTTGCTGTTGCTGCCGTTGCACGTTTTTCACAATCAATTCACGTAATCAAACAATTCAAGTGGCAAACACTGAAAATGCCAACGTCAACTGGAAAATTTGCGCAACTACCAACAACAACAACAACAATAACAAGCACAAGAAAAGGTGAAGAAGAGCAAAAGGGCGTACACACACACACACATACAACGAAAACAGAAGCATGTGCCGAGCATTGAAACGTTTCGATTTATGCGCCAAAAACTATGCTTCGACAGCCACATAAACGAGGCAATAGAAAGGACGGGTGGGTGCAGCCGTGGCTAGAGAGGGGAGGGGCAGAGTGCGGTAGGTAAGGTGGCAGCTGCAGTTGCAGGTGCTGCATACGACGCAATCAAAACAAGCATAACAAAGCACTACATTAAAATAACAAACGAACATCAAATACTCTACTTTTGATTGCCAGAGATTTTCGATTAATGGTTGAAAAATAAATCTATTAAGTTTTAAAAGCACTAAAAGAAGTACAATGCCAATTAATCAATCATTCATCATATAAAATTATCGATTACTTATCTAGCTGTATGTTTGTAATCTATCGAAAATCGATTAATTCTTCTTACTATTAAAGCAGTTATTTCATTAATGCAAGCTTTTAAAATCAATCAATCATTATATAAATTATCGATTACATACCATAGGTAATTTATAATCTATCGAAAATCGATTTTTAATTCTTCGTACTATTAAAGCAGTTATTTAATCAATGCAAGCTTTTAAAATCAATCATTATATAAATTATCGATTACATACCATAGGTAATTTATAATCTATCGAAAATCGATTTTTAATTCTTCTTACTATTAAAGCAGTTATTTTATTAATGCTAGCTTTTAAAATCAATCAATCATTATATAAATTATCGATTACATATCTAGATGTAATTTATAATCTATCGAAAATCGATTTTAAAATATTTCTTACTATTAAAAAAGGTTGTTTAAACATTACGACTACAGACGACTGTGAATTGAATTAGTTGACAAGTTTTAAGGCTGTTAAATCACATCGAAAAGTTAATATACTTCTCTCAAATATAGTGGAGAAGTGATCCACCTTGGGAGTAGTCCAACACAAATACAGGGAACAAAAAACAAGAAAATAAGAAAATCTAAAACGAACAAAAATCGTCGCCGTAGTTGCAGTCATCGTTGACGTCGCTTTTGCCTTTTGTTGACGCAAAAAAAAAATTCGAAACTTGTGTGTGGAGAGAAAAGTTGTCGCTAAAATGTATGGAGAAAGTTACCGCAACAACTGGCAGCGTGTACGACTCGAAGAGCCGGAATGCATACTATAGGAATGCCATGTCTGCCTGCCAGGATAGTTGCGTTGTTGACCCATTTGCTGGCCCATGCCCATGTACAAGTTGATTGCGGCAATTGCAATTGGAAAACTGCCCAAAGGGAGCTATGGCAGGCAGGCAGGCAGGCGGCAAACATACAGACACACAGCCAAGTTAAACGGAAAGACAGTAAGACTAGAGATTTTAGATATCGAGTGCAACAAGCTAACGCTACTTACATGACATTAACCAAAATGGCCAGGCCCGATGTGATCAGCATGATCTCGGCATCCACTTCAAAATCACCAGTAATGAGTCGTCCGATTGCCAGCCAAACCAGTATGCCAGTTATGACCCAGATCATAAATACAGAGGCCATGGCGCCAATCACTTCCGCACGATACCATCCGAAGGACATTCTACCGAAAAAAGATGCAAAAAACAAAGAGTTGATTAAAAACTTTCCACAATAAAAGTTCGTGCGCAAAAGTTTAGATTTGTTGTCTTCTGATTGTGGGCATAAGAATGAAAAATAAATTAAATAATAAGTTTAATTGCATTATCAATGTGTCTCCATATTATAAAGTTTAAAGAAATTTTTGCAAAGTTCAGACCTTACAATAACTTTATAAAAACTTTAAAATAAAAATATAAATCATAGTGATATTTAGTAGCAAAATATTAAAATAAATAAAAAAATAAATAAATAATGAGTTAAGTAAATTATCAAGAAGTTCACTAAAAACTATTTAAAGTCAATTTTAATGTGACTTTTGAAATGAAAAATAATTCTTTAATGACAAATTAGTTTTAAAATCATTTAAGTTGTAGCTTTTAAATTTTATTAAGGGATTTCCTTATGTATTTTAAGTCAAGTTGTTGTATAAATTTTTTCGGGAATTATTTTAAGTCTACTTTTGTAAAACATTCTACTCAAAAAATGGTAATTAAACTTCATATTTCAAAAATGTAAACGAAAACGAAAAACTATTATAAAAATCATTAAAATCATAACATTAAATCAAATGATTAAGCAATTTATATGAACATGCCTCGACGCCGCGTTTAAATGTTGTTAAGTCGAAGGAAGGGGCGCAAGGGGGCGGCATAAAATTAACATAAGTTGATAAATGCGACACGAAAAATTTGTCAAATGCCATTTTAATTTGAGTGTCTCGGTGTTTTTTTAAGGGGCGCGTCAAGTGTTCAGCTGGGTTGGACAGACAATATGGTGCAGGGAGCAGGGAGCAGGGAGCAGGGATATAGGTTGGGTTTAGTTTTAGTTTAGTTTGGTTTGGTTTGGTTTTAGGTTTCCTAATGTAATGAGCGCATTGCATGTAAGTCGCGTTGTTTTATATTGCTTTCTTTTCCTTTTGCTTTTTTGGTTTCAAAGTCAACACCTAAATGGTGGAGACGAACGACGTTCGTTCAATTAAAGCGCTGTTCGCTAGGTGGAGCCACTCGTTGTCGCTCGTTATAAAATTGAAATAATGGCTAATGCCAACAATTTTGGCCAGCCTGCATGCCAACTAGGATATCCCTTCTCTCTCTCTCTCACCCCCCCGTGTGCTAACTAATGCGACACACCGGCCGCCAACTATGTACAACAAAAATGCGAGCAACGAATGTCTCGCCATAATAATACAATTTAATTTCCAGCAAACATCCGTTCTCCCATACCCTGTTCACCTCTGCCGCTGCTGCTGCTGCTGCCAACCACCCCATTAACAGATTGTGTCAATGTATATGGTATATATATATATATATAAGTTTATATAATATACATATATATATATATATTTGTGTAGGGCGCATTGCAACTGCAAGTGCAGCCATTTGCTTAATGACCGCCTGCCTTCGAATCCCCCTTGGTTTCGGTCTTGCTCGACGCAAACTGGCTGCTGCTGCTGCTGCTGCTGCTGTAAGCGTTGCCAGCAAAGTTGCCACCTTATTTACGGGGCACATTGGGCTGGATGCTGTCCAAAAATTAAACATTAAATGCATTAGCAAAAGAACAGAAAACATAGCAAATACTTATTGTCAAGTTAATTGCGTTGAGTCCAACAACACTAAACTTAATAATGTTCAAGGTCGTCGGACATCAGGCAATTAAATATTATCATTCAAGTCAAGTGTTGATTGAAATTATAATCAATTAAGAAGTTAGCGCAATGCCACAACTTGCTAACACTTACATAATATGTCTGAATTGTTGTCAGAACTTTCAGAAGTTGGCGAAAAAGGCAAAAACATTTGCAAACTCTTGTGGCATACCACACAAAACAAACAGTATAAACAAAATTAAAATAGCTAAATAAATTATAAAACTGGGCAAAAGTTATAAAAATGAATAACACCTTAAGCAATGTTTTTATGAACAACTAAAAATTACACTGCATAATTTTTTTGGATATTTCAAAAACTCAATTACTTTAGATATCATTTAGTATAGCTAACCAAAGAGGATTACAAATAAAAATAATAAATAAATAAACAAAAAGATTATTAATTTATATTTGAAAAGCCTCTTAAATAGTGCTTTAAAATAATAACAATTTGTATTTAAATGCAAACAAACTTTTATAACATTTTACGTTTTTATAGTTTTCTACATTTTTTTTTACTACATTCTGATTTTCCTCTTTTAATCTTATTTATTATTAGTAGACATAGGACCAAAACTATTTTTATTCTTTCTTTTTTTAAATATATTTTATCGTACAATATTAATAATATTTTATTTTATGTTATAAATAACTGGAGTTTTTTTACATGCTGCCAAGCGAAATTTCTTTCTTTTAAACTTTAACATGTGTGAAACAAAATATATTCCGTATTTTAAAAAATTTTGAGTCACCTTAGTTTTGTAGATATCTCATAAAAATAATGCACCAATGTGCATGTGTTTCTGCGTTTGCCTTTGCAATTGTGCAAATGTGTTTTGTTTTGATAAATTAGGCTTGTCAACTTGGCAACGGCAACGGCAACAGCAATGGGAGTGGCAATAAGCATGGGAATGGGAAAGGCAAAGCTCTGAACCGCAATAAGAGCTAGGACCTGCTGCAGTAGAAGAAGGCAAAGGCACCAAGGCTGAGGCTTGCAACCAGGCGCTTCATATGAAGCAGCAGCAGCAGCAGCAGCAGTAGCAGAAACAACAAGAGCAACAACGCGACGAGGCACAAAGTCTGAGGCAGTGGCAGAAAATTTACAAAATTACCATGCAACACGCTTGAAATTGCAAAAGTTTTTCATTATTCACTTTGTGGCTGCAGTCGAGTCGTCGAGTGAGTGAGATTTTTGCATGAATGAGCAGAACGTGCCGGCCTAGGCCAAAAGAGAGAAGGGAGAGGAGAACTGCGAGAGAACACACACACACACAAACACACACACACACAAACACACACACACAACCAGTACAAGAACAGAGAACAGAGAATAAGAACGAGCATGAGAACAAGATGGATGCAAAACACCCACTCGATGCTTTTGCCTCAGAACTTTCGAATAGGGATGAGGAGATGCGGTGAGGTGAGTTGGGTTAGTTTGGGTAGGGCGTAAGTTATACGCAGTAACCAAAGACCAATTGAAAAATGTGCAATGGCCAAATGTACGCAACAGCAGAACAGCAAAAGTACAAATAGCAAATGCAGCAGCATCAGCAATAGCAGCAGGCAGTGAAAATTTGGAAAACAGGCTTTTCGCCTAATTAGACGGAAGGCGGCAACGGCAGGTTAGCGTTGCGGGGGGCCAAGAGATTTCAATGCGGATGAAGCCAGCCAAGTGGCAGAAATGATGCCAAAAGAAAGAAGACAAAAAAAAATAAAAGATACTTGGCAAAGGATTCTATGTCTTTGTTGTATACTTTAATACATTCTAAAGGCTTGTTAAATGCCAAAATAATACGTGTATATGTTCCCTTCTATGTTGTTTAGCATTAAGGTTCACATAAAGCTATTCAAAACATTTCTAAACCTTTTCTCAGAACTAATCTAACAGAATGCAACCTATGGTTACAAAAATAAAAGAACTTCCACATTTTCAAGGAATTTTACAGAATATTATCCGAGTTGTTGGAATATAGAAATAAATACTTAATCTATATAAAAATCGGCTTAAAATAATAAAATAGCATGAACATTTCAATGTATTTCAGTTTTACGATTTGTATATAGAAAAATCTATATGTTTTCTATATTTATAAGATTTCTTATTATTTTTGTGATTACTTTTAGATTTGTAAAAATAATCTAGCTACAAAATATTTATAAGAATCATCAACACCTTGGAGAAAGCTTTTTAATTTAATTCTATTTATAACACTAGCTTTACCAACAGCACTTTAAAATATTTCCTGGTAGAAAATACTTAATATATATATTTTTTCTTACTACTCAAAGGAAAGCACTGACAAAGAAAAATTTGATAGCGTTCGCTTTTTGCTACACTTGAAAAGTGTATATTGATTTTGTCATGAAATGAGTAACGCTTAGAAGAAAACAAAACCGAACATATCAACATCATTATACACATACTGGACCCAGATCGAACCACTAAGTCATATTTAACTAACCAGATTAAGCAATTAATACTTTTAAATGTATATAATATTCGGCATGCCAAAAATAGTCTCTTTTTTTTTGGTAGTTCATTCAAAAATTGTTCAACTGCTGGCGCACATTGGCTTGACTGAGTTGAAGTTTGAGTTTCGCATGGAGAAACAGACCAAATTGGAGCGTCGTGTCAAAAAGTAGTTGGCAAAGCACGCTCGCAAAAAAAAAAGTAAAAAAATTAAAAAAATGAAATGGAAAGAAAAGTTTAATGTTTTATTGATTTCCTTCAGCTGTCGAAAGAGGCGAGAGAATATAAAGTTTTCTCTCGTTTCTGCTTTGGGTGGCACACAACACACACAGAGACTTACCGTTGCGTGGATGGACGTCCGGCAATCCAGATGGCAAACAGTGAGATCATAAAACTGGCAAAATCGGTGAGTAAGTGTGCAGCATCTGATGCAATGGCCAAGCTGTTCGATAAAAAGCCACCTGTGGGACAGAGGAAGAAAATAAACAGAGAGCGAGAGAGAGAGAGAGTTAAAGCGAGTGTTAAGAGTAAATATATGTGAGGAAGAAAAAACCAAAAAATAAACTTGCAATCGGTGGAAATACTAGTAAAGCAGGACAAAAGACAGTTTCCCCCTTTCCTTTAACCACCACCTTAACGGCCATCATCAAATGGTTAGCCGAACAGCAAAAAGGAGGTGCCGCATTCAGACAGTGTCTCAACTATTTCGATTTAAAACCAAAGCAAAAGTGGTAGAGAGGCAGACAAAGAGGCAGACAAAAAGAAAGAGAAAGAGAGAGAGTGTAAGATAGTTACGGGAATTTGGCCAATGGCACCGATGGCACATTGTTGGTAATTGCAAAGCGATTAACAGCAACAGCAAGGACAATGGGTAGACGACGGGACGGGCAGGGAACGACAGGGTCGCATTGGCAGCACTTGCAGCGCTTGAAAATTATATGTTTATTGTATAACAAGCCCACTCCATTAGATGGCAGAAGACACGACAGACAGTAAGCCCCTTCCGGTCGCCATATTGTTGAACTTCCGGTGCTCAGTTTTTTAATCGTCTCGTCCTTTTTATACCATCCATTCATTTTTTTTTATTTTACCATTTGCTTCTTGCTGCTCCTTGCTTGTTTGACTGAAAAGCTTTTCTTTACACTCAGCTCTCTGAGGTGAGCGAAATTAGTTAAGGGAATTCGAAGCAAACAACAAATACAAACAAGTAAGAAGGCTCTAGTCGCGAAATGCCGACTAGACGATACCCTGAACTCGATACTTCACGCATACACTCAGTGCAAGTATCTATGGTGTTTCCAAACCGAATTTTCACAGATTTTCATTATATTGTCTAATGTCTTAAACGCCTTCTCAAAGTTTTCCAAGTTCAAGAATTAATTGTTATCGATTCCATGTGTAAATCAACAATATCTACGGTGTTTCCAAACCGATTTGAATACAAATTTCACAGATTTTCATTATATTGTCTAATGTCTTAAACGCCTTCTCAAAGTTTTCCAAGTTCAAGAATTAATTGTTATCGATCCCTTGTGTAAATCGGAAACGGAAAGAGTTAGCGAAAATCGAAAACAAACTTGTACTGCCTAGGGGTTAGGTGAAAGTCTGGAGTATCTAGCTCTTATAGTCTCTGAGATCAACGCGTTCATACATACAGACGGACGGACGGATCGACTCGGCTTTTGATCAAGAATTTATATACTTTATTGGGTAGGAGATGCTTTTTTCTGCCTGTTACAAACTTTTGCATACTTTTACTTAAAGGGTATAAGAATCACACAATCAAAGTAAAATGCAAAAATGGTTGAAGCAAAAATCAGGCAGGAAAACAATGAAGAATAAATGCTCTTTCTTTCCACCCTTCTCGTGTTAGTTAACTTACCAACAATTTCAGCAATCATGAAAACCAAACACAAAACACTGGCAATGATCAGCTTGCGGCGCGCCTTCACGTCCACACCCTCGCTCCGTGCACGATGGCAATGATCTCGAACTGCAATGATAATAAATGAAAAAGTTTATTAATAATTGAGTTAACAATACAATATTATCGATAAATCTTCCCGTTCCCGATATACACATGGGATCGATAAAAACAAAATCTTGAATTTGTAAACTTTCAGATGGCGTTTGAAACATTAAATGAAATAATGATAATCTATGATTGAAATCGGTTGACAAACAACAGAGATATGGGACATTAGTAGTAAAGTATGCAGTATATGCGCTGTCACACACACACACGCACACACAAACACGCATACTTGCAAGCACTGACTGTACGCGTGAAGTATTGGGTTCAGTACGTCTTGTTTACAATATATAGCACACACCGTTTATAGTAGCCAATATTTTTGACCTACCCTCCCTTAGAATTCCCAACTGGTTCTAGCTTTGAGTGGTATGGGGCTTTGCTAAGTTTTCCTAAGACCTGTTTAATTTTTTTTTTTTTTTTAAACTATTTTTTTATGATATTACTTTAAATAAGGAATAGTAGTGTATCACACACACACACACAAATACACACCCACACCAACACTCACACAGACACACACACACAGACAGACAGACACACTCACACAGACACACACACACACACACACAGACACACACACACAGACACACACACACACACACACACATACATTCACATACACACACACACAAAAAAAATTAAAAATAAATAAAATGAAAAAATCAAGTAATTGTGAACAGTGCAAAAAAGAAATAAATAATAAAAAATGACAACTAAATTAAATTAAATGTTAAAAAAAATATACGAAATATAAACATTTTCAGTGGGTTCAATTTATATTAATAAAACTACACAAAGATTTTAATTTATAGAAAATTAGAGCTTAAACGATTGCAATCAAGGAATTGTGCACAAGATAAAAAAGAAATAAATAATTAAAAATGACAACTATTATTTGTTTAAAAGAAAGTTGTGTATAGACATTTGTCTATTTATAAAATATAAAAATACAAATCTAAATATTTCTACCATTATTTCATTATGTTTTCTTGGTCTATCATATAACCAAAGCATTAGCTTTTGTCTTGCATTTGCAGTAATAAACAAATTTTTATTCTTTACGAGTTTTAAAATTTTAAATCTTTCTTTAAAAACTCTTTCTAATCTGCACTTTAAGGCAAAGCATTTAGCATTCAACTTTAAGAACAACACTTGCCCCAACCGAAAAACTGATGACAATTTCGTATTTCCTGCCACTGCATGCATTTTTGTGTTTTCTTTTTTTTTGCTCTAAAAGAATCTTTAAAAAAAAAAATGCAAACATATATAAAGTATAACCTGGACCATGCGACGTATGCGAGATGCAAGATTTTGACCCTAGGGACATTGCCTGCTCTCTCTTTTTCTTTCCTTTTGCTCCCTTTTTGGCACTTGCATTCTTTGTGCATGTGTGTGTGTGTGTGCTTTGTATCCCCTCTGCTTGCTGCCTGCTGCCTGCCCGGCATCTGTTATGCCGTTTACATATTTACAAAACAGGCATTTAAATTTATTTAACATTGGTACGTGAATAATGACCACCGACGCTGTTTGCCATGGTTGCCACGCCTTTCCCCCCAAGACACACACACACACACACACATATATGAACGGCGGACCTGAGGACCTGGTTGGAATGGGGTTTGGTGTCAGTGACAGGGTTGCCACCCCATTTTTGGGTCGTTTGGCTAGGAGCAGTCTATTAAATACTTTATTGCATTTGTCGCAGCCGTATTTCATGCTTTGTCATTTCCCGCTGCATTTTCTTTCTTTGTACACTCTTTTTTTTATTCCAACTTCGTTGTGTTGTGCACTTTGTGCCTTTGTTCGTTCCGTTAGTGAGAAGAGGGAGTGCGAAAGAGAGTGAGTGAGAGAGTGTAAGAGATGGACAGAGTTGTGCATATGGTTTGGTTTCGTTGCGCGGTTTCTTCATTTGAATTCAGCACAAGGACATCACCAACGTATACTCCTCGCTCTCTCTTTCCTCATTCAATTCAAGAGTCTTCGGCAACTCTGACTGCACCAGTAGCAACAGTGCCGGCAGCGAAATTAAATTCCAGCAAGGTACAAGGTACGAATTCACCTATTAGATTCGCACACACTCACACATATGCACACACACACACATAGACTGTGTCGTCCTTTCGTCATCGTTATCGTTGGAACTGATGCATAAAAATCATCAGCATTCTTGCCATTCAAACAACTCCCGATTCATCAGCATCTTTAATTGGTCCACCTTGGTCCGCCTGCCCCCGAAAATGTGCAACACACGAAAGGCGTCGCTTGCCATTCATGTTTCTGGCTTTCATTGGAATTCATTCATTCATTCTGTCGTCAACACAATGGGCACTTGCTATAAATTATTGATGTTCAGACCACCTTTCGATATCGCAAAATTATAATAATTGCTTTTCACGATATATTCTTGACTTTGGACTTTTGGTATACCCAGTATAATTTGGAATCATGAAAATCACTTCGAATCCGTTGAGATATATATTTGTAACAAGATTTCAATGGAACTCAGTTCATACTACTCTTTCTTACAGGGTATATCGTTCACTTGATCACGTGTGTACCTTCGCACTGCTTGAGCTCTTTGAGCTGAAATAAATCCATTGCCAGAGCACTCAATCACAATTACAAACAGATGAGACGCTGCACTTGGAAACTATTGTCACAAGATAACGATACACGATATACGAGAGCTGGTCGCATCTGGTCGATCCGTGTTTAACGACAGATTTTATTGCATGGCCAGCTAGTTAGAGAGCTAACTACAGCTTTATCAGCTGTTTAGCGACATGCTTAGCTTATTATTTTGAAGAAGCTTGTTAGCTGCACAGCAGGGTTCAACACATGATTAAGTTGGTTGGATGAAGATGAGCATTTTTGGAGTAGCAACACTGTCTAGACATGATGTAATGTCATTTAGTGTTGTGTTCCGTCTGCCAATAAATCCAATCAGCAGAGAGCGAGCGAGAGAGAGAGAGAGAGCGAAGAAGGGAGCAGTTAGTTTATTTACTTATCGAAAAGGAAATTAAACTGCTGGCGAAGTTGATCGAAGAGTTGAGAGTTTGCTTTAACGCTGGACGTTATAGAAAAATGAGAGCCGTTCATTTATTAGACAGAGTTGTCATATATACGTAAGTTATGAGCTAGTTCAGTGCCAAAATTTATTGCATGTGGCAATAGTCAAGCAGCGGTTCAAGCATAAATTTTGATTATAACCAAAGCGACACATCTGCCGCTGCTACTTGCCGCTGCTGCTTGCTACTTGCTGCATGACTCCACACATTCATTTCCACAAAATTGCGACCAAGTTTGCAAACGTTGAATATCATCAACTGATTGATGACAAGGCGAAGTCGGCCTTAATCATCGAACATCGTGACGCTTTCGTGACACGAACTCAAATTGTTAAGAGAAAAAAACATTATTATGTACGATATTTTGTAAGCAAGGAAAAGTAGAAACAAATAATTATATTGTTAGGGTATTAAAAGATGAAAGAATATTTTATCTATCTAGTAAATAATATGGTTAATAATGTGCATTATTATTTTAAATGCGTTGAATGAAATTACGTCATTTTATGTTCAACAAAGACCTCAAACAAGGGTAAAATATTATATATGTGAGCAATTCTTAATACTTAAAATATTAAAATATTTTTGAATAAAACGTTTCAAGTATTTTCAAGAAAACCTGCATTCCTAATTTTATATTCTTCAATATACATTATATTATTCTTCAACAAAAATAAAACCCTTAGAAACAATTTCAGAATTGCATAATATTACCGATAGTTTTTCGTCGTGTTAAGAAGATTTGGCAGACGACCATCTCTAGCATTTAAGTGTTGCTGTGTAGGTGTGTTAGTGTGCCTGTGTGAGGGCGGTGTAGAGGTGAAAGGAGGGACACTTGCTCACCATCGACAGGCAGGTGAAACTTCTTCTCACGAATTGGCAACTCTGTCACCGTCACGGCCTTTGCCGTCATCGGCGTCGTCGTCGTCGTCTGTCGATATACACGGGCGTCGTCGTTTATTTCCATTTCCGTGTCGTCTGCCAATTAGCGCACATTACCGGGTAATAACACACAAATTGCGCAAAAAATATTTATTTTTTTTCGATTTCCAAATTCAAACTGAGCAATCACAACATACAATAATAAACCTGACGAAAAATGCTGTGAAAACTAATTTTGCTGTTGTTTGTTTGTTTTTGTTGTTTACTCTTTCTTTCTTTCTCTCTCTCTCTCGCTCTCTTTCCCTTTAGTGTGTGTCGTTTGTTTTTGCATTGACTTTTGCAGCAAAATGCCGTTGCTTGCTGCGTTTTCTTCATCATTTATGAATGACTGCAAATTGCTGTGCGCTGATTGAAAGCGACACGAAAAGTGCCACAGTTTATCAACACAGCCCCGCCGCCACCCCTCAAGTTGCACTGAAAACTAACCTTCGACTTCGACGTTGTTGGAGCGGCCATGCAAACAGAATATCTGCGAAGGCGTTGTAGAGGTTGGCGCATTGTTGTTGTTTCCTCGCTCCACTGACTGCAGCGTTGGTGTCGTACCGTAATTGTGGTTGCGCCTGCAAATACGAAAGAGAGAGAGAGTGGATTAGACGATCGAGCCGAATTAGAGTATCGAGTATCGATAATTGTATTGTTTTTGGTATTTAAATTGCATTTGGTATTTTTTAGGCAGGCAGTAAAAGGATTAAATAAGAAAACTTCTCCTGCAGCAAAAACAAAAGCAAAATGCATGAGAGAATTTAACTGCTTGATGGGTGCCAAGTACGATGTTTTAAACAACACACAATAAAAGTGCATGCTTCGCCCACCTTCGTGCCCTTCCAGTACACGAATTCACGTAATGAGCAGCGGGAATAAAATAAATAAAATCTGCGAAAAAAAATACGACGAAGCGCTTGAAAAGGGTTTTTTGATAGGTGCTAAAAAGGAAAACTGCTACGAAAAATTCAATTTGAAGTTTTGTTACTTAACCCAAACTACAACGACTTCTACTTCCCAGTGCCACGCCTCCGCGTGCAAACGCCCCATCATCAGCGGCACACAACAAAAGCGTGGGCGCTCTCTTTTTCTCACACACACACACATATGCACATGCACATGTTTGTATGTGCGTGTCTATTTGATGTGCCCGTTGATAAGTTTGCTGTATGTGTGTGCAGGTGCTAGCGGGTAGAAGATGAGGGGAGCGCGTAATTTTTACTACGAAAAGTGCAAATGGCGCTAAACTACTTGCTCTGCAAGTTTGCAACGCAATTGCAGCAACAAGCACAAAAAAAAGAAACGCAAAGAAAAGAAAATGGAAAAAATAGACTAGGTTTGCAGCCACTTCACTTTAAGCTCTTCTTTCCATCAAGTTTCGAGCGCTTTTATCACCAAACTCACACACACACACACACAAACCCACCCACACCTTAAGCGACAGTTGTTGCTGATCCCACGGTCTGGCGCTTTCACGCCTATTTAACAAATCAGCAGCTCATTTGGCGGCTTTCCTGTTTGCTCTTTATGTTAATTTTTCTGTGATTTTTTTTTTTATTTGTTTGGCTAAAGAATTTGCACAAATTTCTGGTACTGCAAGGAGTTTGTTTGTTTGTTTTCCCCCACTTAGCTAATGGTAACTTACGTCACAATCGGCGTGTCTTCATTTCTAGACATATTTATACAATTAGAAAAAAACAATTAACACAAAACTGAAACCACGACTTCACAAAAGAAGGTCTGAGAGTCAACTGCTTGGGCGTTTCTTATGGTTGATGATCCATTTCAGGAGAGAGGCTGCGATATAAAACAAAGCAAACAGCAGATAAGTGACAAGACTTACAACCCAAAAAAGAATCAAGGTAAACTGTACATCTATGCATAAAGAGATGAGAGTCGTGTGCACACACACGCACATACATACAAACATGCATGCTTTAGGGAAAAAACGAATTAGACATATAAGAAGAGATACAGAAATCACATCGCATAGCACACGGACTGCTAATCGGTTTTCTTCAATGGTAACGTGCGCTTTGCCTGCTTAGCATTGTTTACGTTTTGGCACGGCATCAAGAAGTATACGACTTTGCTGATAAGAAAATGAATGAAAGAACGAAAAACAGTTGCAGCGTATTCGAAGCTGGCGTCGTTGAACTGCTTGCACTGAAAAACTGCTTGCTGGTGCTGCCAGATAGATGAAAAATGCTGCCTTTCAATAGATGGTTGTTACGATAGTTGGTAATTTAAAAACTAATTGCATTTAAATCAAATTTAACACGTCTATAATAACAATTTCTCTTTGACAAAGTTCTCGGAACAATTAAGATGCACATAAAGTACAGCGGCAGCCAAACGTGCCTGCAGCTCTTGTTGGCTAAAGTCATGAGCCCACTCGACACGTCCCCAGAACTTCAACTGATATTCCTCTTCCAGTCGCGAGAGAGCAACTGCCCGCTCCACCGGTAACATTCGCTCAATAACGGCACAAGCCAATATTATGGATTTCAGTGTGTCCACAGCAAAAATGAAGCCTGTTAGAAAAAGCATTGAAAATAATTTGAAGGAATATGTGAGATGATTATTTGCAAATTATACCATGCAACGTTTCGACGCTGTACGATTGAAAATGTTTAGCAATTTTCATTTTATCCTCAGCGGTGACTTGTGGCGGCGTTATGTTCATTGTCTTTTGAAGATTGGTTTCATAACGCTGGTTAAACCACTCAATTACTGGATCCCATTCATTACGCTGCAACTCATGCAGATCCTTCTCGTCCTGATAGAGCACAAAATCATTAAAAATACTACACAAAAAATACTAAATACAACTTACATCATACTGAAATAGCACCGTATCTGTGGGTACGAAGTTTAGCAGATAGTTGACCATATCGGTCTTTGTGAGCCTATTGGGATTGTCAATGGCGGTAAAGCATAGAGCCGAGATGTGCATGCGCGAGCGTTCAATGTGATCCTTTTGGCTATCGAATTCGGTGGCCACTGCAATGGCCAGCGGCTCACTTTTAACCGTAAATAATGTGCCATTGGGCGTTTTAAGCTTTCGATGATCCAATGTCACCTCATAGCCGGTATCTGTCGACAGTACGTTTGTCGTTTTGTAAAATATTTTTGGCAATGAAGCTGTGAAAATAAAAACATGTGTTTATATGTATGTAGTTGTTGCCGGTTGTTATGAAACTTGCGAGTTTTTCGATCTTACAATATTGACGCACTGCAGTCAGGGTTGGTGTTTGCCATTTGATGCTGTTGCCAACGCGCAGCATACGAATTGTACTCGTTATAATGCTAGTTCTCATTTTAATAAATAAATTCGGCAAGCAAAACAAAATGTTACAAATGATTCTCCAAGTGACCGTACAAAGTGTTGCAGAAAATACCACTCTTAAAATTGCTAAAAAATACCAACTGAGGCTGCTTACTCGATTCATTAGAGCGGAGCTCGTGAGTTGCCGTCATATATTAAGTACATATCGTAGCAGAAATGAAAAAATATTCTATTACATTTAATTTAAATGCACAGATTAATCAATAAAATTCCAAAATTTCTTACTCTCTTAATGATTCAATTTATTTTCTGCATATTTGCATATTTAATAATCAATTACGTCAAGAGTTTATTCAAAACAAATGAAAATAAATGAAAAATTGTTTTTCAAAATAATTCTAATATTTGGAACTGCTTAAAATACCATATTATTTTGATTTTATATTCAAAATTAATAAAAATTAAAAGTATTATATGCCGCTTTGCCTAAGTACGTTAATGACTAATAATCATTTTGAAATGATAAAGGAACACAAAATCATAAATTCGGGGCAGGAGATCAAGCTCGAAATTAAAGCCAAATAAACTTAATTATATTGTTGTATTCTTCTTTCACTTGACGTCTGTCTGATCCAGCAAAGCCACCCAAGTCTCCTGCTGATGCAGCCAGAAATCAAAGGTTTGCTCCAACTGTTGATACTCACGCTCCTTCAACTCCAGATCCGCCAACTCCGCATCCCGTTGCTCGGTCAGCAGCTCGTTCTCCTTCTGCAACCGCTCGATCTGAGCGAGCGTTATGGAGCCGGTGCGCGGCATAAGTGTGCGACGACGTGCTCGACGCTGGTAAGGAGTAGAGTCGGCGCTGGATGATTGCTGATCCTGCTCTTGCGACGCTGATGATGACGAAGGCAGTTGTAGCTCGACTTTGATGCGATTGGCAGGAGTTAGCGGGAAGCGTTTCTCGCCGGCAAACGAAAATGTTTCTACATTCGGTTTGGTTTCGTTGCTGGAGGTGATTGAAATGGGTTGTGTGAATGTTTCCAGTTTGATATGCGGCAATTGTCGCTGCTGTTGCTGTTGCACCTCCAAGAAGGGACAACCATTCGGATCCTGATCGAACTTAATGGCCTTGCAATCGTGCCGACTGAATCGTGGCAAGTTTGGCAAATCCGAGCGTATTATCGACTCCAGTTTCTCAATATGTACTTGCTCCGGTTGCACTTCAAGCCCACTTGTTTTCGGCTGGAATAGGCAATCGACAAGCGAATAGAGACGCCAGTCTGATTTGTATTGCGGATCAGTGTCCAAGCGGCTGCGTTCCAATCTGAGACAATGGCATTGCATTTAAATTGGGACTTTTGTATCTGTAGTCTTAAATATATTACTTACAAATATTTGTTGCGGTAGCTGCTGATGCGACGTCGCACCTCTTGCTTATTGAGACGGATGTGATGCTGCTGCATAACGTACGCAATATCACGAAATATGTTCAAGTTTTCTGTGTAGGAAGTTATTTCATGCAGATGCTCGCGCCATACTTTTACGATGGTTACCTCCTCATGGGAGGTGTAGTAGCGTAGACGCGTGTGTTTGGGTCCGCGTTGTTGTCTGTTTGCCTTTGATTCGTTTTCCGGATCGCTCATCTTGGCAAAATTGCGTTTTTGTTGCCAATACAAATGTTGCAGATCAACTCGCTAATAGAGATGCGCATTGGCAGTAAACACGAAATGTGCGCAGTACTCGATAGCCGGTAAGTTGTCGATATATTATTAACTCTTATACGGAGATGATACACGTACATGTGCGATGTTCATGTTGAAACAAATATATATGACGATTTATTATTTCGTTAATATATATATACACTCATAATCTTAATTTCATCATATTTCACGTTGATTTAATAATATTAGTTTTAGTTAAATCATTTTGTCATATTTTTATTCAGAAATCTTCTAATAGTCTTATACATCTCATGCCCCATCTCTATTATCAAAAGTATTTTTGCGAGTTAGTATTTTTATGTATTACTGTGCTTGCAAGTCAACGGTCACATTGTTATGTATACAAGCATTGTTTTGGACAAACTATATCGATGTTTACAAGCACATTCACTCAGAAATTACTTAAGTAACATCAGTCGGTGCAATTCGATTCCAACAAATTTAAGCATTAAGGCCTGATTTGTGAAATATGGCTGCTAAAAAATGTCTTTTACTGTCCTAATATGGAAAACATAAATCGGTTTCAGGTTATCGCTTTTGTTGCCTAATCGATATTTGGCAGCCATCCCTAGTTGTTGATTTTCTAAGCGAAAAAGTATAGCTTCCGTGCAATAAATGCAGCTACGCGTAATTCTAACGCACTGAAGTGATGCACTGCACAGCCAAGTGACTTTCGTTTCGATACAATTACCCCACCGGGCGTCATACGCATGGAATACGATAACTTGTCACAGAGTCAAGCTGTTGGAGGTGGAGGGAGCACTGCGACCGGTGCAGCAGTGAATGCGGTAAAAAATACAAAGCCCGACGCCAGCGAAGCGAATGCAATTAATATGTGCGGCGGCCAAGAGATATTGGAGGTAAAGGCCAAGGAGAAGTCGCGTCGCTACTGGACGCCCAGCGAGGAGGAGCGTCTCTACGAGATATGGGGCAGAGAAAACTGGCGTCTCACACGCAACGGCAAAAATACGATCTTCTTTGCCCAATGGTCGGAGGAGTTGCGCGAACGTTTCTCCGTTGATGTGAAGCCCGAGGAGATACAAATGAAGGTCAATCAGACAAGGGCTAAATTTCGGTAAGTCTTGTTGGTTACGAAATACGTATTGATATGTTCTAATATGTATGTGTGTTTTGTAATTGCCTTAGGAGTGTCAAAAAACAGTTGCTCGGTGATCCTTCCAGCTATCCGGCGCGTTGGAAAAAATACGATCTTATCAATCGTATTCTAAAGAATATACACAGGCCCAAAAATGCTGAACCCTTGCCGGCCGATGTGTTGCTCAACAATCGTGATGTATCGCCGCCACGCGAAGAAGAGCAACAACAGCAGCAACAACAGTCGCAGCAGCAGCAGCAGCAGCAACAACAACAACCACAGCAGCAACTGCAACAGCCAGCACAGCAATCGGTGCTGAACTTGACAACAACTGAAACAGTATGCAATAATTATTATAGCAACAATAGCAGCAATAGCAACAATAGCGGCAGCAATACCAACACCAACACTAATAACACCAACACCACAAACAATAATAACAACAGCACCAATACGAACAACAACAACAGCACTATGAGCTTCAATACGGAACTGTTTACGGATCAGTACGATGATATCAAGCACGAGTACGATGATGAGGATTATCGCTCGTTGCCATTTCAGGAGCAGCTGCAACAGTATTCACCAGCCGAGCCCGCCCAGCTGCTGGAGCTGCAAACACCACAGCAATTGCAGCAGCAACAACAACAACAGCAGCACCAACAACAACAATTTCAACCTGGCTATGAACAGGGAGTTGTTAACTATGCGGTAGCAAACCCACACTACAACAACAGCAGCAGCAGCAACAATGTCGCTCCAACATCGTCCATCAATCATCAAGCAATTACAGCCGTGGCGTACATTAATAGCACCAACAACACGATTAGTGTTGCCACCAACAACAACAGCAGCAATGGTGGCCCATCGATGCAACCGCCTTCGATGGCCAGCAGCAGCGGCAGCAGCAGCATCAATAATGCCTTGGCACCCACACCAAGGAAGCGCGGACGACCTTATGGCTCGAGTAATCCGCCGGCTGCCGACTCCTTGGAGTCCCTTTACTTGGAGGAGGTGCGTCGCAAGAATCAACTGATGGCGGAGCAAACGAAAATCGCGCGACAGCGACTTGAACTGGAGGAGCGTAAGCTTGAGCTGCTACAGACGTTCTTTCCTAAGTGCTTGGAGCAACAGTCGCACATCTTAGCGCGTGTCATGCAATTGCCATCGCTGCAACAGCAACAGCCGCCGGCACAGTAAAAAAACCCTTTGAATTGACATACTAAACAAATCAAACATATATATCCCGAGATACCGGTAGCATACTATATATGTTTTAACACTTAATTTAGATCTTAAGACAAACGTAAAACAAAAGAAAATCATTAAAATATTATCAACATTTGTAAGCCCTAGTAGCATTCATAAGGACAGATGATCAAGTTTAAATGTTGCTAACATTATATGTCCTTGATTATGTGCTTTAATCATAACTATCTTACGTATGAACTCTGTTTCTACCACTAAGTATACCTCTAAATAAACATTGTAAAATTGACTACTAAATTGTGACTAATTTCGAATTGAAGACCGTGCAAAACCTGCTATTGGTAAACAATACATTGAAAATAACGCAAGTATCGATAATTTACCAACCGATAAATGTAGTACACCAACACTGCCGCGCTCTCAGTAACTGTTCTACAATGATAGAGCGCGCTCTTTTTCACTTGTTGATCGCAATACCCCATAAACACATCAGCCGGAGGTGTTACACTGCTGCAATTGAATCGTGTAAATGTAATAAATGATATTTAATGCACGTACAAAACAAATGTACAGGGTACTTTTAAGTCGTTACTTGTCCATTGCCATGGAATCGTGCCGACAGCCGACGCTAATTGCTGATTGCTGATTATCATTGACTTTGAATTCAGTTGAAGTTTCTTTGCGGCGCCGTACACTGGTGTTAATTGCCGAGCGGCATTCGCGAAATCTTCTCACTTTCAATATTGTCGTATAACAAGTTTCAAAATTGTTCGTTTCTATTGTTGTTGTTGTTTGTTTCGTCTTGTTTTTGTGCCGTTAAATGATGCATAATAAATTGCATTTGCCTGTGCTGCTGCTTCTGCTGGTCGCTGGCCTCTGCTTGGCACGCGCTGCGATCGTCAAATTGCCTGCCGATGATTTAAAGACACCGTGGGACCTAACCGAAGCGATTTACGGCTCTGCTGGCCTTCGTGGCTTCAATGGCACCTGGATAACAGGTGAGTTGTGTGCCAAATTTACAGCTACGTTTGTTTCTATCGTGAATTTCACTCCAGCTGTGCAATCCCCGCAGAGTTCAAATGTTCGCAAGCGTGTGCGTGTGTGTGTGTGCGTGAAATTCCCAGCTTAAGATTTTCTTATCTATGTAGATTGAGACATATGTACATACATGCATACATATCTGACAATGCGTGTGCTATGTTTTTTTGCGCTTGTGGTCTGAATAGACAACTTTACCGGGGTTATTTCCCTTTACTACAGTAGTGTGCGTGTGTGTGTGTGTGTTTGCGATTGAATTGAGTAAACAGAAGATTAAACTTTACAACTTCATTAATGAGAATACTTGCTGATTTGATTCAAAATCAATTGTATATGCTTACATAGAAATTTCCCTCCTTTCTTTTAGTCTGCTTTCAAATTATAATACAGTCAAACTTCCATATAACGACTCCCAAGGGGACAAGAAAAACTTCGCTATAGAGCAAATTCTTAATATAGAATAGTTTTTTGATGGAACCAAATCGCAGTGTTCTGGATATTAATTCGATATACGGAAAACTGCATTATATGGAAGTTTGAATATTTATTTTATTCTTTTTCCCTGACAACTTTATTAATGAAAAAACTCGATAATTCGATTGACAATTTAATAAATATATATTAATGTAGGACTGAACTTTAAAAGACCATATAAAACCAAACAATTTCTTGGCTTCGTTGATTAAAATATAATATAATAACTAAAACGTTTATATTTCTATAACATTACATTTATAGAAAAATAAATTTGTTCTACTTTACTTTGTTCCGCTTTATTTTCTTTTAATTCGATTTAGTTCGCTTTCATCACGAGTTTTAACCGTTAATAAACACTATCTAAAGGTCCTAAATAACAATAAATATTGTAATTGCCGATCATGCTTCTACTAAAGCCAACAATCTTATCTCTTATCACACACACATTTGCCTTATCTCAACTTGGGCAATCGAATTATTGTTTATTATAATGTGCTTAGATAACAGCTTTAGAATCTAAGGTTAAGATAGAGTATATTGCATGTCAGCTTTCTTGTTCTTTTTCTTCTATCAGAACTCTTAGATATATTTGGCTTTAAGCAGCTCTTAAGTTTGTCTTTATTGTAATGCGTGACAGGCAGATTTCAAGTTCCCAAGACTATATATAGCTTAAGTGTTCTGCAAAATTCCTAAACTAGTTTCAAAAGAGTTTTGTTTTGTTCAATGGGGTAAGTAGGTGTTTTTAAGTGGCTTACTAATTAATGATTCATTTGTTTAAATATTTTGAGCACCTACTATACTATTACAAATAAGTTAAATCATCGGTTTTTTTTTTGTTGTACTTAAAGACTTTTAACTGAACACGTGCCAATTATAGCCCTTTTAAAGCAATCATTGGTAATTGAAATTTGGCAAGCTTTTGCTTTCGTTGAAACAAAACAATTTGTTTTGCGACGGTTGATTTACTCTAATCATCTTTAGTAAAAACTTGGAAATCGTTAAGGTTTTCTGTATGAATTTAAAAGTTTCGGAATTTTAAAATGAATTATTTAATTAGTTTTTGGGTTTTTGTAGAGTAAAGACAATTTTTAAATGGATTTTGCAACAAGTAACATTTACATAAATAAAATTAATAAATAAATACATTTAAATTGAGTTATAAATATTGATTAAAGCTAAAAACTAATTTTCTTCAATATTTTTATGAAAAAAAAGTTTCGAAGTTATTAAAATCTTAATCCTTATTTTTTTCGTTAATGTAAATAATTGTGAACATATTTCATTTATTTATTATTTTTATTTTTTTTAAATTTTATTTTCTTGAAATTAAATCTGAAAATTTTTATGGTATTTAATATTTATTTATATATTTTTCATATTTATATATATTATATACAGATAAATATTTATACATATATAAATACAGGCATATCTTTATTGAATATATTTACTGAAAGTTGACTTATTAAATTTGGATAAATTCACAGATGAGGAATTCTATTACACTGCCACCGATAGATCCATACACAAATTCAATGCGGCCACCAAAACGGATACGATATTTCTGGCGTCCACTTTTCTGGTATTTATTTTTAAATCGTATTTCTTGAATGAAAATTTAATTTCGATTTTCTTTTCTAGAACTCGTACATTGGGGCCACATTTACGCTTTCAGCGGACAATGCAAAAATTTTGGTGCGACACAATTTAACGGAAAAGTTCCGGCACTCGTATGTGGCACAATACGATGTTTACGATATTGCCACAAATACGGCCATCAAGATACACAAGGGCGAGAAGTTGCAATATTGTGGCTGGTCGCCACTCAAAGGTCGATTGGCATATGTGTACCAAAATAATGTACACATACATTTCTCGGAGAATATGGAGATACCCATCACGGAGGACGGCAAGGATGGTATTGTGTACAATGGTGTGCCCGATTGGGTCTACGAGGAGGAGGTGTTGAGCAGTGGCAGCGCCCTCTGGTGGTCGCCAGATGGCACTAAATTGGCAGTTGGCTTTTTTAATGATACCAAAGTGCAGACATTTAAGTATTTCCTTTATGGCAACAGCGCCGATCCCGCCTCACAGTATCCGCACGAGGAGGAGCTTAAATATCCCAAATCGGGCACACCCAATCCAATTGTCTATCTGCGTGTCTATGATCTGGCCAATGATGATCCCATACTGAAACGCATTGAGGCCCCAGTCGACATTGTCAGCTCCGATCACATTCTACAGAATGTCGTCTGGTCAAATAGTAGCCATTTGCTCATCACCTGGATGAATCGTCGCCAGAACCTGGCCTCCATTCAAAGCTGTAGCCATCTGGCCGTCTGTAAGGAGGTGAAGCGTATTGAGGAGCCCAAAGGTTGGGTGGCCATGAGCACACCCAAGTGCCTAACGAATGGCTTGAACTGTATCTTTGCCTACTTCATCGATAACTGGTATCAGGTGTGGAACCTTAACCTACAAACTGGCGAGAATATCTGGAAGCGTCGCGGTCAATTCACTGTGCTCAATGTCTATGGCTACGATGAGGTCAATGATAAGCTGTAAGTGTACACAAACTTAAGATAAAGTCGTTTAGTCTGACGACAATTTGTCTATACTCTGTTTCGAATTCAAAGTAACTAGAGAAAAGCAAATTAAAGAATTTTTCAAATGGATTTTAAATAGAATGATAATTACCATTGACTAACAGACGAAATGTTGTTTAACAGTTTTGAGCTTTTATTATATTATTTTATATCGTTCATATCTATAACTTGTCTCTACAACTGAGACTAATGAAAGTATCGTCTCTTCTGTGCCTTTTAAAATTTTAATATTCAAAATAGATATACAGATAGAAAGAGCAGGGAAATAACAACACTTCGTATAAGAAAAACAACTTGAAAATCGAATTGCAATGTTTTAAAAATTCTTTAAAAATTATGCTCAAATTTGGATTATTTGTAATCGTGACACATAAAAAAATATAATAAATTAAAATAATATTATGACAAATAAGTAATGATTATGATTAGTAATCAAGTAATGATTAAACAGCTTTGGTTGAAACATATAAATTAAAATGATTTCATAAATTGAATTTCTATGTAAGCAACTTTAGCAAATCGCAAAGACAATTACTTTACTCTTATAAAACAGTGTTCTAAAAGAACGTTTAATAAACTTAAAGATTAACGAATTGTTCATATCTATTTTCAGTTATTATCAGGCCACTCAATTGGGTGATCCGGCGCAATATCATGTCTATAGCAATGACCAATGCCTTAGCTGTGATCACGTCGATGTCGATGGCGTTGAGTGTCGCTCGGCGAGTGCAACGTTTAGCAAATCCTTTTCGTACTACACGCTCACCTGCAGCGGTCCTGGTCCAGCCTATGTGGAAGTAAAGCAGGTCGCGTTGCCCAGTCATAAGAAGGTCATCGATTGGGAACTAAATACCGCTTATCGGGCTAACTTGGCTAAGAAGTTGCTTCCAACGTATAGATTCATAAATGTTGCTCTAGCAGATAACAGCACTGGCATTGTAAAGCTGGCGTTGCCACCTAATTTCGATGAGAGTAAAAAATATCCCATGATTGTTGTTGTCTATGGTGGACCCAATTCAGTGCGTGTTACAAATGGATTCATTGTGGGCTATGAGGCATTTGTAACGACATCCAGGGATACAATATACGCCTACATTGATGGGCGTGGCACTGGCAACAAGGGCAAAGATCTGCTCTTCTCTGTGAACAACGATTTGGGCGATCATGAGGTGGAGGATCAACTGTTTGTCACAAAATGGCTGCAGCAGTTTCTTACCTTTGTTGATGCCAAACGCACTGGCATTTGGGGCTGGAGCTATGGCGGCTATATGACGGCCAAGACAATCGAACAGGACAATGAGCACATCTTTCAATGTGGTGTGTCTGTGGCGCCAGTCACTTCCTGGTTGTATTATGGTAAATGCTGTGTTAACTGCTAAATTAAAGAATGTTTCAAATGTTTAATACCATTATTTTTAGATACCATCTATACCGAACGTTATATGGGTTTGCCAACAGCGGACGATAACGCAGTGAAGTATAATGAGAGCAGTGTCTTTCTTCATTTGGATAACTTTAAGACACATGACTTTTTGCTGATTCATGGCTCGGGTGATGATAATGTGCACTATCAACACTCACTGCTCTTGGCCAAGTTGCTGCAAAGAGCCGATATACCCTTCGAGGAGCAGGTAAGTAGATTATTATATTCGTTACTAAAAGTCAATATATAAATAATTGAATCTTTTACAATTCTGCAGACATATACGGATGAGAATCACAGTATTGGCAATGCATTGCCTCATTTATATCGTACCATTGATCACTTCTGGGCTAACTGCCTTGACTTGAATGTAACGGATGTTTAACAGCTGCTAAAATGACTCTCTAGTCAATAAATGTTTTATTATATGCACAAAGTAAAGTTATTTGATATAGATGTAATTATTGTGTGATGAAGAACTGTATAATATTGTAAAAAAGAATAGATAACAAAATAACTGTCGAACATTTTACACAACTGCAACTAAGAACGTATTTTAAATGAAATGTATTAAAGCTTTTATAAAAATATTTGCATGTATTCATTTTGTACAGTATAACCGTAATACAATCCAATTTATATTAGGATAATGTTATAAATGTACAATTCCTTTGAATTGATTCGCTTTTTGTCGCACACTTTACTATATTATTGTTGCATTGATTGCATTTAATAAATCGATTATAAGTCGCCGATAATAAACAATTCATTAAGCTCAATAAAAATGCCCAGTGAATTGTGGCCGATTTCATGTCACGGCACATAACAACCGCAATGCCACCATAAAATTAAAAAACTATAAACAATTTAAAAAACAATGCATTAAACACGAATTGTCATAACCACAATACCGCCCCAAACCCGCACAATGTGCATGAAAATGGTTTAAGAATTAAATTTATACACTTGCGATTGCCAACCACCGTAGATATGTAAATTTTATTGCAATTAATATATGAACTGAAAAATTATGTCCTCCACATGAATTGTTGAATATTTAATGATGTCATTTGTTGTTCCTTGGCAACAATGGGATGATCCTAGTAAAGAATCAAGTATAAAATTCATTGTTTATTGAAATGATACAACTTCTTTATTACTATATATTATATTTATTATAAATCAATGTTTTTTTTCTCTTCTGTAAAATGTTAAGTATGTTTTTTAATTACTTTATTTAAGATCAATTTTCTGTAAACTTAAAACTTTACGACAGTAAGGTAAGGATATATCCTTATCATGCTTGATCGACTTTGCAAACAAAGAAAATCATGAAAATTTTAAAAATTTAAATGCATTGCTTTCTGTTTGGCGTGCGTGTCTCATATTTTAATTATATTGCCGCTGATAAAGTGTCAATAAAAAATAAAATGAAGACAACAACGCCAACAGAAACAGGGGACACATAAAACGCCAACTGAATATGTTATTGCCGCAGCTTCCATTCTACAGTGACAATTTAATTAAAAAACCAAAAAAAAAAAAAACAGATATATATGGGACATGACAATGATAATATACTCTAGTCCAATTGAAATTTATTGCTCAAAATTTTGATATAAATATAAATTAAAAGAACTAAAGTTAAAGCTGAGAGATTGTATTATTAGAAACAATTAGATATACCTTGAAATCTTTCGCTTTACCACATAAGTAAGCTATCCTGTGGAAGAGCATAGGCAAGTCAATATTAAGTTGTATAAAAAGTTCTGTTAATGTCCCACAGGCAGTGAGTGGAACGATAGTGAAGCTTTAATACTGAAACTTGCCCATTGGCATTGTAAACGTATCCGATTTGTTTTTATATTTTTTTTACATTTTTTTTTGTGTCGTTTATTTTCTTTTATGTATATTTGTCGTGTTGCCACAAG
>JAWNNW010000506.1:2292500-2600000 GCA_035044465.1 Scaptomyza tumidula | reverse complement strand
AAAATTCTCTTGCATAATTTGCCAGTTGTGCATGACTTTAACAAGGTCTTTATCTTCACTTGTCACTAACACAAAAATCAAGAAGCGCAAGCGACACGACCCACGATGTCCCAAGGGAGAGAGAAAAAGTCAGTTTTAAGTGCATATATAAGTAAAAGACGCTGAAGTAAAGCTGACACATCGCTCCTTAACAAATTTCAACGCTAAACACACAACAAACAAGGACACAAAATTGCTCACTTAATAGTTTCGCTCACCCCTGACATTTGTTGTTGCTATCGCTGCTCATATTGTGGTTAAGTTTTTGATGCCATTCAAAGGAGCAACCAAATTCAATGCAAACTGAATGTAGGTATGAGGCGACAGCACAGCACAGCACAGACATACATACAGACAGACAGACAGCTAACAACTTTACGCTAAATTTGCGTGCCAAGGACATTGCTGAGCTACTGACTTTCACTCTCGTCCTCTGCTCCTCTAACGCTCAGCTCCACATCTATGCGCCTTAAATACTTTACTCAACTTTTATTGCCCCATATGCTTTAAAGCTTGTGCTCGTCGACTATGTGGGCGGGTTTTGGGCGTCAGTTTGCCGTTTGCTTGATAAAGTTTTATGGCGCAGATTCCGTTTGTGTGTGTGTGCGTGTGTTTATTCAACACTGGCAGACATTTTAATTGGCATATTATGGCAAAATAAAATCGCTTCTCAGCGGTTTTTCAGCCAAACGGATGCAGCCAAAACGAACAACAAAATCATTAAAATTGTACTTCTTTACTTTAATGCATTTTGGTGTAACCATTTTTAACTGTAAACATATTAAAGTTATCATGTTAAAGATTTGCTTTACTTAAAGGGAATCAGAAAACATATGTTGTTGACATATCGATTTATTAATAGCGGATTTAATATTAATGGGATTAGGCAATACAATACTTTAATTTTCAATTTTACATTAGGTTTTATGCTTTAAATATTAACCAAATTATTACGAGCTACAATTGTTGATGTGACGAATTTGGTGAGTTTGTTAAATCCTCGTGCTGTGATGAATTTTCAGAGGGTTCTAAAATTTTAGAACCATCTGGATTATTGGCAAGATTACAGGTACTTTGATAAGATAGCACTTCATCGTTCGTAAGTATCTTGAATGGATGATCTTTGCCAACGATTCCAATCGAGACACGCAATTGCTCGGAATTGGGTAGAGCTTGACTTATCGACTGAATGCCATGACAAATAAGTTCGTCCTTGGAGCAAGACGGAAATTGCGTTTTACAGCGATCCAAATAGGTGCGCGAGCCTTGAGAACGACTTCCCATGGCCATTGCCTTGCAGCTAAAGACATTGGCCGATGGCATTACCTGACATATATGGGTGCCAACCTCATCATAGCCGGCTAGCAGAAGACCCACTCCATAGGGTCTACGATCATAGCGTTGCGTATTCGCCTGCATCTTAATGCCCAGATTATTGACCAATTTGCGTATGGGATACGATGTATCATACGAATGCTTAAAAGCCAAGCACTCGGAACGTAGATATGAGCCCAAGTGACGAGCATCGGCTGATAGGCCCGATATGGACATGCCAAGATGACTATCAATCGATATAATCTTTGGCTGCAATGCGCCCAACTCGTTGGTTTGCTTATGCAGACCCAAGATAACAGCAAAGTCTGCACTCTTAAGTCCAACTATGGCTGTTCCCTGGGTAACCGCCTCCATTGCGTACTCAACCTGAAAGAGACGACCTTGAGGACTCCAGAGTGTCACATCACTATCATATTGATTTCGAAACATTTTATTTTGACTTGAATCAACTATGATGATTTGTATTTAAAATGAAAAGTAAAATTGATATAATTATAAAAGCAATAGAGTATTATTTTACAATGTCAAGAAATTATGTAAATTTAGTTATACGTGTTAAGCTCAATATTTTGGCTCACAGAAATTGAATGCTACCAACATATCGCGTGTTCCCAATATCCAATCGCGTAGATCCGGCACGGAAGCATAAATGCCGGGTGAAGACTTCTTGGCACAGCCCCAGCCCCAGGATACAATGCCGACAAGCTGATTATTGTGAACGAGCGGACCGCCAGAGTCACCCTGACAGGCATCCTTGCCACCACCATCGACAGCGGCGCAGAGCATGCGGCTGGTCAACAATTTGGAGTAAGCGCTCTTGCACTTTGAATTGTCCACCACATTTACATCGACCTGCTGCAGGATGTCGGGCGCGTTTCCACCCCTTGTAAGAAGACCCCAGCCTGTGACGGTTACGTTGGCACCTGCCTCCGGACGCACCGTGGCCAGTTCGATGGGCTTGACATACTCGCTGAAGATAAATTCACCATCTAATACCAGTATAGCCACATCGTAGTCATTGTTGAGAGCTCTGTACTGGCTGTGAATTATGAACTCACGCACACGGATTTCCTGGTAATTCGTCTCACTAATCCTGGTAGAGCCAGCGACAATTGTCAGATTCGATGCATTCGCCAGGTTAACAACACAGTGTGCGGCACTAATGATAATATTGCTGGCATAAACACTGCCACCACAGCGATGTCGTCCATAATAGCGCATGGATATTTGATGCGGATACTGACGAATGTCTGCATCTTTGCCCCCAACAATGCGACCGTCAAGAGGACCCGCCATGGATGAGCCCAAGGCAAATGCCAGCAATGCGATTAGAACACGAATCATTTTGGATTTGATTACCGAACTGTATAGTGAGTAGCGACAGCTCAATCTTTATATACTCCACAAAACGATTGAGTTTCTTATCAATTTCAATTAGTCTGCTACTCAAATCGATTAACTACGATCTTTTTGTTGTTGTTTATGAAGGCGTTAGCTTATCTGGCTAACATAAAGCAATAAAATAAAATTTGTAAATCAAATTGGTTTGGGGTTTTCATAATTTGATTGGGTTTTTTTTGTGTTCTGGTTTGGTTCAGTTATGGGTTTTGACCAAGTTACTCAACCAAATAATCTGTTCAAAGGGTTGAAAATAGGTTTAAATAGATAAATACATACATACATATGTTGAAGCAAATGTTGTTGAAGCTTGATGTTGAAAGTGTAAAAGTTTAGTGAAGATTTTAAATAGTTTAAAAGTGAAAGAATTTTCAAATCTTGTTTATAGCAAGCATAAAGAACTCACAACAAATACTTTTCAAAAATATTTATATTTTTTAAATAGGGTTTTTTTTTATAGACAAACCAAATTTAGTTAAAAACAGTTTTTTTATAGCTGAATTTTATTTTTAACATAATGAAAAGCTTTTGAAATGTCTTGGAAAAAATTACTTACTCGAAATTGCTGAAAAGGTCAACAAGTTTAAGTGTGTCAATTCTCACTTACAAAAGGTCATTCTTAAACACACACATACATATGTTACACGTTCACAACAACAACTATTTTGCACACAATAAAATTGCGGTATAGTTTTTTACCCATGGGTTATATATCCGCTGACAAAGCCGCAGCAAACAAAAGGCGTTCAGGCAGCTGCAAAGTTGCGCAGCTAAAATAAATAAACACACATTACAAACAAAAAACAAACTTACACACAGTCATACACACACACACATAATGGGAATTGGAATGTCGCCTAGACGAGAGAGAAAATTTGCGCTTTCCGTTTGGCATTTTCAGGGACCTCCGCGGCGCGTCGCGTCGCGTCGCATTTGCATTAATTTGATTAAGGAAATGCGTTGAGCGCTAAAAACTTAAGAAATCACATAAGTTGTAATCCAGGGCTGGGTAATATGAAAGTGTTAAATGAACCGGTTCCTTGTTAGGTAAAATGTAAGCTTTTGCTTGATATTTTGATTTAAAGGTGGAAAATGGATACAAATTTAATGTTCGGTAGTTAAAAAATCTTATTTGAATGAAGCTAACTAAAGTTGTACAGTTCATTGTAAAACAAACCGTTTAAAGTATCAAATGGTTTAGTTCATTTCGTCAAGACTTTCTAAGTTCGGTTGCTTTTAGCCCTGTCTGTGCTTAGAATGAGAAACTTCTATGCATGCGTTCCACAAACGACAGCGAGAAAGTTGGCAGAAGCAAGCAAACAATTTATGAAAATTTCAACACTTTGACATTTATTTGAAAATGGTTTTAGAGACGTGTTAAATGCACTTCCTCGACTTTTGGAATAATTAGTTGTAATTATACCATAATTGTGGCTTGAACTTTTAGCCAATTGTTTGCCTCGCAGATTTTCTTGTGCTTCAACTTTATAAGTGTTACCATAAACCGAGTAATAAATTTTCATTTGCCCTCGGACTTGTTGTCAAATGCAACTAAAAACACTTTTTTTTATTGAAACTAAAGAAATTAGGAAACATTCACAGAAATTACAGCCATTTTATAGTTAATTTTAAAGCTTTAACAAGTTTAATTTGAGGAAGTTTCCTAAATTTTTCATTGGAAATTTAGTTTTAATTGCTTAATGCAAGAATGTCACATGAAATTAGATTACAATCATGAAAAGCAAAACTGAAAACTACCAAAAATGTCCCCTTGCTTGCTAGTTTTCTAGAAATGGCTCTGGAGCTTAATCTCAATTAAGTACAGCTCTGCGCGATTTGACAACTCATTTTAGCAAAATGAAAACAAAACACATCAACACAATGACAGTAATTTCCCATTCTCCACGATTTATAGCAACTGGCCCACATGCCGCACTGATGTCGCAGTGTGGCGCTCAACAAATAGCACGCAACGGGGTGGATGGTGGATGGTGGGGGGTGCAATTGGGGCTTTAGCTTGGGCACGGGCTCGCTGGTAATTTGCATGAGATGCCATTTTTCAGAGGGCGTTGCATAAATTTTTTTTTGCTTCTGCCGCAGCTTGCGCCTCTAAAATGTATGCAATGGAATCCATTAAAGCGCCACATTATGCGCACATTTTGATGCCGAATATCGGCCAACGCCAAACAGGCAAACAGCCAAAACAGCCAATGGCAACAGCGCTGATGCTCGACGTCCAAACCCAACCGACGTGATTGCCATTAAAAGTTGTGAAGCGTAAAATCAGTTTTCGGCTTAACTTTAACTTTGGACAACTTTCAACATCAAACTTTAATCAATGTAACACGATTACTTAAAAAATAACTTAAAACATCCTGACTGCGTTTTAAAAAACATGAGTGTTTCAATTAAATTACTTCCGATGTTTCTGGGCCTGTGTTTTTTATTTGATTACGATACAATTTAAGACTCAATGGAAAATGAGCTGTGGTTTTTTTTTTTTTAAGTGTTAAGCTCTGAACATATCTACAATCGGTATATATAAAATTTACAAAAAATTATATTTTTTATGTTTTCCTTATTTTAATGTTGATGTTAACTACTTAAACTACAAAAGTGCTCTTACTATCACTAGCATATTCTATGTAACTTATTTTGTGGTCTTACTATCACTAACATATTCTATGTATTTTATTTTATTAAGAACAAGAAAGAATTAAAAATATTTTGAATTTAAAGTTCATTAAAAAGTTTTTGATTTACTAGTTAAATTTTTTCTGCAGCCCAAAAATACTTATAAACTTGTACTTCCTTTTAAATCATTATATATTCCTTATTACATATTCTTGTTTATATTTTTGTTGTTTCAAAACTTAAAAATGTTAATAAGAAATTAAATTTCATGCTTCGCTGAATGTTTGAATTTAAAAGTTTCGTTCGTGACATCTGTCCAAGACACAAGCTGGAGACACCAACAAGCTTAAAGCGACAAGCACAGCTCACAATTAGTTGTACGCTTAATCCTCGACAAAAACAAAAACAAAAGCAACAACAAAATACAAAACAACAGTAACAAGGAGATGAAACTGTCCGGTAAAATGCTAAGAGGCGACAGCCTCGATTAGCGTTCCCCATGATAGGAGAGGAGCCCACTTCCACTTCCCCTGCGCATTCACTTTGGTTCACTCGACTTGGTAATTCGAATTCAAGGACTTTTGTGTACGTTTTGTAGCTTAAGTGTTTAACAATTGGTTGAAAGCTGTTTACCCATAACTGTAAATGACACTTGTGGCTTAAGCTAATCTCTGCTTTAAATATTGTTTAATAAGCTGATACACATATTAATCAATTGAGTTAAGTTTCGAGCTATTGTCCTCAAGTCGTTTAACCCCGTTTCATTCAACTCGACTCTAATTGCGGTTCAACCCGAATCTTGAATCTACAACTTTGTCCAATGCCTTCCCTTTGTTTGCCAGATTTGAGACGACCTGTCAAATTTAGCTGTCATATGCTATTTGCTTACCACACGCACCCAGGTGATTATGGGCTAGCGCCGCTAATGAATATTGCAAAACGGGTTGACGGGGTGTACAACAGGATCATTATTGGGTTCTTGAACTTGAATGCTTGCATGCAGTTTTGGTATAAAGTCAAAATTCAACTCAAGTTCAAGGTTTTATAAATTGTTGAATATGCTTTAAATTTTCATAAAGTATTCTTTTCTTACTAGCAATTCCGTTCTACGCGTTGCTGTTGTTCAAGTTTATAGAATATTCGATAACACTTAAAATTTAAGGTTTAAAATATACCTGTAATAAAAATAATAATAAATACCTAAACCTTAACACTCGAAATATAAAAAATAAATATATAAACATTAGATTTATGTTTATATATTCATTAAGAATATTTAATTTATCTGAATCAGCAAGAAGCCTTAAAAATATTTGTAATGCATTTTGTTTTTTCAATCTTATTTAAAATTAAAAGCTAAAGTGTTTTCGTTAATGTAAAGTTCTTGATACCAAAGCCCTTAAATAACGAATGTTAAACCCCAAATATAGCCCATCAACATGTTGCATAAGTTTCCTAACTCTTGCCACAAGCGCAAACGTTGCATTCATTTGGCAGCCGGCACCAAACTTGTGGCTACAAATTGAAGCAAACTTCAACGCGTTCGCAGAAACCGCATGTGCCACGCCCTTAACACTATCTGCCCTCCCTTACTAGCGGATTGTACACATAAAATGCAGCGAGTGCATAAAATTTCAATAAACTAACCCTACAACAGCATGCAAACTATTGTAGTGAGCTTTCGAAGGGGCACAAACGAACATCAAGTGCAATGCCTGTGAAAGTAAAATTCTATATTGCATGTCAGAGTATATTACAATATTTAAATTCTATGAAATTCTTATACAAATAGCAATAAAATTTCTATTTTCGGAAAGGTTAACTATATATATCTTTATGCCAATAACGACAATATTGTTGCTATGCTACGGCAACTTAAATTCTGTTGAGTTTGTAAAGAAGTTCAGACATTTATTGCCAGCTGGGTTTAAGATTAATGACCTAATGACCAATTTCAACATTTTTGTTTTGTTGTTTGTTGGCTGCCAGCCTTAAGTTGCTTGGCGCCAATATTGTTTTGATCTAAACATTCTTCTGCTTTTTGCCAAACAAAAATAAGTTTTTAATGACAAATTTTATGCAATGAGATAAGCTGACGTTGTCTTAAAGAGACTTTTACAAAGTTGAACCAATAAATAAATAAAATCAACAACTTTCTAAGCACATAATCTTTGTTTGGAAGCTTTATTCTTTGAATTTTTAAAGCATTAGCACTTCATTATATTGCCTCGTTTTATCTTTGTTGTTGCGCAAAGCTAAGTTTAACTCAAATATGAAAATAAACAATACTCTTTACAAGTTAAACAATTTAAATGTATCTCTAACTTATAAATTCTATTTTTAGCTAAAATGAATAGCAGAAAAAACATTTAAAGATTTAATGCTACATGGTATGTATGTATCTTTAAGAGTATGTGCCTTTTCAGCAAAAATTTCTTTGGCTTTCTGCTAAATTTCTTTTCATGCGTTAAATCCTGTGTTTGTTCGCAAATTCCAATGACTGGTTAAAGATAATACATGTTGTATTACCGGTAATTTTACGACTTCCCATTTGACAATAAACTGTTTATTTTTCTTTGGATGAACTGTGTCAGATTAGAGCTCAAGCTTATCGAGCTTATTTTCGTCAGTGCGTTTAGCCTTTTTCCTGCTTTCGAATGCATCGGGTTCAGCTGGGGCCATAAAAATGATAGCCATCAATGAACATTCCGACAGTAAAAACCCAAACCGTTGGCTTAAATTATGCAACAGTAAATACATGCGTCAAATTTTTATGACCACACAAGTGTTTGAACTAGTCGAGACCTGACGAAGCCTAAGCTTTTTAGCTTTAGGCTTTTAAGTGGCTAAAACTCGAAGCAAATTTATCTAATTGCAGCCCCAAAATACTGTCTTCGACTCATAGCTGATTTAACACCGGACTTAGCTATGAGTTAGACAAATTGCATGCCACCCATGCTGATGGGGGGCAGGGCCAATCAAGGCAGGCCCGGCGGCAGGCAACAATAAATCACAGTTGTTTTGGGATTTGTGCAACTTGCCTCGAACCGTCAAAGTCAACGGCAAATTGCAGCCTGGCACAAAAAATTTTAATTTGGAAAAAGTCGAAAATATTTTGACAATGCATATGTATGACCAGATGAGCAGAATGCATTGATTTGTATGCTCAATAAATGTTTATTAGGCCAGTTTTTGTGGGGCAAACAATAGGAGGCATCAAGTTCTCGGAAAAGTCTGCTTGCTTGTGCGAATTTTACGAGTTCAAATCGACTTCAATGCGCATTCATGTGTAAAGGTTTTACTGCCACATTTGTTTTCAGGAAGTGAACAACAAGTAACAAGGCTGTTTCCGACTAGAAGATACCCTGAACCTTATAATTAACGCATACAGTCAGTGTTTGCAAGTGTGTACACATATAATGCATATTTGTCTTAATATCAATGTTCCATATCTCCAGTGTTTCTCAACCGATTAACATACAAGTTTCACAGTTTATCAAAATTTTGATTATAGTTTTAAACGATATTTCCAAGTTCTCCAAACTAAAGATTTTATTGTTATCGATCACATGTGTATATCGGAAACGGGAAGAGTTATCGGAAATTTCAAACAAATTTGTACTGTCTATTGTTACAGCGAGCATATAGCTTTCATAGTCTTTGATTTCACGTTATAAAAGTTAGCTTATAGTAGTTTGCTCTTTAGCTTCAAGTTTTGCGGCTTCCTTTTGCTTATTATTCATCACCACATTCACCAAATGTCAACTTATTGTTGTCTAATTAGCCTCAAAGCCACACAGTTAGGCGGAATCTACAAGATACCATAAATGTCATGGGTAAATTAATACTTCATATGTCAAATGGCACTGGTTCATTGTGCAGAAATTGAAATTATTAATTATAGGTATGTGCACTTTGTTGCTGGTGTTTGTTTGAAAGACTTTAAAGTATGGTTTTTAGTACCTGTGACAACAATGCGCATCGGCATGTGTTATGTTGTTTACATGTATGTATGCAGCCGTTTCATTGGTTGCAGCACATTGCAAATTGCACACAACGCTTGCCATGATTAGTGTGTGTGTGTGGTGTGGAACTTTTCTGCCCCCTAAGTTGGTCAATTGGCACTATGTTCGTTGCCTTTGGCCATAAAACTGAAAATGCAATTGAATTTTGCATGGCCAACGCCCACAAACAGCTTTTGTCAGACTGTGCAATTTTCGCTGTCACTATGTTGAATAATAAACACAACATCTTTATATCTTTGTACAGTATGGGGCATAACAAAACGCCCACACATTAAATACAATAATGATTCTGCCCGCAGTTGAAGTTTAAGTGGTTCTTGTGTATTTTATTACTAAGTTTGCCATTTAAAGTTTAAGTACATTTTCATCTTAGAATGTTTGCAAAACTATTTAATCAAAAGTTTTATGCTCCACATTAATTTGAATGAATACTTAAATAGCATTTCGATTATTATTATTTTTGGGAATAGTCAAAAAATCCTTAAAAAATAATTAAAATTAAATTAAATATGATTTATCTCTTAGATAATTCTGAATTGTTTTTTCACATGATTTGAATGTTATTAGATTAGAGGCCATATTCAAGGTCATTTGGCTTGACTTATCAAATCGCAACATTAGTTTGTTTTTGGCTGCTCAGAAAGATAAGCGGCTAAGATAAAGACAAACAAGTATGCCAAGGTTTTGTTTAGTTTTGCCAAAAAGAATAAGATACAAAGATACTGAGCAAGATGATTCTTAAACTCATTTTAAAGTTAAGGCAAGAAGCGATAAGATGTTTAATTTTATTCAAGTGGTAAGCTCTTCGACTTAAATGAGACTTGTCTGAATTTTGTTACTTGCAGCTTACAGTTTTGGCTGCATTGTGCTGGCAGCAAGACTTTGTCCACAGCAGTTGTAATGTGTGTCAAATTACCAACGATGCTGCCTGCATCAATCAAACCTCATATCAATTGTGCCTGGGCAAGGGTTCCCCACAAAAGGATCAGATCTTTACCTGCCCCGACGGCTTGGTCTGCACTGAAAAGCCACAAATCTGTTTTCAGCGCTCCGAAATGCCTGCCAGTTGCGGCGACAACGATAGTTGCGGCCTCTGCAATGAGAATTACGTGTTTGCCTGCACCTCCCGCACCACATTCAGCTTCTGCTTTGGCGCCACCAAACCCTCCACTGTGAATGGCACCTGCCCCACTGGACGCTATTGCGATGCTTCAGCTGCGCAAATTTGCGTTGCGACACCCACAGCAACTTCAGTGATATGTCATTTGGACTGAGTGCAGTTGGATTCGTTGTACGAAAAAGTAAATTAATGATTGTTTACAAGAGTGTGAGTATTCTGCAGAGCATATGTCGTAGTAATTCGGATCGGATTCCTTTATCATTGTCACTATATAACAATAGACGCGGTCGTATTTATTTTAACGAGTTGCTTGTTATGGTTTTGCGACAAACTTATATAAAATTGAATTAAATTTAAGGAGATTTTATATTTTATTATTATTTTTTTAACACATCTAAACGTTAGAAAACCGTGAAAATAAACTTTCCTGTTAATTAATATAAATACATTTGTTCTTCGATTGTAAAAACTGTTTTAGAGTATCATCAGCAATAAAATTATTGCATTATTTAAGAATGCCTTTGAATATTTTACATAACAGACTTTAACTAAAACTTATGTCGATGCCGTTGTCAAAGTTTGGACCTTCATAAAGAAAGTTATAGCGAAACTATTATACTGCTACAAATGAGGAAAACAATGTTAAAAAGCTGCTATGGTAGCATTTGCTATTTTCCCGGAACTCAACTAGCGAAGCCAAAGCGTGTTTAATTGCGAGTTATATGTAAATATAAGTAGCTTGCAGGTCATATTAAATGTTTTGCAAATTTGATTTAATTACATAAAAGTTGAGCTGTATGAAATTAAGTTTGCAAACAAATATTTTACCTGGTTGCTTCGAGCTCTGCGTTTTTTTTAATCACATACTTATTTAACAGCTCTTTAATTACATCTTTTTTTTCATATATACTATATCAAAGCAGAGCAGAGTAATAAGAAAAAGTTAAAATTCTTTGATATTGCAACAGGCACTCGACAAAAAGTGAGAGCGAGAGAAGAAGTGAACTCAATTTTTTCAAGCAACGTCGTGATGTTTACTTTAAGACGTACTGCGAACTATTGATAAGGAACTCGAATACCGTGCAGCTATGAAATGGTTGAAAGAGCGTCTCAAAAGTACCCTTAAAATAGTCCTTATTGCAAAGTGAACAGAACTCCTAAGTGTGCTGTTGGCCGACAGAAGAAGAAGTTACAAAATTTATTAGTTCAATTCTAATCTACAGTTTCAACATTAGTAGAGAAAATCTTAAGACGTAGTTGAAAATAGAAGATACACCAAGAGAGAGAGAGAGAGAGAAAAAAGGAGAGAGGAACTATTTCAAACTTTTATATTTTTAGCAAAGTTAAACGGTCCTGAAAGTCGAAGATTGAAGTACAGATAGTTTTAAAGGAAGGTCAAGTTTTGCTAGCAAGTTTCAATTGTTTTGCCCGAAAATGTCTTGGTCTGAAATGTTCTTTTTGTATATTATGTCGCTTTAATACCTCTGGAAAAAGCCATTCTCAATGTTTTGCTATGTGGTCTTAAGCCATTTTTAGGTCTTAGCGCCTTTCACATTTACAGATCCAAGGCTGGCCAACTTCATGCAATTGCCCAACTCCAAACAATCTTGTTGACCAACTTTACTGCTTTGGCAACGTCAAGTTTCGTTTGACCAAATTTACGAGTCTTTCTTGCATACTTTTATTTGGGTACACTGCAACTCTCTCTTGCTGGGTGTCTGTATGCTTTTTAAGTGTGAGTGTTGTTCGTGTCTGTGTGCGCAGGTTTCCGTTTCCGTTTCACAATGTTGTAGGCGGCCTGTCTGTCCTGCTTGGCGTTGGCGCTCGCATTTGTTGAGTGCAATGCAAACCCAGCACAAGAATGAATCCCATAACAAAAAGTTTGCATTGTCAATTGGCACTTTTGAATACAAAATATACCAATATATATAGCAGGTTAACATATATAACCTTTATTTATTTAAAATATATTTACTTCATGATATTCATAATACATTTACTTCATCATTTTGATAAACAAAAAATATTTTTTAATTTCTAATACACGTTCCATGGAAAAAATAATAATAAATACTTTATCGCATAATACATTAATTTGATATTTCAAATGTTTATTTTGTTCAATAAACTAATTTATTTGAATGGACATATAATTATATTTAATTTGTTAATATTACTTAAAAACAGAAAATAATTTCAAAAAGACATATTTGAAACTAAGTTTCTTAGTGATAAATGTATAAATTAAAACATAAAAACTTTAAAAATATGGATATGACGAACTTGAGATAATTTAATTTTTGAACTTTGCTTTCTCATGCAACTAATGCTCTGAATTAGGGGATATTAAACACTTGTTTAAGGCAATTTTAATTTGTCTTACAAGATTATTTAAAATATCTTATCTTGGCAGACTAAAACCTCTTGCCCAATCCTCTTTTTAGTCTCATACAAATTTTTCTTTTGTTATTTGTATGTTATTTGCTGTCTCTTGGTTTTTTATTCGCGCTTTTTTAAGCTTGTGTGTTCAGCCAAATGAATTATTAATACTGCAAATGAAGCATTTCATTTATGGGTAATTGTTGTTGGCTGTTCTTGGGTGGCCTTGGTGTGTGTGTGTGTGTTTGTGTTTGGTTGTTGTTTGCATGTGCTTTTTTATTATTCAACAAATTTGATTATGTTTTGTGGATATTTGTGCTTAAAGACTTGACAGCTCGTTTGTCTGCTTTGATTTGACAGAGATTTTTTGGGTATTTTCTTTGTTGCTTTAAGTTCTTATGCTTAGTGGAAAATTTAAATATTTGTGTTGGTCAGATTGAAATGCAGTTTTCCAAATCATTTGCACTTCACATAAGCTCCTTACAATATGTAAACAAATGCAGGAAATGCTTTTAACGAAATTCTTTTACTTTTTCTCACATTACCCTTAAATTTTAAGTGTCCAAACCGAAATCTCTTTCAATTCGAAACCAGGTAGACCATTATGCATTTGTTTGTTCAACTGACCACACATTGGAATTCAAGCAAAACAACAGCTTTGGCACAAATGGGATTTTGTTTTGGCTTTGACGTTCCCCTGGAACACAATTTAACTCAATTTAATAAACTTTTTTTGCACTGAAAACTCCGTCAATCATTGTAAAAAATTCTTTGCTATTTTAGTTTAATCTTTTTGGTTGGGCAAATGAATAGCTATAACAAAAATGTGAATTATAGTGTGTAAGCAGATGATCGAGGTGTTTATAGTACATAAACATAAATCCGTGTATATTTTTACAGTAAAAACAATTATTTTTTGGTTGAATGTACTTAGAGTATGCCTTTAACAAACAATTAGTAATGTGTTCTGGTCATAATAATAAATTCTTTATAAGCATAATAATATGTAAGCTTTGTTGAAGTGCAAATTCAATTTAAAACAATTTAATCTTTTGAAACCATTTTGGTCAGCTTGAGTCTCTGGAGTCATAAACCCATCTTTTTCTATACATATTTTATGCTATGTTGAAAAGTTTATCTTTTAAGTTAGCTTTTAATAAAGTTGCAACGAATGCCTTCAGTTTCAACAGACCAGAGAATTGCGTCATATTGTTTTGTGACTTTGGCAGTCGGAAATTGTTTTGACGTTTGTTGTGGTTGATAAGCCAGTTGATTTCCCATATCCGCCTCACTAACCACGCCCCAAACTGACTTTTGTTTAGTTGATGTTTTGGCACGAATTGTAAATTTGTTGTTCTGTTGTTTTTCACAAACTGCATTCTCATTTATCATAGCTACAGTTGTCTGGGCTTGTTGCATGTTGCACCGCAAGTCTGCCACAAATATAATAATAGCCAACTTAGCCAACTGCGAGTTCAGCATTGCGCAAAAAAAAAAAATTCGCTTTAATGAATGCATTGTGCAATCTTTTTTTGTCCTGAGAATTCCTGTGACAGAAAATTGAAGTTAAGTTTAAGGAATTTAAAATGGATTCAATTGAGGCTAACACTGACAAGGCCTTGGTAATGGTTTAAATAATAAGTGAGTAAATAAATACATAGCAATTTGCTTTGTCGAGCAATTGTGCTGCGTTTCCACCATGTAAAACAGATTGTTAAATACAGCACGCAATGAAAGTGAATAAATTGCTTTTGGTAACTGAATGTCACAGTTGAATAAACACGTATTCACCCGAGTTGAAGGTAATGAAAGGAAATGAAATCTTTCCGGCAGAAGCCAATAAAAAATCAATTTGGCGGTAATATATATATAAATGTAAACATACACGAAAATGGTAAATTCAACAAAAGGGTTGGAAGCAATGAGTAAATTGATTTGTTCACAGTAGGTCAAAAAAGTTAACTTATTATTGAATACTTGTTTTTTATCATAATAAAATCCAGTGCTACAAACATATTGTTTTTGCTTAATTTAAAAAAAATATCTAATTTAAAGTTTTGGCTTTCGTTTAAAACAAAGCCCTTCAAGCATTGTCAAAAGCAGACAAATGTCTAAACATAGATATAGAATAACCCTTTTACAAATATTCCAACGAATATGTTTAAACATGCACATGTACATATGTTTGTGCGTGTTAGCCTTTCTAGCACAAACCAAAACACATGCTCATTAATATGCGAACAGCATAATAACATAGCAAACATTTGGGTGCTCGGACTTTGAGTCCGTCCTGAACTCAGTTAACCAAGCACAACAACAACAACAACAACATAAATGTTTATTTGCATCATTATCTACACAGGCAAGAAGAACAAAAGCTGCAAATATGATAAATTCATGGTCTTTGAACCATAAATAGTTGGTTGGATCAAGGCAAACAATGGGTGAAAAGTCAACAAACCCCATTCGATTTAATGTGACGATGATGGCCAAGCTATTATAAAAGATGGATGCACAGGTGAGCTAATAGAAGCGGCAATATACGGTTACGGCAAGGGAAGGTCCAGACCGCACTTAAATGCAAATATATATATGTGTACACATGTGTGTAGATAACAATCACAACTTTTAACATACACATAAACTTGGCATGTTAGATGCATGTTCTTGACTTCATTTGCAGCTGTCAAAGGTTTGATTTGAAAGAAGCAGAAAGGTGCCTGCGGAAGCTGATCTTAGTTTATGACTGCATAAAGTCGTAAAGTACGTTTCGTAACTTTCTGCCGGGCACTGGGTCGTAAATAACAAGTTTTGAGGCATAATAGAAATATGCATAAAAGAAACCTTCATAAAGTTGAATAGCATATTTGAAATGAGCAACAATACACAGTAAACTCAAATAATGCCTTTGGTATTCTCAGTTATTCTTAGCTGAGAATAATAAAGAAAATTACAATAGCTTTCATCCCAAGTTATTACAATAATTAATTTTCTTTTTCGTTAGTTTTGTATTGTTTCAACTTAAATCTGCTGTTTAAAGTCGCCAAAATTCAGCTGACTTTGTATACATTTTAACAAATTAATTTATTTGTTTAAATGAAAAGTAATAAGCTTAAATAACTGAACTGTTTTATATATATATATATTGTAAGTATTTTTTGAGTTTTATGCCAAAAGTTCCTCATCAAAAGTTTCTTTGTACAAATAAATAAAAATTCGGCTGCTTTTTACGTCGTTTTTGAACAAGCGGCCACGTCAACTGTTACCAACTACAGCGACTTTCCGGAACTTGTTTACAGGCTGTAAAGTGTGAGTAATTTACAGTTCTGCCCGCTAACATAGACACTTTTAAGGACTAACAGCGTTGCCGTTAACGAACATCAGCAGATTCTGTTAGGTGTTTGTTGACTCGCGTAGATTCGTTGAACTGCATGTAAATGCTTTAGCCGGGCTTATTCTATTTGTTTCTACATTGAACTTGAAAAGTTTTAAATTTTTTTTTGCTTAAGAATCAAAGGGCTAATAAGAAATTGCCACGTTGTTAAGCAAGGGATGTCAAATAAAAGAAAACAAAATGTTTTTTGTTTTTCATAAATCAATTAAGTTCAGCCAACCAAAATATAATGAAAATGTAATTAGCTTCTCAGTAAGAAGTCTCTGTTTCAAAAATAAGCCATATTACTCGGCGTTCTTTGATGTGGTTACATTTTATGTCTGTCAATTAATTGTCAAGATATTTTTAATTAACTTTTGAAGGTATTAATTCTGTTGCGTAATTCCAAGAATCAACTGGTAATATCATCGACGTCACAGTTTGTTGCATCAAAATAAAGTTCACACATGGAGCAGCTGTGTAGATGATAAATTTAATTAATTTGCTCTGCAACAAAAAAGCAAAAGTCCCTAACGAGAAGCAGACGGCACAAATGTCCTGTGCGCAGCATGCAAAAACATTATTCGCAACAGACATTAAAAGTGAATCAATTAGCTTCAGCAACATCCTCGTTTAGTCTAAAATTGCAATAACACAAAGCTATTATAAAACAGTTGTGGTTTGACTCTTCAGTCACTAGATTAAAAAAATAAGTTTTAATTTTGTCAATTTAAATTCTGTTAATTTGCAAATATAATAAGATTTTTGATTGCAAACTATTCTTTGATCTTCATGTCGCAGGCAGCTGTTTTTCCTTAACAAATGTAAAGCTATGAAATAAATTCGTATTTTATTTGAGCTTTGTTTCAACGTTTAAGGTTTAAAATATTCTATAAAAATATGAAAGTGGTTAAGATCTTTAAGCTGAGTCTAGTAGAAAAAAAATGTAAACATACAGTCAGAAATTTTATGCAAATAAAATGCGTTAAATGCGTTGCAAAGAAAATTCTTAAGACGAAATCCACTTGCGAAAACTGCCCAAAATTAAAACTTACGAACAAACATTTTATAGCACAGGGTTAACTGGCAAACGTTTGAGCTTAATGAAAATTGGCCAGACAGAAATTATTAAATTCAAAAGTGCTGCAAACGACTTGAAAAATGTTTAGTTGTCAAATATTACAAAAGGTTTCGGATACAAAAATAATAAGTTGATACAGTAAAAAGAATAATGCAAAATATATGTATATCAATTCCTTGAAGCTATTATTATGTCTGACACAAACAGTTTATTTAAAAGAGTTTGTATATTATGCTTAATGATATTTGTTTTCATTCACATAAAATATGTTGAATGAAATATGAAATATGCAAATAATACTTCAAAATTTCAAAGTTCAGCAAACCATCGGACGGACAGCTTATGTGATGAATGTTGTGGCGACGGAGATTGGCTAACAGCCTTTGAGTAGCGAATTTATCAAATCAATCGCCCAGCCAGACGGCTTCTATTTATAAATAGCTTCCATTCACTGTATGCAGCTTTGAAGGCAGAATTCAAACGAAGCTGCCACATGGCGTATGCGTAATATTCGCACGTACCGACGCTCTTGCAATGCAGGCATTATTTGAGACTAATTGAAATCTCATGTTAACAGTTTTTAGCTTTTGAGATAGAAGTTTATGTAATGGGTTATTTTATGAATTCTAATATGAAGCTTAGTTTTTTTTTACATGACCTTATTTACAAGTCACAGTAAACGTTTGAGGAAAGCAAGTTGAAATTTGAACACAAAGCATAAACTTGCATAGCCGCACAGGGCGTATGCGTAATGCGAGGCACATTCATAACTAAACTCGAAATTCCAAGTCGTTTTCAGATTCATCCTTGTACTCGCCCGCAAAGCAGATTTATGTCGGCTTTACTCATATATATATATATTTTTTTTTTTGTGTGTGGCTTTTGCCCTCACTCTTTGATATTCCCAAAACGCGTTTACTTTGCTTGCGAGTTGTTGATTACAGCCTCAGTGCAACTCACCCTCGAAAAAAAAAAAAAAACCCTTAACATGTAGGTACATATATATATATAAATTCCCCTCTGACACGTTCTTGAGTTTTTGTTTATTTTCATTTATTTATATTTTGTTTGTGGTTGCTTTTTAGGCTCCGGTTAAGCTGATATTTTTTGTTTGTTTGTCATAAATTGCGGTTGAAACGCTCACGCATTGCGTTATTTGCTTATTTCCGAGGGAAAATCTTCATATTTCCTTGGCTCACATTTTAATTATTTAAGTTTTTCCACGCAACTGCTGAAAATGCTAGACACGTGCTAAGCTTTGGGAGTTATTTATTTTTGGTCTATTATGCAGTATATTTAGTATTTCAAGCTCGTTCATGATTAATTTAAGTCTGCGAACAACGCGAAACTGTCCGGCTTCCATTGTAATAGAATTTCGTGTACCATTTGTAAAATCAATCAATAATCTTACTTATTTATTTCGACAACATATATTATCTTATTTATTCAACTGAATTGTTCTGCCTTTCTAGTTGAATGTTAAATTTGAAATCAAGAGCACATACAAAGTAGATTTTTAGCCCAAATGAAAGCAGCTAAAAATGTGTTGACAAAGTTTTGCGTGAAGTATTTTTAACTTAAGCATAAGTTGATTTAAGACCCCATATCAATTCCCTTGATGGTCGAAAATTTGTGTGTTGCATTTTGAATTATTGATAAATCTTTTAAAAATCTTCTCGATTAAAGTTTGCTGACAGGCAACATTTTTATGTGGCACTGTTACACGATGTGTCTGTTGCGCCTAAAAAGGATGCAACAAAAAAGAAAATAATAAAATATGAAATATGACTGGCAAAAATACTAGAGCAGGTCTGCAGCAGAAATCGTGCCTAAAGCTCTGTGGGATTAAAAAAGCGACAGCTTTGGCCGCAAAGTTGACACACAAGCGGTGGGGGGTTGAGGTTATGCAAGGCAAGGCGCCACGTTGTGGGGCGTGGCATGTGGTATTTAGGCTGTGAATCATATGTGTCTGTACGCGTATGTTGCCATATGGGATTTATGTGTTAACGAATGCGGCAATGGCCAGCATTGAATGACGGTCCCAAAAGTAGGCAATGCGCATCGAACCGAAGGTCAGCCAGAAGACAGACCAAACGACTGCTCAACTTAAAGTCACATGACACATTCATATACATGAGCATACGCCTCATTGAGCAGCCTTGATAAAAAGGCTAGTCACATTATATCAGAAAGGTCAGATCGCGATGCCTTCTTTACGTTACCATTCCACGACATAATGCTTGTCTAACTTTAAACAAATGTCTGGCTTGTATAGTTGCTGTTCAACTTAACTTAAAATCAAAATATTTGTTAGAAGTTGATTTGAATAAGTAATTCTTATATTTCTTATTAATAAATAATAATTATCATCTGGCTAATGAAATTTTAATTGAATCGATCGCAATAAAATCTTGAAAATGCCAACTAAAAATGCTAAGCTATAGACGCAATTATGACAATCTGTGATTTTTTTTATTAAAATCGGTTGACAAACACCGGAGATATGGAACATTGAAATTGAGTATGCAGTATGTAGTATGCGCATACACACACACACACACACACACACACATACTTGCAAGCACCGACCGTACGCGTTAAGTATATTTAGGTTCTCTTCCAGTCGGGCTTTTTTGACTAAAGCCTTCTTAATTGCTTTTTATTACACTTCCAAAATTAAATGTTTCAGTTAAATTAATAAATAAATCTACTACTGCTACATTTAACCATTATTATTATAAAACTCATTTTATATATGTGCAAAGTGAGCAAAAGTAGCACACAAAATTGGCAAATGAGTCTGCAAGCACAAAAGAGCTCTTAAATGATTTTCACTTGAGTGAACCCGTTAAGCCAGTTTTGTGCAAATAAGTTAAATCGAGTTGATGGCAAACCTACAGTCGAATAAGTCACTTGGCTTTACCCACTTGAGCGCACCTGACAAAAAAATATAAATAAAATCTCTTTGCAACACCAACGAAAGCCCCATAACGTCAACTGAAATGGTTAGTTCCATCTCTCTCTGTCCCATTGTCTGTCTATGAAGGCAAAGCTGAAAGCCAAATGTCAACGATAAATAGACGATGAGCAAGGACAACAAATTGCTTACTAAATATTTTGACTAACCCTTGTCAGTACCTTCAGTTGTTGTTGTTTTGACAGTGCTTTGGTTTCTGATGCCATTTCAAATGGCCTAAACAACGCTTCATCCATCGTAACCATCGGCGTACGTATCTAACAACCGTTCGTTAAATTTGCTTGCTAAGAATGTTATATATGTAGCTATATCTCATCTCCACTTTCACGCGCAATTTTCAACTTAAGTAACCTCGTATTATGCAGCTTTCAAATAGCTAGTATCGCATATGCTCCGGACTTAACGCGTCTGAAGTAATGCGGTGTGAGAGGGGGAGGAGAGCGTCGTTATGGCTTTCGCCTTATAAAGCTTTATGGCGTAGACTTCAATTTTGATTGACACATTATGGACACATAACGGTTACTTTGAGCGGCTATAAGCTAGAAAGTAACGTTGTGCATTTTTCTTGTTGTTCATAAAAACGGCAAGATAGACAGATAAATTTCTATTCATAAGGAAAGAAAAATGATTAATTACGCGAGAGAGAAAGAGAACTTTGAAAAAAGAGTTAACAAAAATCATAAATATACTTTTAATTTTGGCGTAGGATTGATAAAATTTATGACAAAGATTTATACAATCCAAATTTAATTTTAAGCTTTAAATTTGTGTTTTTCTTTTTCTATAAAATTTAAATATATATGCTTTTTGAGCAGCTCGTAAACATAATTTTAATAAGAGGGTGTAAAAATAAACATGACATTGAAATTTATAACTTAGTTCTAAAGGTCAACAAGTTACCAGAGGTCATGTGACGCCCGCAAACTGTATGTGAAAATCGCGATTTGAATGCAACTGGAAATGTTTTTCACACAGTTAAATTGCAACATGATTTTACACGCTGACAAACAAAAGGTGTGCCGGCAGCCACATAGTTATATAGAAATGAAACACACCGCCATGTTAGACGCGTACATTCAGCACATTCGACATTTTGCATTGCGTGAAAGCGTGAAAATTGTCGCCTTCCGGTTGCCTTTAAAGTAGTTTGAACATATAAAGTTTGGAAATTTTGTTACTGAATTACGTGGAAAACTTTTAGGAGAATTCAAATTATGATTAATTTGTAAGTAGATTAAAATTATCCGATAACTAAATCTCGTTATATTTATTCCAATAACTTTTTAACAAAATCTTTCCAAGCCAATATGTAATTTAGTGTTATAAGTACATTATATATGATCCTAATTTGTTGCACGATATTCTGGTCCAAGCCACACAAATAAGAAGCACAGCGCTTGTAGTTTTTCCGATCCATGTTGTGCAGCTTAAGAGAAGTGCATTCAAAAAGCGAATATTAAGTTATGGCGAGTTGTCTGCGATAATTAGCAAGTTACTGTTTTTGCATGCTCATGTATCTGGAATTGAAAAGATTGTTGTAAGGCACGCATGAATGTTTTGTGAATACATTTATCATATTTATTCATGACAGAGCATATGCATGCAGCTCTTGATTTTGCATTCAGTGGCTGGCGTGTTGCTGCTTCATATTTCTCATAGTTGCCCCCTCATGAGGGCGTTCTTAGACAATGGACCTGCCAGCTATTCGAAGCGTTCCTTTCACCCAAACATCAGCCATCCATCCATCTATCCATCTGCCTGCCTGCCTGCATGCGTGCTAGCTCGTACGTCAGACTGCTCGTCTGCTTGGTGTCAGGCCATTTGATATTTGAGCTCGTCGAGTACTGAGGGAAATCTGTAATCTCACCGTAGAATTTGCTCCATACCACAATGGAATGCTTCAACATCAAATGTGTGTGTGTGTGTGGGTGTGTGTGTTAGTCAAAGTGTGCAAGGGGTGTGAAAATGAACAAAATTTTGTGCGTGGTTGCTTGTGGATTTAGTTGCCAACTATTCTATAGGGATGATTCAAGGGATTTATTTAATATGGCTTAAATGGCTTGCATGTCAGCTTTAATTAGGTGCTTGGTAAAGGTTAAAAGGGGAATGCTTGCTCTGTGATACACCCTAAAGTGTTCTAAGGTGATATACCACAAAATTTTAGCCATATAACAGAGGGTTTTCACTATGGTTTAGTTCAATAAATAATTTTAAATTCTTGTTCAGAAGTATAGATAACATATGGTTAGCTTTCTTTGTGTTTAATAATGTTTTTAAAAAAATCTTTCTTTTTTATTTAAATTTTTTTCACAGAGTATTGATTAAATGATATCGTATTATTATTGTTTGTATCAGAATACAGCACAAGCATTGTTATTTTGTGCTTCAATTTCAACTTTCCACAAGCCCACAATACATAAATCATCGTGGCGTGAAAACCCAATTATGCATGTTAATTATTATTTCATAATGTTGGCAAGTCTTCCTTCCCTGAACCTTCAACCAACTGTCGGCCATTTTTTGTTCTTCATTTCCATATTTTAATTATTTTTGTGTGGCCCTGTGGCGAGTCGGTTTCATGACATAAGTGGCGAATTAAGAAATTATGATAAAAATTATGAAGCGTTAAAAATATGGAAATTTAATAACTCACTGCTAGCAGTAGCACAGCAGGTAGTTAACAATTAAAACATATTTGCCATAAGATTGCAGTTTCCTTAAAAAATTTTCAGAAGAACCAAAGACATATTTAAGGACTTCACCGACTTTATCTCTCTATTTCAACCAGATAATTTTTAATTATTAATATTCTTTTCTTTTATTTGGTAACGTTAAAAGGACATCATATAAAGCAAAACTCGCAACATTAAACTTTAACACGTAAGATAATCTGGACCTGATAATAATATATGTTTTTAAAAATGCCAACTGAAAAATTCTTCTTTTTGCAACACATTCTGAGGTTCCTGTGCTTATAATAAGAAAAGTCATAAAGTTTCTACTCACATTCCATAATGACTTAAAGGCAAGGGGTCAGGATATTTCCTATTCGATCCTACTCAGCAAGAGCATTATTTTAGTAATATATATAATATAAGCAGAACAAACATGTTGTAAGTCTCATTGATCTGTAATATTTAAGTCTTACATTTCGCTAAGCCGAAAACTTTGTGTTTTGCTATTCGCGTAACCCTTAATCCTTTCGTATTGCCTCAATATAAGATGAGGGCAAAACAAGTGGAAAGCCAATCGAAATTCTGCTGAATAACTTTTCTCGTTCTTGCGGCAAACGCGAAAAGCGGCTGCTTTTGACAGGTTGCAACAAACATCTAGACAGCATCGAAGACAAACTTTATCCCCAATTGCATAACCGAAATATTCTCCCAACCGACCCCAAACCACCAGACCACCACCACCACCTACCACATCGAATGAACCACGTTAACAAAGTGCATGCAAATCTATAAAATGCAAGAATTGCATAAAATTTCAATAAACTGGTAAGAAGGACACATTCGAGCTCTGTGTGTGTTGCTTTTGTTTGGTGGGTTCCTGTCTGGGACCATTTTACTAGAATGCAATGTCAGTGAAAATGTACAATTTATTACAAGTTGCATTTCTGTCATCGCATCTGACACTTATACAATTTTGTTTGACTCCATTTGTTGCCAACAACAACAACAATTACAACGGCTTAGTCTTAAAGATTTGGCTTTACGCAACACACAAAGCAAAATTGTCTTTTGAATTTGGTTTTTAGTGCTTTAACTGCATTTCACATGCAAAACTTCTGTTTATTTTTGGCATCCAACGTGCTTTGGTTTTAGAAGTGATACACACTTACAAACCGCAAAGTGCGCTCTACAAAACAAGAATGGTTTGGCACTCACAGCAAGCATAAGCTTATAAGCATAGCTTGTATCGCAAACCTTTGAATGCCCTTTAAAAAACTCAATAAACACAGTTTTCCATTATATGTTTTTGTTCTTCGTTGATCATTTAAAGACTCTAATAAATTTCTTGAATCGTAAATTTAAGATAAAGAAAAACATTTAAAACATTTTTTCTCTTAGTTTATATATGCATCTTGCAAAAACTTCCCGATTTTGTTCCTTAATATTTGTGTTTCGTTTTAATACAGAATATCTGCATACCATTGATTAAATATATACTTGAATGAGTATGACTAATGTTTGTGGTTAATATAAGTTTTTAAAGTTGAGCTTTTTCACATAGCTAAGTTGCCGACTCCGATGACTTGAGTGTAGAATTGAGTTGTTTTAAGAACTATCTGCAGCTCTTGTCCTACTTATTATACCCAACCCACTTTAAGATTCTAGCTGGCTGTTGCATATTTGCTCTCCTGCCGTATAGTCACTTTGCATGCTTGTTGGCCACGTAAACAGAAATGTTCGTGGCCACGTTCTCCAAAAGTATGCCACGTATTTTTTACACTGCTAGCAAAACATTTATTACCCCGCTACCGGTCTTAGACAAATGGCCAAGTTAAGCGTCGTAAGCGATGTTTCTCGTTTGTCAGCTTCGTGTTTTGCCTTCGACTACTCTCTGTTTTTTGTATTTCTGTGTTTGTTTCTTTCATTCCCATTCGCAGTTGAATATCGTTCTTTTAGACTTAGCTGGACCTAACTGTGCTGTGCCTAACTTAACGGTCTTTGGGTTGTTCATTGGATTAGGTTGGCTTTCGTTTCGTTTCGTTTGGACCTTAAACCAGTATCAACTTTATTAATCGTAACTTACTCAGAATGCCAGCTTTCGTTATATTTGACCTCACAGTCAAGGACTATACTTTCGCTTAGCTGAGAATAATTGACTTGAAATTGCTGCCTCAAACTATCTCCTTCTCATAGTCCATTTAACTCTTGGCTCTCTGTGTACAAGTTTGGCAAATTGCATGCCTCACATAATGACGGCAGCAATTGGCCGCCTCTCAGCATGCAACAATAAGACACGCTGGCTTAGGGATTTGTGCAATGACTTGAACCCAATGGCACTTAATGGCAGTTCGTAACCAAGAAACTGACAAATTGCAGCTTAATCGAAAGTCTTCATCACAACAACCAAAAAGGGAAGATGTATCGACTTGCAGCTCTGCTTGTTGTGCCATCACAAATAACTGAAAGTAAGGCAATATATATTTTAGTTTTGACAATATCCAATTCAAAGTTAGTTTCAGTTTCATTTAGTAAATATTTTAAAAACGTAGTAATCATGTTTAATTTAATCAAACTACGCTTTGCTATATAAATCCCTATTAAAAAAAAGTTTATTTTGCAGTTAACACAAAATTGTGAAGACGCTAAACACATAAAAAGAACTTTTATGAAATGGCAGGAAAAGTAAGTAAAATTATAAAATATCCAACTCAACATATAATTTGGCTAACCATATTTATTAATTTAATATATTTTTGCTCTTTCTTTTATTAGACAGCGAAACCCAAAATCAAGTTTCCCATACGTGATCTTCATTTGAACCAGACGCTGGGTCTTTTAAAGACGGCTTGCATTTTATCATTGTTGGCTCCGCTTTGTATGTTTTTTGTGTACAATGTGCCAAAACAAATAAAGTATAACACCTTTTATACTCACTACGATCCAATAGATGCTTTTGATCGCATGCGGAGTGGCGGGTACTTAAGCTCTTGCCCCGCTGTCGAGGATAAAGATGACAAGAAAAATAAAAAGAAGTAAAATACGAAATGTTTGAAACAAACAAAATTGAAATTAAACACCGAATCACACATGACTTTTAAAGGAAAGGAAATCCACAACGCAGTTGAATTCTAAGAAATTATAAACGCATCGACAAATCTACTCAATACACACAAAAACATACATCCACACCAAAACACACACATACGTACATTACCAATAAATGGAGCATTGCAAATACTTTTCCAGTAGCTTAAGTTATGTGAAGCACATCGTGTGCATCGTCGTAAATCGTTCAAACAGCTGTCCTTGCTGTCTGATAGCCAGGGTCGAACAGGGGTCAGAAGTGCTATAGCTATTCATGTAGTCGTCCTTCTGCCATGATCTGGTGTCAGTTGTCTGTCTGTGGTAGATGCCTGTCGACTTGTGCGCAAAATATATGTATACAAATATGTTCATGAATTTTTCCGCTATTTTTTATTTCAATAACGAGAATTGTGCATAAATAAGCAAAACTTTCACTTGAATTTTAAAAGGTGCAACATGCAGTAAATACATTTTTTATGCAGTTTAAAAATCATTAAGTAAAATAAAACATGTTTAAGTACACGATAATAGGTGTATATCATGAACTAACAAAGCTAATATAATATATGTTTTTTTTTTTCATAATCTGTGCATTAGTGCTTTCTTTTCAAGATTGCAACTGAACCCACTTACCCAAAAACTAATGGGGAAAAAACAATCAGCATTAATTTTCTCGTTTCATGAAATTTAAAAACAACGCACGTTAGTATTCACACATTCTTTGGAAGATTGTTTAACATTTTTTGATTGGCATTTTCTTGCCCATTTAATGTTCATTTGGCAATTTCTGCCTAACACATTTGACTTGTATACCATTAGTTCAACAAATATAGATTTAGGGACATAATGTATTAGGCATGATAGTTCATTAAGAGTTTTCCATACTACCATTTTTCAATTCTTTATTTTATTTTATTCTAAACTAATACATTTTTAAACAATTTAATACCTATATATAATAATTAAATAACAAGTTGAAAAGACTTTATGTTTGCTGCTATCTTAACAAATATCTAAAAGTTCAAAAGAACTTTCTGTTGATAAAATAATTTAAAATGCTTAAGCTATTTTTACAGGGTATACTTTAGTGATTAAGTTTGTGTCTTCTTATAATCGCAAATAGTCAAGTTTAATTTTAAAATTGCCTATTTTCTATTTTTCGATTTTCGTCCCTTTTCAAACGCTGTCTAGTTATTAAATGCAAATGGCACAAAGTTATTCAAATTTGTAAGTCTAGTTGCCCTATCAGAGAGTAAGAGTTTCGAATTTGCATGTGGCAATTACATTATTGGTTAAATGCTTGACCATTTTGTACCACTGCTGACCATTCAACTATGTCCAGTCCGAAAGACTTTAAGCCACATTTCTAACGTTTGTTCTTGTCGTTGTTTGTTTTTTTTTTATTATTTTTTTGTCATTGCTTGTCTTTGAGCCGTGCGTTGAACCCTGCTCAAGATAGCGGCGCCGAGACAGAGGCTAAGACAAGTTCAATTTGTTGCATGCCTCTTGACGCTGAAGGCGATTACAAGTACGTGAAGGCCTTTTACCACATCTCTGAAAAATATCATTGCATACTTGTGGGCGTCGCTTAAGCTTGCCATTTGCTTGTGAAACAAATCTCATGAAACCTAAGTGGAATTTCGAACTCTTAAGCGTTTTTAGATGCGTATATTATTATATATGAATGTCTTTTTGCCGATTTGCCTATAATTTATTTGAATCAATGAAACCGTTCTGTTGTATTGAATAATCGAGATACTTTTCTGTTCGATTGTAGCGTTTTTATATTTCGCTCAGAAGTGATAGATAAGAAGATTCTGTGTCGATCAGAATCGCTAATTATGTGTTATAAAACTGATTTAACTTAAGTTAAAATTAAAGTTTTGTGTAGTTTCTTAGTACAAATATCAAGTTCGTGATTAAACTAAGGTTTCTGTATTTGTTTTGTGTTAATTGACGGTTGCCATTTGTTCTACTTTAATGTACCATCAAACCAGAGCCGAAGACCACAAATCAAATTAATATAAATGAACATTGCCCGCCTTATGGCAGCCTCTGTCTCAGTATGCAATGCTCACGCCTTCGTCAAGAGAAAGTCAGTGAACTCTTCCACTTGAATTGCGCTTGCAATTTTGCCATCATTATTATCTATTTGTTAGTTAAAAGGCCCCCACCGAAGGCTGATTTGTTAATTGTAAGTTATTGACACGCGACGTGCCTCTAGGGGCGGTTTGAATTTCTGCCACTCCCACCTGTGTGCCAGTTAACTGTAATTACATATTTCCTAAGGCTATCAAGTTTCCAGCTGCCCACAAACGGTCATCGCGTGGGCCACGGCAGCCATATTAATTGAATTTTAAATTGTTGGCTAACGTTAAATATTGAACTTAGGCAAAGGCTGTTGTATGGAAGAACTTACTGTGCGTAGGTGTTTATTATTAAAGAAATTGGATTATAAGCTTATGCTTTATCAAGCTAAGTGCTGCTTGCATTGCATTGCAGATAGAGCGAAACTAAGAGATGAACTTCGGCAGATAGAAGTCGCGTTTAAGATACTTTAACGCTCATGCCATGAACGGGTAAGTTATATATGCTAGACGATAACAAAACGAGGTTACAAACTACAAATACAATTAATACACTTTTAATGTTTAATACAACCATATTTTTGCTTTTTGTCCTTCCGAACCGGATATCTCAGACAGCTTTGCCTTTTAGGCACACATAATTTATGATTAGAGATAAAAGCTGTGGAAAACAAAATGTATAATCCAAGCTGAATTCGCTACTGTCTTGAATATCTCAGTAAACTTATCAACTTAAGGACCAACTGGTGTGTTGAGAAGTCGCAACCAAAATGTAGGTACTCTTTAAAGCAGACTTTAAATTAAGTACGAGTTCAAAAGCTAAGATTTAATTATGCCTGCCACGTTCTTTGTAAGAGGAAACTGTCATTTCCGTTGCCAGAAACCACGCATTCAAGCATATTTGAATTTAACTATATAATATAATAAATGGCCAACATGCACGCACACAGACAAGCACACTAGCCATTTAAAGTCCAACTGTCGCTGCTGGCAACAGTTCTTTTATATATTTGCTGTACCGCTCTCAGAGCCACAAATAAGCCATAAATTTGTCTAATGACAAAGCCCTGCAGTGTCTAACAGCATACTCCTTTAGTTGGAATCAGTAAAAGCTTTCAGTGAATTGACAACACATTTCAGTCGGAAATTATTTATTTATGTAAAGGCAGGGCTGCAAATTAGACTTAAATAAATAATGTAGCGAAAAGTGCTTCTTAATTTATATGATAACGTTGAGCAAGCTTTATGGGTAAAAAGTTATGCATATAAAAAATTCGGTTATTCAGCAAAAAATATGTTCCTAACTAACTTTAGGGTATATATTTACTTTGGCAACCCTGGTACATTTCGCACTTCAATGCCTGCTTGCCAGACGGTTGCCAGGTGAATGAATGCATTCCCCTTTCATTGTGCCATCTGGCAAGCAACTTTTGGCACATTAATCTAAAAAATTGGCCAAATTTGACTAAATGCTTGTGTCTATGGCTCTGCGGGCGAAGGCAACGCCTCCTCTTTATTTCTGCAAAATAATCGGTCTGATAATGTTGTTTACCCTACGATTGATTGAACACTTAAAATTGTGAGCATTGATTTGTACACTGGCCAAAATCTGGGCGCTTTTGTGTGCGTGTCTGGTATCATTGAATAAATTATTCTCATTTTATATAGCTATATGCCTTGGAAAATACTCTAATAAGTAATTTATAAGAAAATCTATTGTTTCTGAAGTTAATTTAATGATTATACTATTAAATATCGTTAATACAATATTAACATTGAGATCCTAAAAATTCCTATTAAATAGTTGTTAATAATAAGTAACTGGTTGGGATTATATATGCATACAGTTCACAGAACCTTGAACACTACTTTAAGCTTTTTATAAAGATGTTGTCCGCTAAGAACAATAGAACAAAAACACATACAAACTTGAATACATGGCCAAACACATACTGTGTTATCTGTGGCAAGTGTGTGTGTGTGTGTGTTTGTGCGATGTTTTGCTTTATGCGCTATGCGCCAACGCAATTTGCCAAGGGGTTCATTAGACTTGCAACTTTTGTTTTGTCGGCGCCGCCGACACCAACGTCAAAGCCAATGAACAAAAACCATTTATGCGTGATTGTGTGTGTATGTGTGTTTGTAAAAAAGGTAAAAACTCAAAAACAACGGCTATATGTAGAAGAAAATAACATACCCTTGCACTTTACATTCATTATTTTGGTATAAAATAAGAAATATTTACATTTAACGGATTTTCTTTAAACGATGCAGAAATGGCTCAGTACATGGTGTAATAATTCGATTTTGATAGCTTAGTTTTGAAATTTGGATTCGAAAGTCATTAAAATAATGTTAATAACTTTAATTTGTAATAAGCCGCTAAAGGAAATATCCGAAAATGATATAGGTTATAAGGAATGTAAATAATCTGCTGGCAAGTGTAGAAAACTAAGCTGTTTGAACTGAGGCAACTGTGATTGCAACTGCGGCAAAAATGACACAAGATACATGGCACAAGATACCAAATGCAAAATGAAAGCAAATGTGGCAAACTTGGCAAATGCCGCATGCCACAAGGCGATACAGATAGAAATGAAGGCAATGCCACAAAGCCGACAAAAAGCCCATGAGATCCACGAGCGAAACAGCATTGAGCATTGAGCATTGAGGATTGAGGATTGAGGATAACCGCAATAGAGTCAGAGGTGAAGGTAGAGAGACAAGCTTGAAACAAGCTAACAGAACTTGTCCCTTGGGCTCCATACAAAAACTTTCGGACCAAGCAAATCATCTGAATAATTGTCGATGTTGCTTTGCTGTTGCTTTTCATTGCTGCTGCTGTTCTGAAGGTCGCATTTGATTAGTGTTGTGAAAGTGAAGAGTTCTCGCTACTCTCGGACGTAGCCATTTTTATGCCACTCTTGGCTATACTTTTTCATTAGGCAAAGCGCCGCAAAAGCTGGCCATAACATTTTCACGCACAAAACTTTATTTAACTACCTGCCCTAATTGGTAGCAAAAGCCGTTAACGAGTCAACGACAACTTGTAGCTATCCAAAAGCATTTTGTTGAGCTAACAACTTAACTTATTGCAATAACGTGCTTGGAAAGAATCTTTTACTCACGCGTTATTCAATATTCGCTTCATTTCACATAACAAGCAGAGCTGGGTCTTTCAAAGATCTACATTTTTCGAGTAACTGATTTGATTTTTGCGTTTCAGCAGCGACAAAAATCACGTGTTGTTGTTGTTAATATTTTTACGTTCTTCCTATATCCCGTTAGACGCACAGGCATGCATACACAAAAAACGAACCAAGGCCACATGCAGCAGGCCAGCTGCAGACGATTTGCCTTCGACACCAATGAGCTTACAAACACAAACATACATATAAGTACTCATTGATCGACACAACAAAATTCACAAGAAAGAAGGTACCAGTCGAGATATCGCGACTAGACGATACCCTGAACCCTTTACTTCCTTCTGCCTGTTACATTCTTTTGCACAAATCAATATACCCTTTTTCCCTTGTTAGTGGGTTGAGTCTGTAACAAGCAAATTTACTTCATTTGGAAGCAAAAGCAGCCGACCAATTTCACATGATAATCTAGCGAAAATGTTAAATTTGTTTGCTAATTCTTTCTAAGACACTCTAAAGTTACAAAAGTAAGGGCAAGGCTGCATTAATATGTGTTCATGCTTCGAAATAGGTACTAGGCTTTCAGCGTAAACAGACAGTGCCAAAGTACATGAGACTAAGCATGTGCATTGCATACACAAAGCAAAATTATATTGAAACATAGCGGTAGTCCGGGTAGAAATAGGTACTATATAGGTTGCCACTGGAAGGAATAAATTGTACCACTTTTAAGAACGTAAACATTATCACACGCTAACCTTCTAGGAAAGTGTACCAATTTGTACCTTTTTACTTCTCGATCATCTGGCAACGCTGCGTGTGTGGATCACAATTGCAGTAAATGCTCACGCTTAGTTTGCGCGTCGTCGTCTAGCTGGAAGGCAATTAGTCGCGGTTAGTGCTTATAAATTATAGTTAAATTGTGTTCGTTTTTATTGCATTTACAGTTAAAGTGTTTGGGATTAACTCATTAATCGGTGCGTAAAGGTGTAACAATCGTTTAACGTGCAAGTGTTTTGTGCAAGAAGCGCGTCAAATTTTTGCTGCATTTTTTTGTCTTCGTTTTTTTCCGCCATTTTTTTTCATGTGTTTTTTTTGTTGTGTGTTAATTGAGCGAAAATTCAATGCAGCTGCTGAATGTACGCGTAAAGTATAGGGTTCAGGGTATCGACTAGTCGGTACTTCTCGAATAAAACCTGCTTACTTGTTATACCTCAAAAACAGTAAGTTTTATGGGAAATTACTCCGCTGTGAATAATTTCATTTACACCTCACAACGTCTTTCATATTTTCGCAAAATATCATTTTTTTTTAAATTTTGCCGAAGATCTTTCTTATATATGTGTTTGCTTTTGCCCTATGGCTATTTGTGTGTACCTTCTTTTGAAAATTGACATAAATGCTTAAATACAGCAAGGCAAATTAATTTTTTATTGAAAGCACCACAAACAAAATTTGATAGTCTGAAGCTTATTGTATTCCTTAATGGCAAACACTGCCACTCCGCATCCGCTGTCTCCTGGAGAAGCCCTAAGCTGAACACATACAAACTTAAATTACTTTTCAATAGCGTCGTGTGTTCGCATTTTATTACACCAGCTTCCACCTTCCACCTTCCAGCATCCAGCCTCGTTTTGTGTTACTGCGACTTATGACTACTTTTCTACTTGAACTTGACCATCGAAGAAGAAAGCTTTGAATTGCACTTTGAGCTTTGTATTACGTGTATTGGATGCGAAGGGAGAGCAAGGAGTTCTCTGCCGAAATTAAGAGAAATTATTTTTAAAAAAATAATTCTTTAGATTTCCGAGTGTTTTACTAACTCCCTAATTAATTTTTCTTCAACTAAAATTTGTTTGATTTTTGAGTAATATAATTAAAATACATGATGCTACTTTTTGAACATGAACAACATGGGTTAAAAAATAAAAATGTTGCAGTTTTGAAATAAAAGTGCATTGATATATGTTTAATCCAACCCATGCCAAGCTTGTGTTGAGGCAAGGTTAGCAATACGTTGTGGCTAGTTTGCGGCTTATGACTTATTAAACAATGTTGAGCAGGGGCTTTTTGAACTTGTGGCCAGGCAACTTGTTGGTGGTCAACTGAGTTAAACTGTTTCTATGGCCAATTGATTTTAGTTTGCTAACTTTTATGCAAGCATCCTTTTAGCCTCTGTGCACACATGCATATGCATTATATGCATTATATTCTTAAGATTTCATCCCTTACACGCCACTATTGAGGACTTCTAGGTTCTTTTAAGTGTTCAGTGTCAAGTTCACGTTGACCGGACACTCGACTCAAGGATTGCCGTTACGGAACTCACAATCGATGGCCAACAAGGAACAATGAAGTAGGAACAAAATTGTAATATAAAAGTATTGCTTTGAAGCTTAATCCTGATAATGACTTAGAAGATGATTAATGCTTTAATATTTTTTAAATATTTATAACAAAGCAAATATCGGAAAGTGGTATCCTAATCAAAAATTTTATGTAGACTCCCAAAGTAAGTTGCATAAACTTTTTAAGCAATTGCTTAAGAACTTTTTGGCAGTAAACACGTTTCGGTTTTCCCCAACACGCGCGGAAAGTAATCCCCTTCTGGCGAAACGTCAACACGCCCCTCTGATTCTCAATTAATGACATTGTATATAAAATGTGCTCAGCTCATTCGTGGTTGTCTGTATAGTGTTGTTGTTGTGGTTGTTCTCTTGTTTCTTCAGGACTTCTGCACATGCGACTGCATTAATTACGCCCCCCTTTCCATGCCTTTGCAACACCCCAACACCCCCAGCCCTCAGGCGGAGGGACAGTAATGCAGGCATGTGTGTTCCCTTAGGGCATGCAGTACGTATGCATGTGTGTATGTAGTTGGTTGAAGTGCAACGCACGTTGCAACTTAATAGTTTTCGAGCTACAAATTGATTTTGAAGGTGCACACACTATTCACTTGTTGTTGCACGTTGCACTGAAACCTTAACATCAAGTTGTTGCAAGTTTTCGATTCAGTTGTGCGAGTCAAATCTTATTTAAAATTTATCCGCAAATAATTATAGCAATGTGAAAAGGAGAGATTCAGAGGATTGCAATACCGGGCTTAAGATTAAGTTTATTTTTATACCCCGAACCCATTAAAAATGAGTTAAAGGGTATAATGGTGTTGCCCAAACGTATGTGACAAACAGAAGGTAGCTCCTACCTTATAAAGTATATAAATTCTTGATCAGGCAGTTCAAGTTGGCTTTTTCGATAACATTTCCCATTTACGAAATACACATCTGAACGATAACATAAAATGTAGTTTGAAAAACTTGGAAAAGGCGTTAAAGACTATAACAAATATATAGAATAATGAAAATCGGTGAAATTTTTATAGAGTATAGTTGAGAAACACCTGAGATATGGAACATTGAAGTTCGCGTTAAGATTATCTTCTAAAATTATTAAGTTTTTAATATCTGATCTTTGAGTTTTTTTCTAAGGGTAAGTAAATATTATTTATTGAAAATTCAGCAATAAATATTTTTCTATAGTAAAAAATCAAACTATTAGATTTAGAGTTTAAATACTTTCACTTATAAAGAACTTTGACTTCAAAGAACCTATTGAAAATGTTCCATCTGCAGTAGAGCGCCTGCGTCAACAGCAGAGCGAACGGCATAGCCGGCAAAATGTGGGACAATAACAAAAGCAAAGCAGCAACAACAACAACAATTTGCTGTCTTACTAGTTCAAGTTCAATGCAAAAACAATACGCCAAACCTACGACAACAAAACGACAGCTAACAGCCACACTTTCTGTTAATTTACAGCAGCGCTGTTACTGCCTAACAGCACAATAACATAGCATCATCGTTAACAGTCGGGACGCTGTTACGCCAATTCTGATTGGGACGTGTCTGCAGCCGCTTAGTCTGCCGCGACAACTCAAACAAATCGGACGCGACATGTGCAAAAGTTTCTACTGCGCTGATCAGATTCTGCTTTTCCCACGGTTTGGTGATAAATAAATAAACTTTTGGTTCTAAAGTGTGCGTTGCGCAGTACGTGAAGTGATATACGCAGTTAAAAGTATTAAAAGTGCATATAAATTAAAAAATATTGTATTATAAAAACAATCGAAAAATAGCACAAAAATATCGAGGACTTAAAACTTTCTCATTATAATCAATGGAAAAATGTAGAGATAATACAAAATCTAATAAATCTAATAAATCTAATAATAAAATAAAATACTAAAAACTTTTCATATAATCTCAAAATTATTTAAAATGCAAATCTAAAATCATAGGCCAATATGTTTGGTAACTTCTTTGATATCATGGTCTTAAAAATTAAATTATTATAAAATATTATCTTAATAATAGACAACAATTATTTAACTATTATTAACAGTTATTTAACAGTTTAATAAATTAAATATTGCTTCTTTAAATTGATAAATAGCGTTGCTAAGCAAAAATATATTACAACAAAATACAAATATAACAAAAAAAAATTTATAAGCAAACTAATTTAAATGAGATTTTAGGTTATTATAATATTGTTCCCCAAAAAATTAATTTTAAAGCAATGTCCGATTGGTTGCGCTTCTTGGCTCAATCGATTTTTAAAGACCCTGAATTGTTGCGATTAATTGTATGCGAATCGTTAAATACAGTTAATTAAATTGAGTACTGTGAAGCGTTGTCAATTTGAAAAACAAACACACAAAACTATTTCGCAGAAACGCTTTTGAGTGCTTTGGGTGCCGGACGGTCATATTTAATCTTGCAAGCGTCTGATATTTTACTATCGTATATTTATAGAATCGAATCGTGCCAACTGCTGAAAAAAACATGCTAATAAATCTAGTAATAGCAAAACTCAAACAACTTCAGCAACATGGCGTATGCGCAATATTGTAGTTAAGCAAAGCGTGAAGCCGTTTACAGAGCATGGAAACTATGTAAAATCAAATAGAAACTCATTACAATTTTCATAATTGTATTTTGTTCAAATAGAGCATTTCAATTGCAGCTGCTTAAAATTGCTCGAGGCATTTCAGCTTCCATAAAAATTATATTAAGAAATAGAAAGAAAAAATAGCTGAGTGAAATTCAAAGCAGAAACAAAGTGAAAGGCACCAAAAAAAGTTAAAAGTTTGGTCATGCATACAAAACTGTCAGTCGGAATTGTGCTTTGCATGTTTAATCATGTGAAAAACTAGCTTTATAAGTGCAAAGATCAAAAAGGGAATGTGAAACCAAGACAAAATGCTGGCAATAGAAAAGACAAAAAGTAACCCAAACGCAAAGTGAAAACGTCGAATGACAAAGGACAACCAACAACAAAGCAACTTAAGTGTGCAACTGCAACTGTCAGCAGCAGCAGCAGCAGCAACAGCAACAGCAAAGTGTGGTTAAAAAACCACAAAGTGCAAAGAATTTAAAAATATATTCAAATATTCGGTAAGTGCTCTGTTCTGTACTTTAAATTAAGTTTATACGTCATATGAGTTTTTCAATTTATTTTCGACAACTTTTGATTTGTGAAGCTTTCAATGATCTTTCACCCAGAAAACTCAAAGAGCTGTCATAACATTTTCAAATGTTCAAGCGAACATTTTCGAGATTATCATCTGACACACGAAATATGTGTGTTTTGTTTGTACCTTCTGCTTGCAAACAATTTTTTTTTCCTCCTTGAAGCAAACAATGATTGGGGTAAAAGACAGGTAGATTGGGTATTATTGGGGTAGGGGTTCACCTACGGCAGGTGCAACTTTTTTTTTGACTGCTGTGCGTGTTTGGATTAGCAAAATTTTGCTTTTATTTACGTAACCAACGAGAAAAAAACGAACCCTGACTAGGCCACAAGGCACGGCAGACAAACAGACATAGGTTCATTAAGCCTATTCGTTGTATCCTCAAATTCATACATTTCTGGGCCTTTACTGGTCCTTTGCCAGGTAAGGAAAAGTCGACCATTTTGGGAAATTTGTGATGCAAACAAAATACAATCAACAGATTTTTAATGAAATTTTAAGATATGAAATGAAAATTAAAATCAAATTTGCTAAAACATTTCTATATTAAATAAATGCTGATGTGTGATGGGTTTTAAATGTTAGATTTTTATTGAATTGGTTTCTTATTGGTTATAGAGTACTGCGCAGTCGTGGACATACATTTTAAGTCATTTCTACCTAAACTTTATTTGGCTTACAAATTCTTAATGAAATCTTATTCCTAGAACGAGCATTATCCTAGATTTGACCTACACTAAGCCACATTTAATACTCAGAGCCCATAATTGTTTGATATAAGCAGTTCTTCAGAGAAAGACATAACAGCTATTTGCAATTTCAATGAGCATTTTCAAACATCTTTGAGCTTAATAATAGTTTGTTGTTAATCGGATAAACATTTATGTCCTTATCAGATCTCTTTAGATTTAGCCTGAGTAAAACTGGCTAAGGCAACATTGTTATCTAACTCTTATTACGAATAGAAAAAAAAAGCTGACTGAGGTCCAGGCCTTAATTCCAAGAAATTGCTAAACTGAATTCAATTCAGACACGTGCGAGTTTTCAACAAAATCAGTTGGCTGTCATCGTAAGCCCAATAAGCTTTGATAAAGGTTTTGTCTTTTTGTGAAACGGAGTTCATTTGATGCTCGAGATAGATGTACAAGGCTTAAATAACAGCTGGATTGTTAGCTTAAATTCCCATGATGGTGCACGTAAAAATCACCAAATAAAGTAGCCAAAAACTCAAATGGCAATTCCAATAATTGATTTTGTTGTGTTTAAGCGATTTTAGCTAAAAGCCAATCGAAACCACAACGAGCACATTTCCGTCAATTTCATTCTCGCCTCGCCTCGCCTCGCCTCGCCGCGCCGCGCACTTTTATTTGATTTGGGCATTTTGGACGACTGTTAAATGGTTGCAGCCAAATGTAGCGTAAATGACAAACATTGTCAATTTTCTAGTTGCCGCCCGCTATTCACGCTCTCGGATTGAATTCACCTGAATCTCACGAGTAGGATGATGTTAATGAAGGCTCAATGCGCTCCTGCCCTTTTATCGGCAGCCTCACTGATTTACGTAATTGACTCATTAATTATAGACTTTGGTTTTGTTTGCCTTGCTTTCAACAATTTTTGCACATTCCCGCAGGCAGCTAAAATCAAATTGCCACCCGTTGACACTTGTTTAATTTGCTCAAAGAAATTGTAATTAATTTTTGGCAAAGCTTAGATTTTCATCAAGCAATTAAAAATATAAATTTAATTTTGGATGGAAGGAAACGTAAAACATAACAACAAAATTATGAGCAGTCATTCTAGGTGATGTAAAGACTTGATAAAATCAAGCAACTAAATTGCAGAAATTATTTATAGTCTCATTGTGGCAGAAATCAAATTAATATGTTAAATTGTTAAATATTTTAAAGAAATATACTAACTAAATGTATTTTATTTGGTATAAAGCGGTATTGAATCGTACTCAACTTATTGAGTATTCAGTTCACTTAACACATTCGATCCTTTCAACCTAACTGAAAATGAAAGCAAAGATTTTAATTGACATGCAATCATTTATCTGCACAAAAGCAAGTTTGTGTCCTTGCCAAATTTGAAACAAGCTGACATAAGACACTTTGGAAAAATGGTTTTTTTTTTTGTTTTGTGTATTGAGAATTCGGAGAAACGCTGCGGCAGCTGGAAAATGTATCTGTTGTGTGCTGTGTTCGACAAAAGTATTATTGCACTCGTGGAATTTTTAATACGACACTTTTGGAGGCTCAGCCAATGCCAGAAAACTGCCAACTCTTGTTTGAATAGTACTTTCGACATTATTCTGCTCCTTGGCCTCTAATGCCCCAAAGTTATTTCCCACAATATTGTGGTTGTGTGTCCTTGCATTTGTGGGCGGCAGGGAAAAGAGATAAATTTACTGAAAAATATTTCTGTTGCTCGAGATGACAATAAAACCGAAGCTATCCAAGTGAGCTCCACATCTTCAAACTCCATGCTCCATTCTGCAAGCTTTGAGCTTCGAGTTCCAAAAAGTGTCTAGTCTGTTGCAGGCGCAGAAGTCAATATGCCAGTGCAGCCATATAAACGCATTTCCGTTTCCGCTCCTTGGTCCGGATTTCTGTGGCAATAAAAAGATTTCAGTTCTGTTTTTTGTTGTCTTTTTCTTATTGCTTGTGTTCCCTGAGCTCAACTCTATTATTTCTTATCTTAATGTCACTGTGCTATGCCCAAAAGTATGCTATAAAAAACTAGCTTCTTCGAGTGTTGTTGTGTGTGCTTTGATTTAATTGTATATTTATTTTGAAGTGACACTGAATAATAAATATTGCGTTGGAACTGGTTAGTTCCTATATTTTAATAAGTTTTTCATAAGCCTATAACTTTTGGCTCATATTAAGCAGCGCAAACTCAATTTACCATAAGAAACCACAAAAAAAAAATTTAATTTATTTTTCTTGCATTTATTTTAGTTAAATTTACTGATTTAGTATTTAAGAAAAATATATTTTCAATGGTATTCATTTATTTAATTTTTACAGGATTAAGAACCTTATAACTCATTTGCCCTTAAACAAAATTAAATTCAAATGCTTTGGTTTTATGAGTCAAAGTTTTATTTCAGTGCGAAACCCAGAGGAGCACTAAGACGATTTGCCAAAAATAGCTTTTCGTATTTTGAGTTTTGCATTTGTTTTCTTTATCTATGATTACACATGAAATTTAATTAAGCTCTGTATATTTACTCTCAAGAGTGTAATAGAAAACGAATATATATGGGGTTCATTTTAATCTTCAAGCCTTTGCATTCATGCATTCAACCCTTTTCAGCTGTAACCTCTTTTGGGTTGCTTTGAGCGTTTTGGCTTACGTATGTGCTTAGCTAGAATAATATTTTGCATATAACTCGCCGGGAGCTGTTGCATATTTCAGTCGTAAGTTATACTACGCCAGGGAGAAGTTTATGCACCTAGATGTATGCATAGTACCTAGTACAAGGAGGGCAATACCAATGTATCGTTGTGATTTGCATATGCTTTACATGGTAATGGTGGGTGTTATACGCCCCCCCAACACTATTCACGTCAATTACACCATCCTCCCTTTTTATGCCGTTCACCTGCTTACGAGCACACCAGCTCACCTGTGCCTTAATCTATTCTAATTTCCATTTTCGACCTTAACGCCGCATTAAATCGGTTCGTTTTTTGGTGACTTTAGGCTTGTAGTATGCCTGTAGTAAGCTATCCAGCGACTTTTAATGGTTCACGAATCATTGTTTTATCATATTTGCTGCTCGTCTTCCTGCCTGTTTGTCGAATGACCCAAATAAATATTTTTGTTGTTTACGTTTTTGCTTGGTCCTAAAGTCCTAAAGTCCCTCACACAACCCATAACCTTAATATATGTTATGTTTATATGCCCCTCGCAAATTAACGAGCCTGTGTTGTGGGGCCCATTTGTGGGGGTTAGTTGAACATAAAAAACAGTGGATTTTATTTTTTTTGACAATTACAATATGTCTTTGCCATGTGCATGTTAACATATTTGTATACATTGAATGTGTATAGAAAAAAAATAAAACAACAAGAAATTAGCTCCAATTATTGAATAATCGAAATGACAGAACTCTTGAACTTGCCCTAGCTACAACTGTCTTCCTATTGCATTTGTTTGTATTTGTTTAAAACTGATATTTAATTGACTAGTTGTTAAACGACTTCATGCATAACCTGTGACCCAACTTAAAACGTGCTTGTTCAACTGTGGTATTCAGTAACCACAAGCAATTTATTTACTATAGCGTGCTGCATTTAACAGCTTGGCTGGTACGTAATGCAGTTGTTGTTCTGGCATTGTACCTATTTTTGATTTATTTATTTATTATTTAGGCCATTAACAACACGTTTCGGTTTCTTACCTTTAATTGAAGGTAGGTCGGGTCAACGAAATCGATATCCCTTTAACTTTAGTCACCATTCTGTCTCATGTCAACTTGGTCAAATCAAGCACGAATTAAACCTTCTTTTTAAGGACAATTTTCAACTCATTTGCATTTGACACACAGTTGTGCCAAGCCTCTTGATGCAACAGCTATAAAAGATAACGGAAATAACAAATTTAGTGTTCAAGTTAAGCTTGTGCCATAACAACAACTGGTTTAAGTAAGTTAGGGCCGTGGTTAGCTTGTAAGCCGGATATGGGAAATCAACTGGTTTATCAACCACAACAAACGTCCAAAACAATTTCCGGCCAACATTATGACGCAATTCTCTAGTTTAGTCTGGGAAAGTAACGGCATTCGTTGAAACTTTGACAAAAGTTAGCTGAAAGACAAAACTTTTATCGTTGTAAGCATAAAATATATATAAACGTAGTGAAGACACTAAGGCGACAAATGATTTGAAAGGATATTGGTATAAAAGAAATATAAATGAGCGAATAACATTTTTATAGGATAAAAATTTTGTAAGACATTTAGGTCATTTCCGAAATTTATAAAATTCATTTAATACTTGAACGAGTTGTTTTTAATATTATTTAACCAAATCACAAACTGTTTTAATCTTTAAATTAACCTTATCTCAAAATAAAATCAAATAATTCAATTGATTTCTCAAAACTATTCAGATAACAGTGTGAACGGAAGTGACGGCAAATCAGCAAGTTATTTCAATTTGTATTCAGCTTAAATCTTGTTAGAGAAAATCTAAAAACCGACTCAAACGTCATTTCAGATAAAGTTGTTAGTTAGCTGCAACAGAGAATTGTTATGAATGCAAATGTCGGAAGAAATTAAACAAATGTTTCTGTATGATGTATGTATATAAAATAATCGGATTGGAAAGGGGTTGAAACTTGATAAAACGTCACTTGATATTCTAACAGAAATGCAAAGCGAGTGCCAAAGACTTGTTTAATGGAATAAGACCGACAGACAGAGATGTTTGGCATTGCCTGTCAAAATTTAACTTAATTTTGTTATACAGGAGCTTTAAAGTCTTCAATTTAATTAATTGAACATATATTTATTTCCTTAAAAATATTTAAATTTATTTGCGGGAGAGAAAAAAAATGCTAAAAATGTGCAAAGTACAATATAAAAAAAATCTTCAAAGCTCAATTGTTTGTCACATTAAATAAAAACCACAAAAGCCTGTAAAATATTAATGAAAAATACATGTACGAAAAAATGCCTGAATGGCACAAATTAAAAAATTCATTTACACGGTAAAAGAAAGATAAAGTACCACGTAAAAATCAATTACAACACGTGGCAAGCAAGAAAAAAAAAGGAAGAGAGAGAGAGAGAGAGAGAGAGAGGCGTAAAGTGCTAAAGAAAATTCGAAAACAAGCGGCAACATCAGGCAAGATAAATAAAAATTAAATAAGCGTACGAAGCCAAAAAGAAAATTACAACTTTTATTTTCTTGCCAACACCTAAATACACTTTCAAAACCCAAAACCTAAGATAAACAAATTATTTCATTATAAAGTGAATAATTGGATTTAAAGTGTTATTATGAGTTCTGAGCTAAATCGTAACGTTACCAACTGCCTTAAAAAAATCACGCGACTCTTATTAGGTCTGTAAGCGATTGTGCACATCTTTGAAAAGACAATGTGGAGTGGATGTATTTTGTGGTGAGTGTGAGCTGCACTTAATGCCATTGCCAGAGAGCAGCAGCATCCTGGGCAGCAGGATAGATGGCAAGAAACGTTGGCAATCGGAAGCGGAAACTCCCACACAAATAAGATGGCGCGTTGGTTCGTAAGTGTTTTAAGCAAACTTGGCGATGGGCGTAAACTTTTTTGCCTGGCAAACATCACTCAACATTTTTGTAATTTTTTGGCACGAATTTCAATTAAATATAATTGATTCTTCAAAAATGTATTTTTTCATGTGGTTCAAACTATAAGAAAATATAATAAATCAATATTTCACCAGAATATTATTTGAATTGAACATTTAGTATGTTTTAAGCAAGCTTAAGTAACTTCGAAACGTATACAATTCTTTGAGAACTTCTCTCTCTTAAACTGCTTTCATTTAATCTTCTGCCAAAAGTACGCAGTTGGTAAATATTTGATATATTTGATACATACAATAAATGTTAACTGGCAATGATTCCTTAAGTTAATGGCTAAGTCTTTTGGCGCCATTCATAAATGTCCAAATAAATAATTTATTGCCGTTGTTAATCGATGCCCTGAACTCTCCTCCAATTTGTCAGCTTATCTCAAGTTGCCATAATACCCTTAAGTATATGCTATAATTGTTAGATTATTCATACACTTGAGACAGACTTAAAGTGTATATCTATCCTATCTTACCACGAGAAATGTTTGCACTGCTCTTAAACTTGATTCAACAAATACAAATATTTGTCATTTAAGTCCCTCAAGTGTTTGTCTGTATCAGTTCAAAGCGGCTTTTACAATTTAAGTGCCTTCTTCAAAAACTTCAATTCTCTCACATAATTCAAATAACTATTTTAATTAAAATCGTTTTGGATTCTTAAAATTGACAGATGCTTACCAAACTTACAAACAAAACAAAAAAAACAATAAAATGAAATGAAAAGAACAAAATGCATGCTGAAAACTTTGAAATTGGTTTTTGGAAGTAAATGCTTCAATAACTTTCCAGTGTTGTCAGCTGTAAAACTGTATTTCTGCGACAGAAAGAAGCTCCGTTGCCAAACGAGACAAATGTTTGGCTATAAATTTTGTGGCTCTTATACCAGCTCATAAATTTAGGTTAGTAAAATAAGAAATGAGGTAAGGTAAGCAATATCAAAAACAACACCAAGCAACAACCAACTTGGCCAACATAAATCCAGAGAGTAAATCATGTTTTTCCGCTGTGGCTTAAAGTCAGGGATGCATAAATAATATTTAACGCTAAGAAACTGTCAGCTGCAAAAAAAAATTAACGCCGTGAAGCAAAATCAATTTTCGCCCGTTGAGCCATTAAGATGACAAAGTTATGGATACAAAATAAATATACATAAGTTTTAGTGTGTGTGTGTGTGTGTGTGAAAGGCACATGGTTAAAGGTGATGGCCAACGGAAACGCCACAAGGGCATAAGATTATTGTAGCAAGATAGCACCAAACACAAAACGGCAAATGCATATTGAGTCTGGGTTTAGTGTGGTGCGGTGAGAGACAAATGATGTGGTGCGGTTTTCTAGATAAACCTCGTGACTTGTGAGCTGTGTTTGACAGGTGAAAGATAACACAATGATTGGTGGGATGCTACTCTATATATATGAGTGAAGCTGTGAGTACGAAATCGTGAATCTCAAAGCAAACAAAATAGGGCAAAAAAGATGAAATACCACACTGAACACGAGATGCCTTGAACATGGAAATCTTTCATTGAAAATTTCAAAATTCATTTTAAAAATAAATAAAATCATTAAACAAAATATTCGTTACGCTGAGAATATCTCTTAGCTTTTTACATATAAAACCAAGTTCATAAACAAAATTCAAGCAAATTATAAAACACTTTTATATGTACACTTCGTGTTGACACCGTGTAAACAGGTAAGAAGAGGCATTGCCAATACCCCACAGCTTGTCACTTGAAGGTGTTGAGCCCCAAAATAATTGAATAAAACGATGTGGAAAGCATCTCTTTTCACTGTCAGCCCATATGAAGCGTGAAAACTTGTCGTCAATTTGATTTTAAGTATACCCTTGTCCTCAGTGTGGTTATCCTTTTCATCCCTGTCAATCACATTTTCTCTTATCATTGTGGTAACACACATAAGTGGATATAATGTTTTTGGCACGACTCAGACATACATCTACATATATAACTATGCGCGAACACGGCGTATGCGTGAGCTTATTGTCTTTGTGCAAATTGTGCGGCATTTGCAATTTGATTAGCGTCGAGGACAAGGAGAGCAACACTACTTGTCTTGTTCTTTTGCCACAACTTCATATTTCGTGTGGCCAACGCTTTCTTTATGGATTTATTATGGTTTTTGTCTCGTCAAAGTTCGTTTAGTTGTTGTTGTTGCCGGCCAAGTTCCAGACGCCTTAAAGCTTAATGAAGAATGGCCAACAACAATTCTTTTTCTTATTTTTATGTCTGTTTCTTTTGTTTTGTTCCTTGAAGTTTTTGATTAATTTTCCTAAGAAAAGCAGTAAAGTTTTTTCTTATGCTTGTTAATATCTCAGCTGATCATCATTGTTATCATAATTATATTACAATATTTATTCAAGAGCTGACCAAGCCCGTAACTTGAGCTTGATAAATGGCCTTCGAGAAATCTCAAGGTCCTGATGCCATTGCTTTTGTCTAATTAATGTGCATTATATATATCTTATTGTGGCCTACTCGCCTATTAATATGTTAATATGCGACACGCAAACTAATAGTTGGCACTGAAAGCAACACCTTGCAGACAGCACTTCCGTCCATTTTACTTGCATATATACATACATACATATATATTCGATGTGTAACCTTCAGCTTTGTTAAGGAATGAAATATATATTTTTACGAATATTGCCAATTAGTTGAAAAATTCACCAATTCTTTAATGAATATTGGAAATGAATACAACTAATTAAAACATTTGATTTAAAGATATTTTTTATTTATTCGGCTGCTTATTTTAAAACATTTTTTTTGTTTGAGCTTTAGCTATCTTAAAGCTTAAAAAATAATTACACAATAATAAAGAAATTAAAGGAAGTAGCTTTAAGTTTTTCTAATACAGTGGAATTCTACTGCACCTAGCACAGTTGTCTGTTCAAATAGATTGAATCAAGATTTATAGCATAGTTTATGACACACAATTTAGTCGCTGCATTCCCGCCACGGTGTTTGCCGAAAAAGCGTTCTAAAATAGAATAGAATAGACTAGTCCGAAAAGTGCATTCGAGATTTATTGTTTGATAAATGCAGCATGGCCACAAGCAAGATTTATGATGAGGGTCAGGTCTCTAGGTCAGAGGCGCCCCAACCAAGCGCCGACCCACAACCCAAAGGCTACATTTTAATCATCGAGTGCTGAGCCTGAGTGCTAAGGGCAATGTCATGACACTCACTCACACACCCACACACACACACACACACACACTTAACAGGCAAAGATTGTGTGTGGCCGTCCACCTTTGGCTCTTCGCCACGTTTTGTTTCTTATAACCCGACCTAACTGACAATTGCTGACAATTCTCCCTTGTCCTTTTGTTTACGCAAATAACGCCAAGTGGCAGACGTTTGTTGTTGTTGCTTTTGTTTTAGCTGTCATAGTTGTGTTGTGTTCTTTGAAAATTCACACTTGATTGCAATTTAATTGCTGTGGTTTCTTGACAGCTCAAAGCTAGCAAAACTATATCGTGCGTATGGGTTTGTGTGTTTCACAGATTCTTGCTTTATCCACAAACTTTATAAATCGCTCTTAAAGTATCTTTAAACAACATTTAAGCTAATGAAGCGTGATGTTAGTTCGTTTATTTAGCCATTGTGGATTAAAACTAATCTATGTTAGCATTGTTCACTCTGTGAACTATAATTTTGTCAATGAACTAACTCCAAACATTCCTTTAGCTGTAATTTTACATCAATAAGTTAAGCCGTTGAGTTTCTCATAATTTAATCCCTAATTTAAGGGTTGAAAGTAAAGCAGACAGCTTTAACGCAACTTGAATGGGAATTAAATGAGAATTGTCGACGATTTGCCAAATGCGGTTTGCTATTTCAGTCGTATAAATTACCGTTGCGCCCATAAATATGCAAGAAAAGCCTCGTTGGCCGATGGCGCGTTTTGCGTTTTTGCAATTCCAATGCACAAATTGGCCCGTCGCCTGCTTGGCAATTTGTTTGTCCAAGATCTCGGGTTGATTTCGCATCCAGTAACAGTTGCACTGGCACTGGCACTGGCACTGGCAATGGCAATGGCAATGGCATTTGAAGCGTGCAACATGCGACTTGAAACTTAAAGCGCATTTTTGCCACAAACAATCCGCTGCTTCTTCTGCTGCTGCATACAGATTGTTTTTTCTTCTATTTTTAAATTTTTTCGGCGCTCAAGGTTTTATTTACTCGAAGTGCAGAGGCAGTGCCACGCATTATACTTTTTGCATGGGCAGCCTTGGACAGGTGATGGGCATTGTATAAAAGCTCTTAAGCAGCTTACGAAAGAATCTCAAAAGCTTCAACTGTCAAATATTCAAATAATATGTGCAAAGGAGCCTAAAAGATATTTCTGTAATGGATAATCAAAGAGCACAAAAGAAAGGGGAAGTAAATTAATTAATTAATAAATAAATATAATACAAGTAATAAAATAAAATTTTTTGTGCAAAAAATTTTCTTGTGCGCAACACTTTCAATTTTCCAGTTAAGTTTTAAAGCTTTTAACTAAAAATTTTAAAGACTGCTCAAAATTTTGGTAAAACAATAAAGATAATTATATAAACAAAAGCTTTTTATGATACGGCTCACAATTTCCGAGAGCCGCCGCATAAGTACATATAAACGTTTTGAGTTTTTCCCAGAAATCTTAGCAGAGATTAATTAACAATTCGAAGAAGTGAAAATGTTTCGAGTTCTTCACAGAAATCGTTATAAAGAGAAGTACGCTAAAAATATAAATATAAAGTTTATCGCTTGACTTTTGAATTTTTGATTCGCCATTAAAACTTTAAACGCATCTCATAAATACAGGCTGTTGTTGTTAGGATATATTCAAATTTTAAGCACAACGGCATTATTTTTAAAAATTGAAAATGTAAAGAACAAATTAAATTCAATTTACCAATATTTATTGTGAGCAAATCTATAAAATCATTCGGTACATAATATTTATCAATCTGTTTCTACTAAAGCACATTCAAATACATCATGCGACTTAGAGTTTATTTCAATAATGTTTCTAGATAGGTTCTTTTGGAACCATTTGAGTTTTAAAACGACACACTTACACCCACAAATAGGGAATCGCCTTGACTGAAGTTAAAGCAGGAAAAATACAGCATAAATCATAGTTATCAGGAAGAGAATTTACCACCCCATAATCTAAAGTGCACAGTTGAGAGTCCATTTTTTATTTTTATTTGCCTTTTGCGCACATTTTTGCATCAATTTTTTGTAATTTTCGCATTTTTTTGCTTCTTCTGTAACAGCATATTTTACATGGTGCAAACAGGACCAGAAAGAGATAGCAAGAGAGAGAGAGAGAGAGAGAGAGAGAGAACACTCAATTACCACATAATGTTCTTACTTCTGCACAATTTACGCAAACATGGCGAAAGCAAAAGATACTGGTGGGCGGGTTGACAACACCAACGCCAACAACTGCCAAACATTTCGTACAATTTGTAATGACTGTATTTGTTTTGTTTTTTTTTGCTTGCGTTTATTATCGGTCTAAGAAAAATTGCCAAACTCGTGCGCCAGTTGGCTTAAAGTTTTTGCGTGATTTTTGCACATTAAAAAACGATATAAATTACAGCAAGTGGCAATTGGGCTTTAAACTCCCGACAAGCATTTTTTTTTACTCCGTCTGCTTATTTATTACGTATAAACAACTTTAAAATGTATAACAACACACTCTTTTGTTGTTTTATTTTTTATGCTGGATATAGATTTAAAGATTTATGCAGTTTGTATTTACATTAACCTTGAAAAGTTACATATTTTATACGGCGTAAATTAATTGGTGCTCATGATTTTTTACAGTGTAGTTGTGGGTTTGCTGTGCTGTGCCTCCATTGTTGTTGCTTGTCTTTTGTTGAGACTGAATTTAATGCCTGCCCCTCATTTTGGTCGGAAATCGAGCTAGCTCGCCTTTTGTACACACGAAAAGCAGACGATTTCTCTCCGTAGTCTTTTGAACGGAAAATTGGTTGCAAGTTAAGTAAAGTTTTCATTGCACTTGCAGCTGCTTTTTAATTAAATCGGAATCAAGCAAATCAACTTGGTTGGCCTTACGCTAGCGACTGTCAGCTTCCATTTGTCGAGCCAGCTTTGTTTGCCAGGCAAAACCAACAGTGAGTTTTCCACCCACTTAAAGCTCCTTCCCACAGTTATCTCATTCGGTGCTACTTGGCTCATTAAATCGCCAAACAATTTCCCGTTGCGGAAGCTGTCGCCCGCCACTGACAAACTCGAAAAGCTGAGCAGAGAAATCTTTGCAGCATTCTTGTGTACACATTTAATCAAGTGTCTCAGGCGACTTTGTTATTACTCGCTGGCTCTACAGCTCGAGGAATTAGTTTTAATGGTGCTCGCTAAAGCATTAGGCAATGCTGCTAAGCCTTTTATTTGCACATTTAAAATTTGCCATCATAATAATAATAGAAACACAACACAACGCAACACATAACTAAAATAACATAAATGTATGTTAAAGTTGTCATGCGTAAACAAACAAAACATTACACAAATAGACATTTGACATTTCAGCTAATTGGAATGCATACAGATGGAAGATCCATAAATTAAAACAGTACATACAAGAGGCTGATACAAATGTGAGATATAAACACGACGCATTTAACAATATGTTAATATTATAATAAATGCTAAAAATACAGAAACAAAAACAATAGAACCACAAAAAAACATTGATACAAAATGTGAATATTTTTTCAGTCGTAAATTGAGTTGAAATGGGAAAAAAAATAACAATGAAGGCCGACTAAAGTGAAATGTCAACACTCAAAGCACTCAAAATTCACAATCTTTAACGAAATTTGCAACAAAAAGAGTAAAAAATATTAAACAGAATGCACAATTTGCAGTTGCGTAGTAGGTGGAACGTGGATTTTGCGATCCCAGTAATATTTAGTAAGCCCAGATCAGATTTTTGTTTATATTTGTATAGCTGAGTAATTAATGTAATATACGTTTAATGTAAATGCTAGTTAATAACCTTTTGATGAAATAATTGTTTATAATACATGGTTGCCAATAAGTTGAGTTGAGTTATCTTTACATTCGTAAGGGTATTTAAGCATCGGGAGCTGTAAACTTTTTATTTTTCACGTTTCTCACTTGATTGATTGTAAGGGCTTTTCAAGTGTCTCATATGAATTCCGAAGGGTGTGAAAAGTCTGTAGTGTATCATAAAATTCGCTAGATATTCATTGAATGTGTGAGTGTATATTGTACATGAAACTGCTTTTGGCAAGTTTGCATGTTGCAATTTGTAAAGTTGTATGCTCAAAATGCCATTAGGCATGAAAATTGCAAGCTCAGGCAGCATGTAAAATCGCTTAGTAGCAGGCAAGGCGAACTAATACCAATGCCCGCCACATTCCGTAACGCTCTCTCTCTTTACTAAGCCCACAACAACTGCCGCAACTTGTTCCTAGGCCCTACTGCTTACCTGCCACGAACACCTGCAATTGACATTAGTTGACAGCTTGTTTGCCAAAGCCTAGATGTTGAACCGGCGGGGGGGGTTTGTTGTGCGAATCAGACGGTTGGGCTTATGCCAAACATTGACGAAGACCAAACTGCAGTGAAATCAGCAACGGCAACGAAATCACTATTTGAATGGTTACTTGATGCCAATGGCAGCTGTGGCAAGCCGATTAGCCGGATACCAACCAGCATATTGAATACCTTATCTGTGGCATGTGCCTCGCTTGCATGAAATAGATAAACATAAGATCGAATAAGGTAGACGGACATTCTAGAACGCACGTACATACGCATTAAATGTATTTAGCTATGGTATTTAAATGGGATTATGTTTGGAAAGCATGGATCCAGGCGCAATCTAGTATATAACATTTATTAAGTGCATATTTGTTGAAACTTTCCAACGAACTCCTCAACTTAATTACCTTTCTATATTTGAATAACCTTGCCGAAAAAGGTATTTGAATTATTTGAGTAATTTAAAAACCTTTTGTAGAGTCACATAAAATTGCGAATCAAAAGGAAAGGAAGAAAACCGCCTTGGCATAACATTGACCAGCATTAGATTGTTAACGAAGCCAAATAAATGCAAACGTTTGCCCAGTTTTCGATTCCTAAAAGGGATGTCTATTAGTGGAGCTTTCAAATTCAACGTTAGCACATCTTTTTTTTAGTAAAAAACAACAAAGCTTCAGCGCAACTTTGAACTAGGTTATCTAGTTCGAAGTTTGTTTACTAAATTCCCTTCGAGCCAATATGCATTTTGGCAATACAAGGACTGGTCTTATTGACTTTATTGGTTAGCGGCAGACGATATTCGCTTAATTATAATTTAAGCCAATTAGGTGTTACCTTTATTGCCGTTCTTTCTGTTTGACCCGCATCCACTCTTTGGCACTGCCTTTACACTCGCCGACAAAGCTGCAATCCTGGATAATGGGCAGAATTTGAAGGGGTAGCCAGAAGTCGAAGGGATTGAGTGTCAGAGAAGGGGCCGCAGGGTTTTTGTAAAGCTGAAAACTTTGTTCGCTTCGTTGTGCATTTGATTGCCACTTGAGGGCAATGTTTTGTTTACGTTCTCGCTTCTCTTTTTGAAAGTTGCTTGTTGGCTTTTTTTTTGGCATTTGATTTTTCCTTTTCGGACCTTTAATTGACCGTGAGCACAAAACTTTGAGCAACATTTATGGCTTTTTATTGAAAGTGCTGGACTGCAGCTGATGGATTATTTCTTTCAGCAGCCCCATAATGGATAATAAAAGATGCGAAGTTAACTAAAGTTCTCAACTTGTGATTCAAATATATTTCCAACTAATTGAGTTTGCTTCTCAAATAAGAATCGTTGTGAGTTTCTTTGCAAACTTTGAAACAATAAAAATTGTTTGGTTTGTTATTGGATAAAGTTTAAAATGTTTTCTGTTTGCAACGAGTTAGACTCATTAATTATAATTCAATATCTTCAATTTAGTGTTTAATGGAAAATAACATTTTTAAAGTTCGAAAAGAAACTTACGTTATTGTATTAGCTAGTATATAATATATATCTTGTTTGTCTCGTATATCTCAGCGTCATCGTTCATTTATTTTCCTACACTCAAGGCAATTAAACTTGATGAGAAAAATTATGAACAGCCAACTTTATCTAACTTTTCTTCCGACCATCTCCCACGCACTTGCTTTTCCTCATTACCTGTCTGTCTTTTTGCTCATCTGCTTGAATTTTCATCTTAATTAAGTTATCTTCAATAACTGCCATAAATGTAACAGCTGCGCAAAAACAAAAAACAATCTTATAAATACTCCCTACAGCATTTTTACTTGCCTTTAAAGTTTATTTAATTTAAATATTATGTCAGAATTTACGCGAACATTTCCAAGTCATATAGCTCTTTCTCCCTCTCTTTAATAACTAACATTTTCGCTATTTTTAATATGCGGCACGTTTCGCAGCCAATTATGCTAGTGCATCAAGTGCAGGTGCGCTTTCCTTCTTCACCCCTATTCGGTATCATCATATGTGTCGGATAGCATCAAGGATGCTTTGATTATTGCCCACTTCAATGTTTGTCCTCTCCGCTTTTGTGTACGTGCTCTAATTAATAGGAACTCGTGTAATTTTCTGCACACATTCGCGGCAAACACACTCACACACACACACACACTCACACTCAAATTACACAAACAGAAGCACACAGAAAGCCAGCTAAAATAGCTATCAAGTAATTAAAGCCCTGTTGAATTGTCATGCCCATCAAACACGCACAACTCGGCGTTATAAAGTGTGTGTGTATTATATGTAGTAATATTACAATTCTAGTATAATACATTTGACTAGATTGTGTACAAATATATAAACACTTGAAAAGCACCGCCAACGAAATTGTCACTTGATTATTTTGACATTTGGATTTCTGTTTCTTTTGTAGACTCTTCTTATTCCGTTGCGTAATTAGCAAGCTTTGAAGTGGTTATCGAAATAAAAACTAATTAAAAGTCGCGTGTGTTATCTGTATTAAATATATTGGTATTAGGCACAAAAGCAACAAATTTTAAATTTTCAACAAAATTATATTTTTAAATTTAGCTATTGCAACTTAAACTAAATATAGGGTATGCCCTAGTTGAGCTCAAGATTAACGATTCATTTTTTCATAATTAGTAAAATCAATCTACAGTAGTTATTCTTATATACTGTATGCTCTCAAATATGTTCACACTGCGTATGCGTAATTTTCAGTACGCAAACTTGGTTAACGAGCGTTGTTGTAATTTGCCTTTCCTTCACAACATTTTAATCACAATTAAGTGCTCTGGTGGTTTCGCTTGCTTCCGCCGACAACTGATTATCGCTAAAACCAGTCTCTTTAATTGGCTTTCTCTTTGCTTTGTGTACTTGCAGCACGCGTTTATTGCAGCTGCAACGCAACGCATTATTAGCATTATGAGTGCCCGTTGCCTGCAATGGATGTCGGCATGGACAACAACGTCCTGGCAGCAGCACCAGCACCAGCAGCAGCAGCGTCTACAGGAAACGGAAGCAGCTCGGAGGCGGGAACATAAACAAGAGCGCAACACTCACAGCCGCACACACATATCAGCAGCTTACGATGATAATGACGATAATGATGACAGCAACAACGGCAATGAGCCACATAATCAAAAGAGCAACAACGCTAACAGGAACCGCTGTGCAACAACAACGAATTATAGCATTTCCGACTTACGAGAATGCCGACAGCAACAACAGCAACACCAAAGAGAACAAACCACCCAACAACAGCAAACATTTGGAGTACACAGCCACACATTTCAGAGGAACTTTGCGATGATTCTGAAGCTGTTGTTGCTCATTATATTAGTTGATTGCTGCTCGTCAGCAACTGGAAATGATTCGAGCCTGGCATTCAATATGAGCGCCAAGGATATTGGCTTACCCTTTAATGAGACGGCAGCAACGACATTAGTGGCAGTAGCACTACAGCCACCGTCGGCAACCACAGTTCTAGCGCTAACCGAGGAGCAGGAGGAGGCCGATAATACCAGTGAATACATCTTTGATCGCACCGATGTGCGCATTATATTTATCACTCTCTATTCAATTGTCTTCTGCTGTTGTTTTTTCGGTGAGTACACAATGATAATCAATTATAAGTTATAACATATGAAATACCTATTTATTTTTTCTGAAGATGATTGCTTCCTTTACAAAACCGCCACACAACATTTAATCGAATTACGTTTTTGTATACTCTGAACTCATGAAATGGTTCAAATGGGAATAATAGACACACAAAAGAAAGCGGATTAAGTTTGTTTTAAATCGATAACGTTTATAGCTAAAGATATACAAATGACATCGATTGCAACATTATCTTTAATTTTTTAAACTTTAAAAGTGTTTTTAAAACTTTATACTGTGCTATTTTGTTATTATTTATTATCATTAGTGCCGAAGTGCAGGCCTGGTCGTAGATGTAAAGTCTATGTTCAGGGTATCTTCTAGTCAAGCTTACTTGACAAGAGTCTTCTTTCTGGTATTTGTTGTTATAAAATACTAAATTCGCTTGAGCTCATTAACTTTATAATCATAATCAATCATTTACAAAGGTGACCTTCAAAAGTCACACTTTACTGTTAACGTTAACTACCGTTTCACACTTACCATGACTTTCACAGAAGATACATACATTTCCTATGTTGTGAATAGCACACAGTTTACCCCGACCTGCTCTTGTATGCTGCTTGAGTTTGTTTTTTTTGTGGTTTCCCTTTTAGATTTGCTTCCGTTCGTTTGCTTGGTGTTTGTGTTGACTGTTCACTTGCCAATCACTCAAAGCTGCAGCAATCCATAAAACATGGCCACTGATAAGGTTAAGGACAAAAGGACACTTTTGTGGCATGACCGCTTGACCGAGCTTTAGCTTGTGGGCTTTTGTGGTCCCTTTCAGTTCTTAAGTCAAAACTTGGCAGTGTGCGGTTTGTGTGACCGACAAATTCGTTATCGATTCAAACAAAAGTAACCACTTTTTGCCATAAAAAATCAAACTGAATTATTTGATTTGTAATCAATTCTTACACCACAACAAGTCGAAATGTGCTAGTCGTGAAAGCACTGAACCCAACCTTGATCAATCAAATGTTACAGATACGAGTTGAATAAATAAATAAATATATGTTATCCGTATTTTTTATAAAATGTTCAAAAATGGGCTTTAACTTTTTTAATCTTTTTTTATCTTTCAATACCTATAAATATATATATATATTTCATTATTTTAATTGTTTTTAATTTTATGTTTGTTTAAATTGTTGGCTTAGTTAATTTAGCTTAGCTTAAAAGCAATTTAGCTATTAAGCTAAGCGTTTTGTTTGTCGAAGCGATGAGTGCTGTAAATGACTGGTAAGGGCAGCATCAGCGACTGCCAATGGATGCAGCAATTTGTGGCAAATGGAAAAACAAACATACACATTCACAGGAGAATTGTATCCGACGGCTTGTGAAAGTTAAACGGCAACAGCTAAAGGGCAATAAAGTGTCATGTCATTGCAGCAACTAACCGAACAGCAACAGCAACAACTGCAACTTGCAAATTTAATAGTCGGGTATTTAACACGTTTTGGTCAAGCCAGCTGACTAACTAACTGTCTGGCAAAAATGTTGCATACATTTCGCAATTGTTTTAGGCGAAAATGTGTGTAAAACATAATTAATGCCTGCTCGACATACTACATATTAAGTTAGTTGTGGGCGTATGGATAACTGCGACAAAACATTTCAAATTAATGTCTTTCTGTAATTAAGCACAGATCAAGCGAATGTCCAATGACTAATTGATGCAATTGGGTCCTCATGCGAGTCTATTTCCTAGAAAAATGTATTATCTTGTTTTTCTGCGAAAGCTTATACTTGTTGTACATTTCTTGGTATCCAATAATAAGTTATTGTTAGATTGTTAGCCCATTATTATTCTTGTTCTGCTTCTTCCTTTTTTATATACGCATTTTATATTTTTCCTTTATATTCCTCTTCAATTAAACTTTAGCAGTTTGTTGTAGCTTCAATGCCAAAAGGCTTAAGAACACATTTAGCTTGGTTACCTGTCCAAACAGAAACCGCTGCTAGCGAAGCTAATTTCAATCTATGCAAATAAACTTCATAGCCCCAAAACGCATTTGACTAATGATTGTGGCCGGTAACTGAATCCCTCAGGCGAAGGCCATGGCAAAATGTTTGTAATTGTGGTTACGGCTAACCAAGGTTAACTAAGCACACGACTAAGTATATTCAATGAGCGCATAATAGATACATAATACTATAATAATATGTTAAATAAATAATTGCATTACAAATTCATTAAATGAGCAACCAATTTCTATTCCAAGAGAATGAGCAACAACACCATGTAAAATTGTCCAGCAAAATAATGAAAATGTATAAATTATTGTAATATTTATTGTACCTCTTTCACGCTTTTACACTCAAACACACTTAGTTGGCTAGAACATATTGCGGTTTGGCATGCGTTCAAAAACAATAAAACAATAATACTTATGTAAATTTTGCCAAAAGCGCAACATTTTTCCCCAAATTTATGCATTACGCAAACCACAGCAAGAGACAAAATATTTTATTTATGCATTTTATTTAATTTATTATAAATTTTTATTTTTTTTTTTTATAATTTCAATCTCAAATGTATGTGTGCATTGTTTGCAGGCACAAGCATGACAGGAAAAAAGCGAAATTTTCAAGCGAAACTTTTTTAATTACTTCAAACAAACGTCTGAACTGAGAACGGAACAAAGCCGAACAGAATACTCCCAAGGCTGAGCGCTCCTTTTTTTCTCAGAAGGGCTATCCAAACGTAGAGCACGGACTGAAAAAACCGTTCCGGAGATCCAACATTGTTACATGTGTTGCAAAAGTTTTATGTTTGCACATGTTTCGTTTGTTCAAGTACACATACATATAACTGAGAATACAGAGCACGTTTTTCATTTAAATGTACTTAAATAATTTAACTAGAAGCCAAATTAAAAGCAAAATTTAATAATTTTATATATTTAAAATAAGTTGCAAGAAATCAATCGGTCATTTAATAAAACGTTATTCAACTGTTATTGTCTCTGCCTCAAAAATGTCAAAAAAATGATTTTTAAATTGCGTAAAACATTTTTCTTTATATTTATATAAAATTAGTTATATTTAATAAATATTTTTGATACAGTTTTACATTTTTAAGCAAAATTAAAGTATAAATATTACAAAAATAAAATAAAAATAAATTAGAAGTCTATGTTTAAGAAGGTATCATGAAGTAGATCAAAGACTTTTTCACACAATATTTAAATGTTTAAGTAAGTAGGACAAAGTTGGACATTTGGGCAATTAGCTTAACTGGCTGCAGTTTTTAGTCTCATATCATCTCACTGGCCAAGGCTTCCACTTCATTAGGGCTCAAAGACATCGAGATTGTAGCAAACATTGAGAGCGAAAGATAGAGAGAGAGAGAGAGAGGGAGTTGTGGTAAGAGCTTAAATTCCTATTTAATATAAACTCTCAATGCAACATTAAACCAGATGTCAAAAATGTTCATCCAGAATGTACACTGCCCGATAAAAGCTATTGCCCCCAGAGCAGGCAGGCTGCCTGTCATCGAGATAACTTTTATGCCCTACTTTAAAATGAGAGCTAGTCTAGGTAGAGAGAGAAAGATAGCTGGCCTAGCAAAATATTTTGTTAACATTTTCAATATCTCCCAGTTGGTTATTAAATTGACATTTTGATATCTGTTGTTGTTCTTCTTTCAGGCAATCTACTCGTTATACTTGTGGTCACACTGTCGCGTCGCCTACGCTCGATAACAAATTTTTTCTTGGCCAACTTGGCATTTGCTGATTTTTGTGTGGGTCTCTTTTGTGTAATGCAGAATCTGTCCATCTATCTTATAGACAGGTAAGTTTTTAATTAACCTTAACATTATACACTCGAATACAAACAACGTTCCTTTGCCTGTAAGATAAAGCTTAAGCAAGTAAATACTATTGGTTCTAAATTTTTGCATATATTTGATTTCATATACAAATTGTAAAGTGTATTGTTGTTGAGACTTTTGAGCAAGGATTTTTGCTATCCAACTCAACTTGTAAATATGTAACACAAACAAATGAAAATTTTGCAACACACATTTGTATCTCTATATATGTGTGTGTGTGTCCACCAAATGGAGAACAACCACTCTGTGTGTTTATTTGCAGACATGGAATAAATTGAGTCGAGGGAAACAGCAGCATTGCATGAGTTGACGTTGCCCAGTGAGACAAATATATACAACAAAAATACGAATAAAAGCTGTTAATCCTATGCTAAAGACATTTTAATGCACTATAAAATAAATAAATATCTCGTACGAGTGCACACTCGTACTTTACACTAAATGAACGACAGTCAAAAAGTTTATTTCCGTATTTTCCATCGCTTTACTTTTCGCATCTAATATGCACAGCTCAGAGTTGACAAGGCACGTATGCAGCTCACATTGCTTCTTGCTTTTCTAGTTAAATGTGACACAGCATGACGTCAACTCAGCTCATCATGTTGGTTCATTTATTATGTGCATTTGCTAAAGCTTTTTTGCATAAACGTAAATTGATTTAGTTGCAAATTGCCACCAAATTAAACTTAAATGTGTTTGATTTCATTTGCGTTACATTTTTTTAATCTTTTTGTCCATTTATTTAGTCATTACATTCTGTATTTTAGTTTACCTATGTTTTGGTTGAAGACGGTTTTCACTATTTGTTCTGCTTGGTTTAGTTTAAATAATGTTGTTTTGTGTTGCATCATCAATCATCAGTTGAATGCAAACAATAAACAAATTTTACCAAATATATGCATTTATCATAAAAATGGCCAAAATCAACTGTGTGAAATTTTTGTTATAAATCAAAACAAAATTTAAAATTAGCTAAAAAAATTTCCGGAAATTTGCATTTATTGTTTCGAACGAATTATTGAAAATGTTTATATGGAATTCTCCATCATGCATACATCACCAACGCATTTATTTATATAATTAAAAAAAAAAATTCTTGTTTTGGGGCATATTGAAAATTGTCGAAATTATTCACAGCTTATGGTAATTTATTCAGTTGACGCTGTTTAGAATAAATTTGTTCTCTCAATTATAACACTTTGGAAAAGGTCAATTCCTAACTAAGCACATAATCTCATCAATTTATGCTAAACTCGACCATATCATCAAAACGACCCTTTTAATGTTAATAAATGCATGCAAATTTGACCTTTGCTATAAATTGGCCATATACTACGAGTATTTGAACAAGTTTACGAAAAACATGGATATAAACTATGCAGACTTGGAGTTAATTTAATTACCAATTCACCCCAAAGTAAACCCCCTCAAAAATGAAAGTGCCTTAAAAATGCTTCAGGCATTATTAAAAGCTTTTGCCACTAATGCATGTTTAAGTACCTGAACATTGTTTATTTCCTGCAAATACCACAGACCAATAATTTTTTATACTTTGGTTTAAGACTAAAGGTAATACATATATACAAGTACAGCAAATTCACGTACAATCAAACGACAAAAGCATAACAATTTCCTCTTGCTCCATACAATCCGCCCACTGCCAACAACCCACAGTCTCCAGCGTTTGCCCTCGTCGCAGGTCGCACAAAATAGAATTACGTGTTAATCCACAAGCACAATGGGCCCAGGGCTGAAATTTCAGACCGAACATGCAATAATAAAATAAAATAATAAAATAAGAACGAAGGCAAAGTGTGAAAATCTCTGGCAACATCACATACAAATGACACCTTAATGCGGCATTAGATTGCGTTGGGCGTGCCATAATATTTGATGCGTTCCAGCGTTCTGAAAGCCTTCCTCCTCCCCAGCCTTTGGCGACTTTTTACTCAAACAAATCAATGTAATTCGAATTTGGGCTGCCAAAATGGTTGTTTGTCTTTTGCAGTGCATTATATTTTGAAATAGAAAGATAAAAACCAAAAATATATATTAATTTTTAAATCTCTATATCTTCCGTTCACATTTTCAGTTGGGTCTTTGGCGAGTTCCTCTGTCGCATGTATCAATTTGTCCACTCGCTCAGCTATACGGCATCAATTTTCATTTTGGTCGTCATCTGTATGGAGCGATACTTTGCCATTGTGCATCCAATAACCTGCAAACAAATCCTAACTGCGGCACGGCTAAGGGTAAGTTATTCCTCTTTCACTGTACATTAAACTTACTTTTAAAAGCTTTAAAGACAGGTACTGAATATCTCTTGCTTAAGACAACGTTATTGTAATCGATATCCAGTTGAGCTAAATGTGGCATAGTTGAATTTTTTTTCCATCTTTAAAATAGTAGTAGACAAAGGGTAACGAAAATTAAACTGAAGGAAACTACTAATGATTATTTTTATGTCACTTTTATTGTTCATCTAACACAATGGTGTAGAGGGAAATAAAATAAAATGATATTAAACCTTATCACTAGCAACACGATTCGATTACAATCTTAAAGTTTGAATTGTGCCAATGAGTATTGGCATTTCCTGTCTCGTGCTATTCTAAGATTGGGGGCGAATCATCATTTGAACCGATTTATTTGGGGGCGAATCATCATTTGAACCGATTTATATGAAGACAAATAATTTCTTCCATTTGTAAAATAATAAATACCAACTCCAAAAGGATCTCCATTACGCTGGAGTTTATATTGATATTCTCCATTCAAATTGGTAAATCTAAAAGATAAATAAAATTTAATAACATTTTGATTAAGTTTTATGCTTTGGACACTTACTTATCATCCTCACATGAATCAAACCACCATCCGCCTTTAAACTCATCTGCACAATTAGTGAACCAATAGTTGTCGTTGTCTCGATCGTATGTACTGAACTTTATCCCTTTACTTTGGTGCATGGGACCCTGAGAAGAAGTCGTTATTATATTCTTCACTGCATATGCTTCCTTTTCGCTTCCAACAACGAACTCTACATATTTATAATGATTGTGAATGTATTTAAAGCTTCGTAGATAAATAAGCAACTCATATGGTTGCGCTGATGTCATTATATGCAGCTTCTCCAAGCCAATAAAAAACTCTCCTCTGACATCACCAAATCCATTACGGTACTCAACCCAGCTTCGGTTAAAGTTAACACTGCCATTAAAGCGACGTTGGATGACTGTCCACCCGTCGCCCTCAAATCGAGACTCGCAGAGCGCCGAGAATGGACCAACACCTGTGAGATATAACGTTTGGATTCCTGAGAAGTTGCCAAAGTCTGCACAGTTAGTTGCCAGCGATTTGTCAAATTGTGCACGGCTCTCTGAAAGTTAAATAAAACAGCATTTATATAAATGAAAATTAATGTTAATGATAATTTCAAACGTATAAGTTAGTGATTAATTTTAGATTAACAAGATTAGATTGTGTATAACTCTGTGTTAAAACACACAGATTTTCTAGAAAACGTGTGCTTTACAAAGATATATATTACCATCTGGATCACTGTTGCTTATGTTATGCTCATTTGGAATTTTATCAATTGTAGAGCTTAGGTTTTGCCATTCAGACTTTACTTGCAAAGCTAGGCATAAAATTAAGAGCACTACTATTTGACTCATTTTATAAGTAAAATGTTTACTAAAATGTGCGTACACTTGAAAAGAATACTTTCGGTTACGGCTGCTAAAGTTAAACTAAATGAATTGAACAGGCAAACAAAAACACTGGCAGCTATTGTAAACAGTCTGGAAATATATATAGGGTGGCGATAGTGAGAATAACATTCTCTTTTACGCTTAATCTTAAAAAGTCCCAGGCAAACGTCCAGGGTCAGTCGGGTTTTCGACCGAAGATGAAAAGAGAGAGGTTTTTTTTTATTTTTATACCCTGATCCCATTAAAAATGGGCACAAAGGGTACAATGGTTTTGTGCAAAAGTATGTAACAGGCAGAACGAAGCATCTCCGACCCCATAAAGTATATATATTCTTGATCAGCATCAACAGCCGAGTCGATATAGCCATGTCCGTCTGTCCGTATGTATGAGCGCGTCGATCTCAGAGACTATTAGAGCTAGAGACTCCAGATTTGGAACTTAAGCTCGCCTAATCCCTAGGCAGTACAAATTTGTTTTCGATTTTCGATAACTCTTCCCGTTTCCGATATACACATGGGATCGATAACAACAAAATCTTGAATTTGAAAAACTTTGAGATGAATTATAAAACAAAATAATGACAATCTGTGAAATTTTTATTGAAATCGGATAATCAACACCGGAGATATGGGACATTGAAGTTTCGTATGCAGTATGCAGTATGCGCGTAGACACACACACACATACTTGCAAGCACTGACTGTACGCGGAAAGTATAGGGATCAGGGTATCGTCTAGTCGGGATTTCTCGACTAGAGCCTTCTTACTTGTTTATTTTCATTTCACATTCGATATGAATTCGTCAATGTATACATGTACACTAAATAAACCGTACATGATTTATTTATTTTTCAAAAAGAATTTTAAATTTAGAGAGCGTAGTTCGTTGTTTTGCTTAGCTAGTCAACTACATCACTTTATGATTGATTTCTTAATCAGCAGACAATCTAAAATTTAGATCGATTGTTGTTAAATTTACTATGTGCAATTTTAACATTTGTTGTATGCTAATATTATTAACAACCAATTTTGAATGTGTATGGAGAAAATTGGCAGGTTTTTCACAGTTCATTAACTAAGGCAGCCTCAATTGGCAAAAATATTAATTTAAATTACTTTTCCATTCATTTTGACCGCAATTTGCACGCTAATGGAACTTATTAAATTGAACCACCCAAAAAAGAGGAAAAAAAAACGTGTTTTGTCGGAGCCAAAGGGCTTAATAAGCCATGCGCACCCAAAAACTTTTCGAAAAGTAAAACTTTTGGCAACCAAGCCGCGGGGCGCGTCGAGAAAAGGCAAAAATTAAAGAGACCTTTCCCTCATGTAAGGACGTTACATATCAGTGATTCAGTCAGAGTGTGGTTCTGGGCCCAAGCATAAATATTGACCCATTTTGTCAGATATAATTGCCCATGAATGCCAGCTCTTGCGCCGCATTAGCCATGGAGCGAATGAAGCTATTTGCAACTAAATATGCGTATGTGAGTGCAGACGTAGACATAAAGACATTCAAATGGCCGCTTGGCATGGAAATTAGTGGTGTTTAGTGTTTTGTGTTTTGACATCAATTAGAGAAAGTTGATTGCGTGCTTGTGTATACTTGTCTAAATCGAGGAGTTAACTCTTGCAGATGGTCATTGTCACTGTGTGGATAACATCGGCTGTCTACTCAACGCCCAAGTTTGTCTTCAGCAAGACCATCAAGAATATACACACCGAGGATGGTCAGGAGGAGGAGATCTGTGTGCTCGATCGTGAAATGTTTAACTCCAAATTGCTTGACATGATTAACTTTGTCCTGCTCTACGTGATGCCTCTGCTGGTCATGACGGTGAGTACCATATGTTACCTAAGCCGATTAAAATTCTTTTGAAAATATATGCAATCTATTTATGCACCTCTGTAGTTGAAATGTTTCTAATTTCTATTAAAAAATGTATTGAAAAAGTCATTTCTGTCTGTGTTTCCATCTGACCATATGACGGAAGAATATTTTTAAAATTAAAGACCCTGATATTATGTTGATATCCATATAAAATTCATTATTATCATACGGAATATGAATATACTTTTGGGTCTTGAGCTTTTCAACTAGAAAGCCATAATAACTTATAGTAAAAATCCTATACTTGAAAACTGATCTTGAAACACATATATGTATATATATTGCTACCAAAGTAACAGAATAAGTTAATCGTTCGCTTTTATTGCATGTTAGCACTTATCAAGTGTGCAAATTTCAATATGAAATGCTAATATTCGATTTTTATTTTAAATTTAACGTGATTTTCATTCATCAGAAGCAATTCTTCTAGTCCGTGAAACATAGCATACTAGACTGATTATTGATGATTTATTATTGTATTTTTATGCTCTGCTCTCACATTTTTAAGTACATTTTTTACGGCACAAAAAAATGTACTACAAAACTTTTTTAAACTAAAAAACTTATAACACAAAAAAAGAACAATTGTCTATCAAAAGTTAAACCGAATTTCCGGTCATGTTAAAATACACAATTTTCAAATTAAAATCACATAATTATGGTTTCAGGTGCTTTATAGTAAAATAGCCATCGCATTGTGGCGCAGCTCACGTGGCCTCAGTCCACATGTGACCCAACAACACCAGCAACAACAACCGCAGCATCATCAGTCTGGCCAGGAGAATAGTATGAGTATGCACAACAGCATGTACCATTATCATCATCATCATCATCACGCATCACATCCGCATCCACACCCGCACCCGCACCACCTTCAGCTCCACCAACAGCTGCCGGCGTCAGCGGTGGCAGCTGGTGCCTCGTCACTTGCTTCCGGCAGCAGCTCCACGTCCTTGTCACGAAAGCAAAGCAGTAAATATGAAAAGCGTGGCGTCAGCATCACCGAGAGTCAGGTGAGTCTAACAACTAGCCACAGGTGTACCATATACCCCATGTCCCCAAGCATATGTATGTATGTGTGTGTCTATGTTATATGCAAACGGAACTGGCCATTTGAATAACCAATCGAAATGTCCTCTTGAATAAATAGTTTGAATTAAAGTGCTTTGGGAATTTAATGTTGCGGCTGTGTAACACTTAAATGAAGTATAAAAAATCCACAACTAGCAACAGTTTAAAGCTTTTTCGTTTGTTAAAGACTCATTAAGAACTGAAAATTTGTTACAATCGATCTGCAACTATATCAATTAAATACTTCATTTATGCTGTTGCTTCCTTAAAAGCTCAATTTATACGAAGTTCCAAACTCAAAGTACATTAGCAACAAATTTGAGACGTTCACTTGGCTTTCAGTTTAAGTTGCACTTTGTGGGGGCAAGTTTCAGTGTTTTAGCTGCTGGCAGCTGTAGCAAGTAAGTAAGCGGCTCGCTGTTGCTCATAATAGTTAATATTTGCTGAAGTTGACCGAAAAGCCAGCGTAACTTTATACCCAAAATTGCACAACGTTCAACTTGGACGTTACCTGCGGGAAGCCAGCACTGTCAGCTTCCCTGACTGCAGCAGGTGTCAAAGCGTATTAAAAGTATCCGTGAGCGAACAAGTAACAAGTTTACAGTTTTGCCGGTTTGTTCGCTCAAAAGTTAAATAAGCCACTCACTAGATTGTTCAGGTGAAACAGTTTCAACAACTAGCTGAATGCTTTACGTGCAATATTTGAACGTGCCACTTACCTAGCGTAAATTGAAGAGCTGTCCAGGCATTTCGGCAGTGAGTTGCGCTTGTCTGGGGCAAATGACAAATAGAGAAATGATTATGCGTTTCATTTACACCAACTTTTCATATATATCAGAAACATCTATTGCCCAGCCAATGCTCAAAGTCGCGAGGGGGGGGGGGGGGGATAAATCAATTGAAAAATGTTATAGAGCTTCGAGCTCTAATGATTAATCAGCATAAATTGGTGGTACAGTCAAGCACAGGAAGCTGGATTAGCGTTTGAGTAAGGTAGTTTCGTTGGGGTTTGGAGTAAAAGGGAATAAAATTATAACAGAAACTATAAAAATTGTACAAAAAATCCAAAACTCATTGAAATAATAAAAAGTGCACAACTATAAATAAACTATTTAAAGCTCTGCCACTTAATGTATTTGAATAATATTTACTCTACTCTACGCCTATTATTATGACCTTGAACCAAAGCTAACTGTTTAACTATCTTTATGTTCAAATATTCTCTCTCCTAATACTTTTATTTGGTTTTTCTTTTCCCACTAATAAAAATAAAACCAAATTTCGTTTGCCTTCTCTACAAATCAAATGACAACAACAACAACAACAAAAACACAACACTTACACACACCGCCAATAAAATATTAGCTTGATAATTGCAAGGTGGGTATGTCTGGTAGTCTGAGTCGTAAAGACATTCTAGTGGCTAGTAACTAATAGCCAAGTGCTTTAACAGACAAACAGTTAATAAATATTTTACTCGTTGACATAAATGTTTAATGTTATGATTTATCTATCCATTATTCGTGCAGGTCTCGCTGGAGGCGGATCGTCCCGTTGTCAGTGCGTGTCGCAAAACGAGCTTCTATAATCACTCCCACACACGACAGGGCAACGGTGGTGGTGGTGGTGCTGGGGGCGGTAGTGTAGGTGCGACACACATGTCACATTCGTCGAGCAATGTGCTTAGGGCTCGGAGAGGCGTGGTCCGCATGCTGATAATATTTGTGCTGACATTCGCGCTCTGCAATCTACCGTATCATGCCCGCAAAATGTGGCAATACTGGTAAGTACGACTAAAAAGTATCTTCCATCCTCTTTTCCTTCCTTCTTCCTTCTTTCCCTTCGCAATATGTTTTGCACGATATGCAAACAGTGTTGACAATGTCATTTGCATGTGGCGAGTGCCCATCTGGCGTTTCGCAGACAATTCTCATACTTCTTTTGGTCATGCAAAAAACTAAATTTCTGTTCTATAGAATATGCACAACTTGTGTCCTTTGCTCTCCATTTGGTGCATACAATATATTTATCCATCCTTTGGGCTAGAGTTATGTCTATAGTCATTAATTTTTAGAATTAACACCAAAAGTATCAATAATTCATTTCCTTGGTTAAAAGATTTTTAAAATCTGTTTAGTTTTGACGTGTTAAGTATCTTTTAGTTTTCCATTTTGATCTCAGAATAAATTGAATTAGGTATTTAATCCAAATACTATTTACATTTTAACACCGGAATCCTTAATATATTTACTTATTTAATATAATAAAATCTTGTTAAACAAATAAGCTATAAAATTATGAAATATTATTGTTTAATATTTTTGTAAGCAAAATCCATTTTAGCAGAATGCCATTTCTAACAAACATTCTATGTATTTATTTAAAGTAGACCAAGTTGGTAATTAATGCGCGTCGAATTCAAAACCAAATAATAAATGCGATTTATTTATTAATTCATTATTCAATTTTGTTGTCTGCTCAGCATCAATCAAAGTTAATAAGCTTTGGTAAATAATAAATATGTTCCTTAACTGCATATTAAAGCAATCTCTTTAATAATAAGCTTAAATAACTGGACAAAAGAAAAGCGTCAAAGCATATTATGTCAAATTAGCTAATAAAAATTTGTTAAGGTCTCAATGTAAAAGTTATTTTATAGATGCTCCTATTACTGTCATCTCCGCTGTCGTTTTCTCCTCTCGGCTATTTCAGCTATTTTTATTGTATGGTATTTCCTTTGAAATTGTGCCTGTCTCTATCCAAACATTTCAATTTCGGGCTACGCCTCTTGCACTTATATTGTGTGCTTGCGTATTTTGTTGTGAGTTGTTTGATTTGGCCATTGTATGGCAGCTTATGGCCATTTGAGCGATAGATCCAAGGGCCAATGGTTCGGTGATTGGCTGGACAGCAACGTCCTGACAGCTGCCCAGATAATTCGATACGAACAGCTTAACACCCATAGAATTTCAGATGCCTCAACTTTAAAGTCGCATTGAATTAAATGTAAATGGAAATGAAACGAAATAGAAATGGAAAATTCCAAGAAAGAAACATTTAATACCAAATAATGCTTAAGACAAGCAACTTTAAGTTAATCGAGATTTTTAGCTGAAATTTTGAACATTGTTTTACTGTGGCAAACGAATATAAATATTATTTATACGCCATCCAGAGACCGCATATGCGCGTTTGCACATCGCTGTAAAAATGTGCCAACAAATATTCAAGCGAATAATGCATTTCAGCTATTTTGTGCCGCCAGCCATTAAAAATATATATATATACGAGTATGTATGGTATTAAATCTTATATATTTTGAGAAATTGCTTAGCTGTCGTCGAGCAAAACGGCTTCGTTGTAAATATTAAATAAAATATTTAAGTATCATAAATAATGAATGCCATACAATTCAGTTTATCTATTTTTTAAAGAGATAATGTATGAATGGAATTGAATACTTGTTACAATCATAATCAAAAAGGGTCATGACTTATTAATGATTGAAATATTGCTACTCTTTTGTAGATATATATACATATATACAAATGGAAGAACATTAATAAATCAATCAAACTTATTTCATGTTTACTCCCATAGCAAATCAATTTAGCAGCTTTAACAAAGGGACTTAAGTCGTTGATGTCATCTATATAAAATAATGCAAATTGATTAGAAAAAAACCCATTTTTATCTTTTGCTTAAAATCTGTTGCTTTGTTAGTTATTTACTTAGGTATTTTCATAGGAATTTCTTGTCAAATTAAACGTTTCTGGTCACTTGCTTGAATGAAACGCACTTCAATGTGGACATTTAATGCTGGCACGCGTAGCCAATTTCATTGGCAGCTATATTTAGGTTCAAGCGTTTCCAGACAGCAACACGCAGAGCTTTTTGCGGCACGTGCTCATTATGAGCCGTTGAAACCATTTGCCAAGACTAGTCGATGAGACAGCTACTAACCGATGGATTTGCCAGCTAATATAACAGCGCCTCCATAGATTTACCCAACTTATCCAATGGACGTCACCCCATGCGGTGACATCTGGTCAACATTCATGGAAGTCGACGGTTTTTTCAGTGCCAATTTAGACACATTTCGGTCTAAGCTCTAAATTTGCAAGTCAAACAGCCGCATGGAAATAAACAACAACAAGAATGACAGAAAATCTCTGAGTGGCAATCAGCTATCCACGCCTCTCTTGTGCCCAACTTTTTTTTATATTTTTTTATTTGTTGGTTGCAAGTGCATCGCAGTTTGTCAACTGCCAAACAACCAAAAGCATATTTTGACAGTTGGCTTAAACTTGGCGCTCAGCACAGTTTGGAAAACATAAGCTTTCAGTTGACTATCAAATACCCTGTATTTCCTAGATATCAAGCACGTCAAGATTATAATTTTTGACATGGGTTGTATTTTGTATTATTACAATTATTTAAATTTTAGAAATATGTTTTATTAACAAATTGCGTAAATGCAACAATGCATAACAACTTTGTTAATAAGCTTATTTGTTTTTAATATGTTTAGTATTTGTAGTTTTGAAAATTATATGAGTTACTCAATGAATTCAGTTACATAACAAAAAATCTATTAATTATCAGAAGCATACTAACATTTGGTCTCAGCATCTATGCCATTTCCCACTTTTAAGTTTCCAGCTTAAAATCAATCTCTGTACAAACAAATAATTAATTAATAGTTTGTTAAGCTGCAACTATAGTCTTTCGAATTATTTGTCTCAAGTACGGTTAGTTAAGTTCCCAAACTATTTGCTTGGAGTTTTAAGAATTCAAAAAATGCAAAAACTTTTGTACGGCAGCATCGGGACATTAAGTGGACGCGGTTTAGAATATTGTTTTGCAAGCATCTGGCCAAAACCCTTCCTTTGTGTTGTGTTTCTCACTTGAAGACGTTGAAATAACTTTGGGCACTTGCCAACTTAAGCAGAGGTACAAATCTATTCAACTACCTAGCTGCTGAAAATATAGACGGGCACTAGATAAACTTGGCAGAAAACTTTAGATGGCGCAAAGTTTAGAAAGTTGTTGAAATAATGTTTGCAAAACTTTCAAAACTTGCTCGAAGGAGCGAGCATATTATTAAGTGAGTTGGAGTACTAGTTAGTTAACCGCTTAACCTAAAAGCAGATTTAATTACATTAACTAGAGCTTCATAAGCATAACGTCTTATGTACATATATAAACTTTATGGTTCTTAAATATCTATATATATTATCACAGGTCACGTTCATATCGCGGAGATTCCAATTTTAATGCGCTTCTAACGCCGCTCACCTTTCTGGTCACGTACTTCAATTCGGGGGTTAATCCCCTGCTGTACGCCTTCCTAAGTCGCAATTTTCGCAAGGGCATGAAGGAGTTGCTGCTTTGCTCCTGGAAGAAAGGCAAGGGCAAGTCATCCTCAAACTCATCGATGCATCACAAGCGCAAGGCGCTGCAGGTAAGTAAACGATAATAGCAACATTGCCATCCAAAAAGCATACAACATTTTCCGTATGTTTAGACGCATTCGCTGCCAACGGATACCACGCACATTGGCAACGAGCAGCTATGATGGCCAAGTTGTTGGAAGACACACTTCAAGCTCTTCGGCCGTCGCTCATAGAACCCATCGGAGTCGTCCACACATCAAGTCGTTGGTCGTTGTCGTCGGAGCTAGCGGTAATCTCATTGTGATTTTCTAAGAAGAACATGTTGCTTGATTGGATTAGCAATTAAAATAAATAATGAAATTTATCTACAAATAATATTCATAGTATGTAATTTGATCATTGTCAAGTTGTATTATGAACTAAGCCAGTTTTTAAACAAAGCCGCATTCGTTACAGGCTTTATTAAAAAAAAACCAAACTACAACTTTTTTGAGAATTAAGATCAAAAAACTCTAAGTTCGTAAATTGGATTTAAATATTTCTATATCGCAGGACAAACACAACGTGCGTTCATTATTTGTTCATTGTAAGAGCTCCAATTTAATAGTGATACAAATTATACGAATAAATTATTAATTAAAAATAAAAATACAACATCCAGTTTGTTTAACTCTTATTTAATGTTGACTATTTTAGCGTTCATTCTACAACCAGTTATTTAATGAGATTTTATTAAGATTTAATGATATTTTAAGCATACAAAATATCATTAAAAGAAACAAGTTCATGGCTTTTCACACAACAATATTAATATTAGTACAGAGTGCAGTTAAATGAAACTTTACAATAATATAGCATGTACATCAGAAGAAAGCACATGCTATTATATTTAGAGTTATTTTGTGATTGGCTTTTTTGTTGTACTCTCCTTCGTAGGAGACGAGTGTAAACATAGACAAACAGCAGGCGGAAATAATAATTGTCGTAAGCGGCAGAGACTTAAGTGAGAATCATACATTGTTGGGAATACATTGCGCAAAGAATTTTATAGTCAAATCGATTTCCACGCGGTTAGAGTTGCAGAAATTCAACCTTTAACACATCTTATGAAACTTGGATCTAAATAAAAGTGCATTTAGAATTGACGCGCAGTTTTATAAACGGAAAAACTATAAATACATTTGCAAAAGTTTTTTTCTAATACATGCAAAGTAAGCTGTAACAAACAGCCAATTCCCTTGTAATGCATGTTCTTGCACAGTTTTAAAGACCGCGAAGTAAAAACGTTCACAAAAATATATGTTTTATCGAATTTGAAAGGCAATAGTCAAACACAATACCTCCAAAGGCTTAACAATTGTTCCCGCTACCCCTTTCCAATCGACCCATTGTACAAATAGTGAAACTTCGTTTCATCTATTATGTTGAATGTACTGAATGTAAACGAAAAGTGCGCGCCAATTGTCGATGTTTATATTGCGTTTGAATTCGATATCATCAGCATCTGCATCAGCAACAGCAACAGCATCAAATTGCAATTTATATACAAGTTTGTGTACATTTATTTAAACACGTTTTACTAACTCACTTACTTACTCAGTTGCTCACTGACTCTACTTTATCCGTTGAGAACTATTTTTCTGCTTAGCTGAAGATAAATCGCACAGCTGTGGCTGCCAAAGGAGTTCACTTTAATATGCATTTCATTTTTGGCTCGTTTTGTATGCTCGAATTTGTCGTTGGCACTTGACGCGAGCTCATCATTTGTCAACTGCTGCAATGCATCCAACCGCTTCTTTAGAGTCTCTCTTCTCTACTTATTCTTGTGCACGGCACGGCACAAAGCGAAACCGCGAAAACGCAATTATCAGGCGCGCAATTTAAAAAGACTGCGCAAAAATAAAATAAAAAAAAATAAAATGAAAACCTTTAAAGACAATCTACACCACAATTGCAACACGAGAGACTCTTGTTAGTTCTTTTGGCCTTTGTTATGCAAAAGAAAAAATAGTTAAAGGTGACCATAAATTGTGTCAAGTAGCGCCTCAAAGGATCTCCGTCAGCCTGAGTTCAGTTGAGCGCACAATTTCTCATAATTAAAAGCAACTTGAGTGACTGCGGAATGGCATAAATCACAGTTACTGCTGCTGAATGGCTAAAGGGCTGAATGGCCAAATGGCAAGATAAGCTTTCTTCATGGTAAATGCACATGTCATTCACGTATGTGTGTGTGTGTGTGTGTGTGTAGCTGGGTGTGAGCTGCAAGCTGACCACGCCCAGCTTTCAATAACTATATAAAACACATGCAAACAGTTGCGGCAACATCAATCATACACACTGTATGTCGCCACTAGCAACACGTGTCCCAAAACATTCCCATCCCATGTAGTGGCAGAGGTATGGGTGCAAGGGAGATACAAAAAAAATAAATACAAAAATAAAAACTCGAAAAAATGGCTGAAATTAAAAAATTCAAGTACCAGGCGAACAGAAGCAGCCAACAACAGACGCTCGACAACAGTGTCGAAAAGGTTGAGCCGAAAAGTTTACGAAAGCTGATGAAAAATGCTTCTCATGTGTGAGTGTGAGTCTGCCTGTAATGTGTGAGTGCTAGTGTGTGTATGTTTGTGCGTGTGGGTGTGCGTGTGTGGCTCTTTGTGGGCGTTGATGCGTGTGCTTTCCAGTGTGCGTGTACAACAGACAACCTCAGGCCGAGCATAAAGAATGTGAAGTGGGAACGACTAATAAATTACATGTATAACGTTTTTAAGTTTTGACATGTTTCATATTTACATGAGAGAGAGAGCTTAAAGACAACAGAATTGAATAATTAGAAAATATTTATTGTTAGATTTGTTTCCGCTAGTAAAATTAATTCAAAAGATTGTTTTAATTTATTTTACTCATGTCATCTGCATATTGCTTAGCTTTAAACAACAAAAAAATACCTCATTGATGAATTTCAACATTTACAGGGTATAAAAGGAAAAAGTTTTAACTTCGTGCAAGTCAAGTGCAAGCTAAATGGCAATTGAGAACATTTTGTTGAACATTCAGACTGGCGAACAGCAAAAGCAGCAAGCACATGTTCAAGATATGTGAAGCTCATGCTGTTCATGTTTCTGTAGTTGTGTCTCGACTATTGATTGAAATCCTTCCAAAAGTATCTGCTCGGGCTTAACAAACAATTATCAACGAAGGTTGCTCCAAAATGTTGCCAGTTGGATACTGAACTAAAGCGAAACTCTGGTCACGTGTCCACTTGACGTAGAAAAAAGTTATGCACGGACATGACTACAGGGACATGACCAACACTCTCTTTCTCTCTTCCCTCTTCTATGTTCCTTTGTTTCATTATCTTTTTCATTTTCCTTCATGCATAAGATTTTCACTGAACTTACCTCCAAGCTTCTACCAACCAGTAGTTTATTTTATATGGGTGGATGTAAGCTGGTCTCATAGATCAAAAATCTGTCAAGTGATAAAGCGCGCCAGTCAAAGACACCAATTGGCACAACTACAAACAATGCATAACTGTGTGCGCTCTTCTCTCTTCTCTTTCGCTCTATCGCTAACTCGTTTCGCTACTAAGCCGATTAGTTGTGTAAAAACAAAGCATGCAAAACCCAATTCCAATTTAATGAAAAAAGAAAGAGAAAAATGTTTACATAATAGATTATGGCAATAAGTTGAGCGAGTCACAAAACGACCAAAGCGCACTTGTGTACCAATAATAACACACACATGTGTGTGTTTTGTTGTGTGTGTTTCCAAGTAATTCAAGCTTCAGATAAAAACATTACATACTATTTAGTTTTGGTTCAATAGTAAACTATTTAGTTTTGTCAAATTGCCCACAGAAAATACTCAATCAGATTTTGCTGCCTTAAAACTGTGCATCATTAGTTTTTCACAGCTTTGACAATATGTTTGAATATGGGTTAAAAAAAATAAATATTTAGTATACTGCATCACAGTTTTATATTTTAAAACAGAGAAGATGTCGCTTTGAAAATGTACTAATAAATCATTGAAAATAGGGCCACTTTATCTATAATTTTGTCATTAAATATAAAAATATGGAAGCATTTGAAATTAGCTTTCGCATCATAAATAACAATCGTAACAATCGGCTGCACTTGAAAATGTTTGCTGCATACATAACGTTACATTTCTCGGTGGTATATTAAAATCAGTGAATTTGAGTTTTAAATTGAGTAAATTCATTTTAAATATGGAATCTAATTGAATAAGAAATCTAATAGGCAGACACTTTTAACATTTTATAACCAATTGGCATATGGATTTTTTTTTCGAATCTCGAGTACAAGGAGAACAGAAATCTTAGCAAGAAGTCATTTGTGTTCGTAAATTCGACCATATTGCATGCCATTGTTTGGTTAGAGGGTTGTGGTATAAGAGTGAGGATGACAGAACCACAAACACAGAATTTTTTTGTAAAAAATAAAGTATCAGGCAAACAGAAATGGTTAAGCAATGAATTAAAGTGCCATTTTTACATTTACAAAAAACAACTCAGGCTCACCACATGAAATGTTAAGAATTTGTTTTCGACAAAACTGGGTGTGTTTGTGCAAGGCCGTAGAGGGAGAGGGAGAGGGAGGGTGGAGGAGCATTGACAGCAGGTGGCGAAGAATGGGAAATGGTTGAAAATGCTTTTGCGCCAGTTTTGCAAGTAGCAACAAATTTATAAATGCGACTTAAAAAGCGCTTAAGTTATTATGTTGAAAAAGTCGGCCAACTACGGCACACAGTCTGCTTAGCATTTCCGTTTCCGCAGCGCAGCTGATATTGCCCATTTCCACTTCCCATTTTCACTCCGCCATTTACAGCCCCATCCACATCCGCTGTGTTGGCCGCATTTGAGGCCGTATTTGAGAGTCATGCATTTTTGATATGCTTTTCCCAGTGCAATTTCGATGGTGCATACAAATTTTTAAGCTCAACTCGCTGCAGACCAACCACCCATTGCTCATTGCCAATGCTCCACCAATCGATCGTAAACAAAACAAAACAAAACAAAACAGAACGTTGGCGCCAAGAATAATAAAACCAAAAGCTACAATATTTTTCAGTATCCTTTCGCTGAGCTATTATTATTTTAGGCAGCAACAAATTGAATTTTATAGGCAATTTGTTTAATTTTAATTCAGTCTAGCGACCCTTTTTAACAAATAACATTGCTCGACCAGCCGCAGCCCCAAGCGCACCCTCAAAAAGGTTCACTAATGGCACCCACAAAACAAATCTTGATAATGTGTGTAATTTGAGTGGCTGTTTGCCTGATTAACTGAAAAAACTGCCTTGATTCTGCTTCTGCTTCTGCTTTCTTCTTCTGTTCCCGCTGCTGCTTGTGTCGATAGCGAATATCGTATATATACATATATATCTTTATGCAAGTACAAAGTAATATCTGGGCGTATATTAAGTCCTGTAAATTATTCAAGTTAAGCTCGTTCTCGCTTGACTTTTTAATCACAAATTACGTGACTGGCCGCCCGCATCTCATTATATGCAGCCAATTTATATATATATATCTATAAATATATGCCTGATTGGCGTAAGCTTTTATATCGCCAACAATCAACGCAATTAAAAGTGTGCACGTTGCAACCTTTATACCAGTGGTCGGCGAACCGGGGTAAATTACCCCAAATGGGGTAAAAACGCAATTTTTGGGGGTAAAAATGAAACTTTTCATAAAGTTAAATGTATATATTTTTCAACGCCATGGAGTAATATTAACTTACACGTAAATATTTTGGTGTAATGATTAAAAGAGTTTAAACGAACTAAGACTCAACAACGAATTTAAAACTCAAAATGCATGAAGTTCTACAACTACTGGTACCCTTCCTTATAGATTTTACCACTTTGCCAAAATACTACCGAGTTATTGCTAGTTGTTCGCCAGGTACTTGGCGTCAGCAAAAAAAACAACAGCTCGTGGAGATCGCCAACAAAATACCGCCGAGCTTTCGCAAGTTTTTCTAGTTTTTGACTCAAGTATACCAGGCGCACAGAATCAGCAGCAAGTCGATTGAATTGAGTTTAATATACGGCCTATGCCATATGCAATGATTTTTTTTTTCTTTTTTATCATAATTTCGCACGAACTAAATATAAAAGAATAAGCGATTTGCCTTAAACTATGTATATATTTTTTAAATTATTTTTAGAGGGTAATTTAGCCAATGCATCAACCTTATATTATTATTAATAATTGATTGTAGATTTTTTATTAAATTTTTTGGTTTTTGAGGTACATAAATACGATCTTTAACGGTACGAGCAATACAAAAATATCTTATTTTTCCTTTGTTGGGTGGGAATCGCAACCATCCTTGATTGCAAAACCGATGGATCCTTAATGATATTAAGGAATTTTGACCTTAAATGTGTTGAATTTTTTTTAAATAGTCCTAAGCCACTTATGTCCTTACGGATTTTGAAAGGACATGTTGCGTAAGAGTTTCAAGGACCAACTCTATCGAACTGCATTCAAGGATTATGGGGTTATCTAAGAAAAAAAACACTTGTCAAAATTTCACTCTACGGCCGAGCGAAAATAAGAAAAAACCATAAAAGTGCAGTTTTCTCGGAAACTACAAGGACGATTTAAATATCCTTTGGCCAGTTGGTAGCCCTGGTCAAAACAAAATGTCTGACACAGGATACGTCCGAATCCTTTATGATTTGGCGGAGTTATAACCAATTTTCTGTTTTAAACATATATCCTTTTATTTCAGCTGTTTGAAGGACTATCGTCCTTTGAACTAATTTGCTATTATTGGTGTGCTGAGGCCTACTTGTGCTCCAAAGGACATCCGGATAGTCCTTAAAATAGCCGAGTTAATAACGATTTTGTAATTTTTTAAATTTTTTCTGACCTACCCCCTGTAAAATTTTTCGAACATTTTTTTTCGTGAATCCTGGAGATCCTTATAAACAAATCGATTGATCTTGTTGCTGTGAGCTCAAAAATGTATTTTCCTTAAAGATCCTTAAGGAAATGTTGAAGTTATGGCCTAAAATCAAATGTCCTTTTTGACGAAAATTTATTTATAATTATAAATCGGCCAAAACTTTACGGATTTTCAAAAACCATGGTGCGTTGGATCTGCATGGAAAACCTCTTTCGAACTGCATTCAAGGATTATGGGGTCATCTAAGAAAAAACACTTGTAAAAATTTGACTCTAGGGCCAAACAAATATAATAAAAACCCATAAAAGTGCAGTTTTCTCGGAAACTACAAGGACGATTTGAATATCCTTTAGCCAGTTGGTAGCGCTGGTCAAAGCAAAATGTCTGACACAGGACACGTGCGAATCCTTTATGATTTGGCGGAGTTATAACCAATTTTCTGCTTTAAACATTTATCCTTTTATTTCAGCTGTTTGAAGGACTTTCGTCCTTTGAACTAATTTGCTCGAATCGGCGGGCCTAGGCCTTCCTGTGGTCCAAAGGACATCCGGATAGTCCTTAAAATAGCCGAGTTAATAACGATTTTGTAATTTTTTAAATTTTTTCTGACCTACCCCCTGTAAAATTTTTTAAACATTTTTTTTCGTGAATCCTGGAGATTTTGATAAGCAAATCGATTGATCTTGTTGCTGTGAGCTCAAAAATGTATTTTCCTTAGAGATCCTTAAGGAAATGTTGAAGTTATGGCCTAAAATCTAATGTCCTTTTTGCCGAAAATTTATTTATAATTATAAATCGGCCAAAACTTTACGGATTTTCAAAAACCATGGTGCGTTGGATCCGCATGGAAAAGCTCTACCGAACTGCATTTAAGGATAGCTGCGATATCTAGAGATCCAAATACTTGTTGGTCACGCGATTTGTAGCCAATATGAAAGAATAAGTGATCTGCCTAAAAGTATGTACACTTTTTTTTAAATTATTTTTAGAGGGTAATTTAGCCAATGCATCAACCTTATTTGTTTCCACACAACAGCGGTCGAGGAACCGCTATGGGGTAATTTAAACTTTGGAACAGCAAAACGAATATGAAATATATTCAAATAAAATATAAATTGAAGTGCCATGTTTATTTTAACGTTATATCGGGTGATTAATGTATTCAAACTCGACTGTATATATATTAAAAACATGATATTAAGTTTTTGGTTATTTTTAATATATATAAATGTATATATATTGTACATACATTTGTAAGTGAGTGTGTGTGTTTGTGTGGTATTACAAAATATCTTTTGGTTTCTATACTTAGCTTAATGTGTTAGATTTGTTGGGTGCTTTAAACTTGATCTTAAACTTATATTAGCTTTAGCTGCGCGACTAAAACCCTAAGCTATAGACTCCAATTGGTAACCTACGTTCGGACATCTTTCAGAATGACTCTTAAAAAGTTGTCCATAGGTCATTTTCTATACTATATACATTAAGTAACGTAATTCAAAGTTAAAAACTAAAAAATGCATCTTTGGTCCAAACGGTACTCGTTTTTTGGGGGGGTTACTTTCTTCACATCCTTCTACTATGTACAGGTTGCAACAAGGCTTGAAACTTTTGCGCTACAAATAGACAAAATGGCCCAAACCCTTGGCTGGATTGTTGTTAACAGCTTCTGCTGATGTTGTTGTTATTGTTGTTTCGGTTGCTGCTGCTGCTGGTGTTGTTGTTGTTGTCGTTGTTGGATTGCCATTAACATCGAGGATATTGTCGACCTCGGCAACGGGCAACAGGCGACTGTAGATACCCGAAGGAGCATATCGTGCATTCATATGAATGTCCAGCAGTTTTTTATCCTTGCCCAGCGAGGAGAACGAATGGGTTGCTGTGCGAATTTCCCGTATATTGTAAACTGGGCTATAAGCACGGGCAGCCAATGAGGAAACGCTGCTTGCAGTCAGATTATGTTGTGCCGTGTGCGTGGGCGTGACATGTGTGGGCGTGGCATGTTTGGGCTTGTGTGGGCGTTGAAAGAAATTGCGACGCAATGTGCACTCGGTTGATGTATCTGATGAGCCGGAGCTGCTGGCACATTCATCATCCTCCTCCTCTTCGGCATCTTCGCTGCTGCTGCTGCAACTGCGCAGATCTTCGGAGCCGAGCGACAGCTCCGACTCCAGCGACAACTCTAGCAGACTAACAGCATCCACATCCGCATCCGCATCCTCGACTGCAGCAGCAACAACAATAGCTGATGCCTGATTAATAGCCTCGTTGAGGTTGGCCAGCAACTGGCGACGTTTCGCATAGTTGGGAGTGCGTCGAACAAGAAAATGGCAACTCTCGCCTCGTCTCAAGCGCTCTGCTTGCGCACGCAGTGGCAGATCGTCGGGATGGAGCTTCCGTTGGCACTCCTGCCCTGGGCACACCTCGTACAGCGCAAAGTTCTCGACCGGTTCCAATGAGCTGTAGCAGCCGAGCAGCAGTTGAAGCAACTCATCGCAGTTTGTCTGCTCGCTGATGACCAACGACTTGTACTGGGAGCTGGGTTGGAGTGCTGAGGTGTGGACACGGATAAGGCCACCCGGCTTGAGCTGCAGACAGAAGCGGGACTCGCCCTTCGGATGGCAGGCCTGCAGTATGGCTGGCCGTGTATCCTCGTCCAACACAAGTATGGTCTTCACACCCGCACGACGCACCGCCACCTCCATCGACAGATAGAAGAGACGCGGATCGCGATGACGCATCTTTAAGCTGTAAGAAGATTTGAAATTGAGTTAATTGAGTTTCCCATAAGCTACTTCACTAACTAAGTTCTTACCGTCGCAGCAGCTGATCAATCACCTCCTTGCTGGTTGTGTCCCATTGAATGCCCAATGTTTTGTACTCGATGTCAATCTTCAGGCAGTTTGTGTAAACCTTGATTGTTGTCTGTTTTTATTGTGTAAACGTAAAAATTCAATTAGTTTCAATTTAAATATGAGACGTATTTTCTTGATTTACCTGAGGCAGTTGCTCATTTAGACTCGAGTAGCTGGAAGCTCTCGATGGTGTTCTTTGCATATCCTGAGGTGGCTCCGGGCTGCCACACATTGAGCTGGCGCACGAGGAAACATTGCTCGAGGAGCGCAACGAAAGCGAATCTGAGCGATTGCGCAATGGTGAGATTTGTACGTGTTTCAACATCTGCAACAAACAGCAAAAGTAAATGATTGATCAGTTGAAGTTGTATAAAGATATCAAAAATATATGCTTGTAATTTTTAAATAACTTAAAATGCTATCTTTTGATAACAAACTAAAGCATCAAATTTCGAAATTTGTGAGAAAACAAACCTAAGTTGAGAATAATACTTTCCTAAGCAAGGTTAAGCAAGATTTATCATATTTTACAGAGCGTTAATAAACAGTTTAAGACATTTCAAAATAAAACAGCTGAAGCCAAGTCAGTTGTCTTATTCAGTTCGATTGCCCATGTTATTGTTGATCTAAATCAAAAATCGAATTCTTTAGTTTGATAAGAGCATTATCGAGTTCGAAGACCGAAGATGAACTGCTAGCCATTTTGGCTGCACAACAACTCACAGCCAATATATGTGGCATGAATGTGTGTGTGTGTGTGTGCGTCTTGTGCCACATTCTAGACATCAGACTATAACTAAGTCAAAGTTTTGTTAGCTGTCAAGTGGACGACACATTGTAGCTGAATGACAACGGCCAATGATGCGTGGCTGATCCGCGAGTTTTTGTTGTTTGTTTGGCGAGTTTCTTTTGCAACATTTGCCGCTAATTGCTGGCGGGCGATGCTGAGACGCAGTTGCTTATTGACTCGTGTAGCCCCCTCCCCCCCACCCACCATACCCACAACCATCCATTCACCCACACACCCTTTACCCATTCTTTTGTATGTATAAAATATATGTATATATATATGCATCTCATGTGCGTATCGCATTGCATTGCTTGAGTGCCTGCTAGAATTTAATTCGTTGTGGTTCACTTGCTGCTCCACTTGTCCAACTCACACAGCAGGGGGCGCTGGTGGAGGGCTGTGTGTATGTGTGTGTGTGTGACTTCTCTGACTGACTGGCATATTCTAATTAATCGTGCGAAAGTCGCGCAATTATTATTTCCCTTTTTTCAGTTTTTATTTACTTTTTTGCTCCTTTTCGTTTTTTTAACAGTTGCAATCATTTTAATTTATGTGAGCTCCATCTCCTCAAGCTCCTTCTTATTGATGCAAATAATATATACTATGTATATGTTCGTTTGTTAATTTGCCATATGATGCGTTCTCATCAAAGCAATTACCAGATGCCACACACACACACTCAAAGCGAGGGAGCGTCAGAGGGAATAAGTTCAAAAGGAAGAGAGATTGAGAAAGAGAGTTATGGTAACGGATGTCGAGACCCGTTTGCAACTTCCGCTTTACACGCAGTTTTACAATACGGCACGCCTCGCACTGTTGCACAGTGTTGGAAGTTTTAGCGGTATTTTCATCTTTCACACAATTTTGGTTGTCTTGATTTTTAATTGATATTTTGCATTTTCATTCAAAACTTTAATTAACTTTTTCTTAATTATTTTGGATACTTTTTTCTTTACTATTTATACGTTTTTAATATGGAAAAATATATTTTATTGTTAATTAGTTAAACAATTATTTTTGTTAACAAACTAAACAAAACGCAGCTTTTTTCTAGCCTTTTTTCCGCACCAGTTGTCAACGCTGTGAAGAAGGCCTGGCTAAAAAGAGACATTCATTCAATCAGTCTGCCCAGGCCTGATAAACGAGATGTGATATTGGGCTCTAGGCAAGCCCCAGGCACTGACTATCTTCTCTTGCCGCCTCCCCCATCCCCCCTTTTTACTAGTGTTTCGCTTTTATGGCTCATTGTCAGCGCGTCGCGTTCCATGACGTGAACAGCCGTGCCCTTTTCATAATTTCAATACATCACCAATTTAAGCACCCGCACACTCGCAAACACACACACACACACACACGCAAAGAGGAGCATCGCTCGTTCAGCTGAGGGCACTTCAGTGTGCTGTTGTCTCCTGCCCCTTTCCCCCATTGCTATCGCGTTGCATGCTTCAGTGCCGCAGCATTTGTCAAGCAGCAGCGATTTTCAACCCTGCCCAACAATGCCTCTCATTTAATAAAACATAGGGATATGATGGTTAAGGTCTGGTCACTGGAGAATGGCCAGAGAGAGAGAGAGAGCGAGGGGGGCGGGGTGCGGTAAGTAAGTAAGTGGGGATGCCCACATTGTTGGCCAATACGCCTCAATGAGCCGGATGTGGCAACTTCATTAACGATTAACACAGCTTGGGGAAAGGTTAGTTTACAGTTTTACAGTCACTGAACCTGAGACAGAGACAGAGATGGAGGAGAAGGAAATACAAGGAGACCGAACCGAAAACCAAAGCAATTTAAAATGGAATAATGAGCTAACTGGAGTAGCTTGAAGAGCTACAAAAGTGGCGCTCAGCAAATTGAATTGCAAATCAAATAAATTAATTTTTCACACGGCAGGACACAAAATTCCCAAAACAAAAATCAAAGAAGCAATGTTGGGCATTATACACTGCTGGACTGATGGGAAAGTTTAGGGATTTCTTTTTTTTAGATATTGAAAAGGGGCTCATAACTTCAACAAAAATATTTTTGCTTCCCATTTTTGATTTTTGAAAAAAGTATATAAAAAAAAGAAATAAAATGAAAAAATCACAAACAGACAGCAAGAAAAATATCGTTAAAATGAAATTGAATTAGAAAAATCGCATAAAATCTGGATACACGCGCGTGGCAGGTTATAAAAGAGACCCAAAAGATAGAGTGATAGTGTGAGATAGAGGAATTGTGAAGCAGATAAAGAGAGAACGTAAAAAATGAAGAGCCATATCGTGATTTAACTAAAAGTTGCAGAAGCTGAAAAAGAACTGAGGACTTCAATTAAAGATAATCGTAGCCATATACAAAAATATCGAAAACTCGCATTAAATGTGGATTTTGGTGCATTGTGAAAAATGTTATGGCCTTGTCTGACTGCCTTTGGCAATGTTCAACTTTTCCAATTATGATAAGGAAACAATGCATGGCCAACAAGCCAGAGGTCAAATTGGGCTGTTTTAACCAACACTACCAACTACTCTGCCAAGTACTGGTCAAGTGTTGCAAAAGTCGCATAAATTCAAAAAAAAAAAAACACCCAAAAAGTAAACTGGAAAGAAGACTTAAAAATACTGATAACATTGTAAAAGAAAACCAACTTTTGTTCAACTTGAAAACTAGACTAAGAGATACCCTACTTATGTAGGCATATTTACTATTTGTTTAAGAAAGGAAAGGTAACTAATAGTTACGATAAAGTATTTTTATAACTCACTTGATAGTATATTATGTGTTTGTAGGTAGTTTTACCCATGCGTTCGGTTACAGGGTATACGGTTTATTGAGAGCTTAACGCACGGACAAAGCATACAAAAAAATAGTCTAGTAATAAAAGCAAATTGCAGACTTTGCGACATTCGAACGCTGAACTGTTGGGAGCTTCGTTCGAGAAGTTGTGAGGAATGTTTTAATTTGAAGTTTGAGTTCCGTCTGCTCTTCTTCGGGGCTGCAAAATCAACGTATCGTTGAGAGCGTTGCCAGCCAATGGTGTGATAAAAAAAACGCACAGCCGTGACATTTACGACTGTAACATGTCCTTGAGCACGGTTGCGTTTGCTGCCAAAAGTAAATCAAGAACTGATTTTGTACTTGGAGAGTTTGCCGACTTGTCAAAGCGCCGCCAGGGCATCCTTTATCATTTTCACTCACACACACACACACACACGCACATTCTTGGTAACAAAGCACTGTCAACGCATTATTGATTAAATAACCAGAAACAGAAGAAAGAGAATCCGAATCAGAACAAGAACCAAAATTGAAGGCGAAAGCAGGAAAGCTAAATATTTTCATGGTCAACAGACCATGAAAAAAGGAACCTTCTACCGAATACGGCAAAGGGATAGCAAAAGTTATTTTCAACCTTAAAGTTTAAACATTTACACATTTTTACGCACATTGTTGTGGGGCGACGCCCATGCACCGTTCCATCAAAACATACTTTAAGGTCCTAGCTTACAATGAAAAGAGAAATGGGGAATATTTTGTGTTTGTATTCTTTTCAGTTGTTTGCCCAAAATGGGGTTAAGCATGATAAGATTTGGTTGTCTTGTCGCGTTATCAGTGACTGTAAAACCAAAGCGAATGATGATTCTCAGACCCTCGGTGAGTGGAGGACAAAGGCAAAAGTTATCCAAAGAAAACATCTCTGTCCTCACTTCTCAGAAGGGCCCAAGGCGCTTTTAGATTTTTATAGTTAATGAAAAAATTCAAAAGACAAAATAGAATACAATCGAAATCATGTGTGTTCAAATATAATAACCTCATTTTAGTAATTTATTACTGGACCCAAGATAAAAAATAAACAAAAAACATAAAAGCAAAGGTCATTGCAATGTTATTATATTAGTTGTTATTATTACTGAAAAACAAAACATAATTTGATTTGCATACACAAATAATTATAAGTATTTTGTATACTTCCAAATGATTTAACTTAAATGAATCAGACATTAATATAGTCCTGTTAATCGAATATCAAGACAACTTTTTTAGTAACTAAACTCAAATGGTTTAACTCGTGACCTGATTAACTGTACGGTATGTCTTAGCATAGATATGAAAAAAGCCAAAATAAATAAAATTTTTAGAAGCTAAAAATAGATAAGAATGAATTGAAAGAAAATTATGCGTTAAGTAAAACAAGAAAAATCACTCAACGAAGTTTGCAAAGTAAATGAAAAATTAACGAGAAAGAAACGAAAAAATAAATACAAAAAATACTTTTGCTATGGTTGGGCGCACATTGGGGCAAAAGTTGCCTAGAACAATGCATATTGAGCACAGCAAAAGCAATAAAAACAAATAAACAGCAAACAGACCTTGCAATGATCATTAACAGAAGTTAACTAAATTGCCAATTTAATGACTGAATTAGATTTGGTTTTTTTTTCGGTAATTAGAGAACAATTTGAACTCGAATTTAAGTGCACTTCAAAAGCTCAAAGCCAGCAATTAAATTATTCGAGAAGAGATGCACTTGATGATAAATAAGTTATTTAACATCGTATATAGTAGTTAATTAAAAATTATATTATTGTGAATAAATTTATAATGAAGGCTTTTTTCGTTTAGTGCAACAAAATTGAATACTTTTCAGCTCTTCGCATTAATGAAAAAAATATTATGAATAAAATTAAATGTGAAATAATATTTTCTGAGCTTTGCAAAAAATTAAATCGCATTGCAATCGGTGATAAGGTTGAAAAAATATGATTTTTTTTTATCTGGCAATAAACAATGAATTGCTAACGGAAGTGGCAACAGCTTGTTAACTGTATTTAATATGCCAAACCTTAAAATTTATAATTTAAACAAATTTAAGCAATTAAGTAACGTAACCGCAAGTAAATAAAGTATGAATTGAAATATACTCGTTATTATATTTTTATGCAGGATGCAGGTCATAAAATACAATTACCAAATGGTCTGCAGAGCCACAAAGATTAAACCAGACATTTTCTTATTTAATATGCAACAAACACACAAAAAGTGCATGAAAAAAAAGTGAAAAAGTTAAACTTCATAAACTGTTGAAGATTGAATACCCTTCTAGTTTAAATGCCAATTGGAATAATATTATTTTAAAAAAATTATAGTATACAAATAATTAACCTTCAACAAGGGCATTCGAAACCTACAGAAAAGTTAGAAAAAAAACAATACCAACAAAACATATAATCGAAAACGAGAGATAAAACTAACTTCGAATTTCAAAGTGACTAACTAACATTCACTTGAATAATGCAATACTTAAACCCATTATTTATGTTTTTATCCATGCTATCTCGTTTTATTCGCATTTTTGTTTCTCTTTTTTTTCTTCTTTTTTTTGATTGCATTGGCCTTTTTTTGTAATCCGCTTAGGCCATGGTGTGCCTCCGCCCGCTGCTTGCCACAGTTGCCCCTGCAACCGCATTGGCCAATTTGGTACGCAATTAAAAAGTGTTGCATAGCGAAAGGCGCAAAAGCCACAGGCAACGCTAAGCATTAAACACAACCAACAATAATAAACACGTAGAAAATGCTAAAAACAAAAAAAAAAATTGAATTAAAACAGCAAAAAAAAAATAAATCTTGTTAAAAGAACTTTTGATCTACTTGAACCGTAGCCGAGTACAGCGGAAATTAAGCCCTTTTTTATACCCTATATAAAAAGATAATAATGATTACAAAAAAGTGTTTACAGTTATGCAATAGAACGAAAATTGGACAGGGCATAAAGATATTCACTGGGAACAAATCAAAATAGTTGGTCAACTAAGATCATATTTGTTATAACGATCAACATTTTGCACACAATTGCTTTAGAAAAGAGTATCTTTAAGTCGCATGCTCCCAACTTGCCTGTTTGTGGTTGTTTGAAAGTTTGTTTTGATTGCGATTTTGGGAAAGTGCGAAACGAATTCCATTACGGTTAAAATTCACGCTAAACAGATAAGAATGTATGCATAGGTCGGATTTAACCATAGGGCTTTTAGACCTTCTAACCCAAAAGATGAACAACATTTTAATTGCTGTTCAAAAGATTCTTAGAAACACCGCCACTTGCTGGCGCGAATTTGTGGGTGCGAGTGTGTGTTTTTATTTGCCACGTGCTTTTGTTTTATGCGAAAATTAAGAGGCATTAAGAGCGCATTGCTAGCGAACTGGGCAGCATTGTTGTTTTGCCTTCGAATGCAGCGTCGAATAGTTGAAAAGGCGAATACAGCTAGCTGCCTTTAAGATGAGGCAAGCAGCGGCAGAGTTGCTCATTAAAAAAAAGTAGCTGTGGCCGAACGTGGAACGTGTTGTTCCAGTAAGTGCTCGTATAATACGAGATCTAATAATTCAACAGCTTAGCTGAAAAAGCTAAGTTCAATCGTTTGCGACTCAAAGCTGCCCTGTAACCAAGATAAAACTATTTAAATGCATATTGTAGATACAAATTGATCGACCCCTTATGTGTTTACAGGATATACAAGTAGAGTGGAGCACAAACAAGGTAAGCACACAGCTGGTAAAGCTAGCGAAAAGCAAGTTAAGACTGGCGTAAAAGAAAACACAGAAAAACATCTTAACATTAGAAGCCAAAAACAAAATGCACAAGAAGCTCAAAAATAAGTAAAAATACTTAAAGAAAGCATACGAATAAAGCTGCAAAATATTTTAAGGCTTTAAGCATGTAAATTCACATCATGATCAGCAGCAACATCCTGAACCTGAACCTTTCATAATTTCCAACTAAGATATACAGTCATTAAGCAGAACAGCGGGGTACATTACATTAAGCTCCGCCTCTTTCGCCACACAGCTTTATCAATTCAATTTTGTTGCTGTGTTGCCAACAACAGAAAATTAAAATTGCTTTCAAGCCGTTGCCCAACATTTTTATAGTGCAATTTCAGGAGCTATAAGCGACTTTGTTCAGTAATTATATTTTTATTTATATATTATAAATATATAAGATATAAAACACAAACAAATTCGACAAGATAAAAGCAACTTAATTTTTTTTTTACTATGTTGTATATTGTTTAAACAAAATCAATAAATGCAAAGCAGTAAAATATTATACTCTTATAAATTGAATATATTTCAATATTTAAGTACTTCAAATAAAATACAATATAATATTTTACTTAAATAATTATTTTCATTATTAATGTACTTAACTGAATTTTCTAATCTTATTTATAATAAATTAATATTGTATATAACTAAATATATTTTGATAGCCAAACTGTTTAATTTGAATATATTTTATGTTCTCCTTTCATTTTCTTGTTATAAATTTTCTTTTTAAAAAAATATATATATAAAAACCAACCAGTTGGATAGTTCAGGTATTAAATAAGTCGGTTGAACAGTTGAAACATGGTTGGAATTTAAAAATACGCATCACGCATACGCAGCGTGTGTCGCTTGAAATTGCATAAGCGCAAAGTGTGAGATAAGCCTGCAAGCGACACACAAGTTGCACATGTTACGGGATTAAGGGGATGATGGGGCAAGGGCTGTGGCTGTGGCAAAAGCAGGGGCAGGTGGCGGTAGGCGTTAAAATTTCATAAGTGGCGCCCCGTGTGACAGATATCAAAAACAAAACCACCAAAAAGAGCATCCAGCTCACAGCGTGCGAGATGAGGAAGGTTGGGGGGGGGGGGGGGTTGGGTAGCGAAGGGAGGTGCGCTTGGTTTTGTAAGCAGAATGCTGACAGAGCCATGCCACACTAAAGTGCAGTTGTTGCAATTCCCTTTTGCGTATTGCGTTTTTGTGGCGTTAATAACATGAACATATTAAGTGGAAACGAGAGAGATGGGGAGAGAGAGAGTGAGGGAGAGTGACAGATAAATTGAAATTATTTACGGCACTCTTTTAGGCAATTGCAGCAATGATTTGCACCCTTCAACCCCTGGCACATCAACAAAGTTTTGTGGTCAACAATGAATACATTTAATATATATACAATTTATATATATATATATGTGTGTGTGTGTACATTTTGTCCAGTAATCATTTGCATAGAATTTGCAAAATTTTATGCGCATTTATTTTAGATCAATTTCAATGATCCAATGTGTGAAAGCAATCCTTGGAATATAACCTAAACGTGACTGCCAATTTGCATTGATGTTATATCATATTCAATGAGGCCGATGCATTGTGCAACCAACGTTATGTTTGATACATTGCAACTTATAATAACTAACAAATTTACATTTATTTATGATGTTGTAGAATATTACTATTTGAATTTGGACTTCAACAATAAATATTCCTTCAGAAGAGGTCAAAGAAATCAAAGTTTCATATTCATAAAAAAAGTTTAATAATATTATATGTGATTTAAATTATATTTGACCTTTATCTTTTATCATAAGAATAGATAAGATGAACTAGAAACTTTTCGACTCGCGCTAAGTTTTAATTAAAGCCTTTTCCCAAGCAAAGAAAACATTTAGTTCTAAATTGTTGATCTTAACTTTTCCTTTTCGCCTTTCCCAATATTTCTCACGTTTCCTTAAATCTCTTTGCGCTCAGCCTTAAGGCCAAAAATGTGCGAATATAAAATAAACGCAATTATCGTGAAAGCTATTCGCTCAACACACACACAAACTTCGCATTATCAAACAGAGCCACGCCCCTTCCATCTACCATACACATACATATATATACATGTATGTAGCTGAAGGCAGCATCCGGACAGCATCCGGACAGCATCCATAAATTGCATATTTTAAAAGTGCCATAAATTTGGCGTAGGTGTGAAAGTCAAGTATGAAATTGAGACCAACAAACACACACACACACCCACACACATACACTATCCCTTCCACCCACCTTCCAGCCCTTCTCTTAGAATCTTTGCTATACGAATTCGCCATTGCATACTTTAGAGCGTAAAAGTTTTTGGCGGCACACACATAACTTTGAAGTTTTGTAAAGTTTTGGGGCAACACATGTAAATGCCTCATGCTGCACGTCCGAGCTAACGTTACAGATTTAGTACTCTCTGACAATAATTTCATATGATTAACTATAAACTACCGCCGGATATGTAGAAATGTGGCATGCAATTGAGAGACACGCAACTAAACAGCGCTAAGAATGTATCAATCACAGATACAAAGCGTGATAAGCATCAATTAAAGTCATGAGCTGAGAATTAAGTGCATCCTTAGGCGTGGAGACACACTCTTAGAGAGAGAGAGAGAGCGAGAGAGAGACACTTGAGCAAAACAGGAAGTCAAATTGGATGAAATCATTTCCTATGCACAAAATCTCATTAAAACCAAGAAAAAGACAATGCAAGCGATACAGAGACAGACAGACAGAGAGAAAGAGAGAGACAGATGTAAGTACATATTACTTAGCAGACACATAGACGATTTTCTAGTCACTTCCGTTGCAAAGTAGTTGCAACTTGTTGCTTGTCGCTTGTCGCTGTCGTCGTCTTCAAAACATGTTTACCCGACTGCAAAACTGTGGAATTTGCCTTGCTGCATAAATTCTTTCGATATGATTTATGCCCCAGAGCTGTGAGAAGGTTAGGGCGTGGCAAGTCTCGTATTGGCGCTGTGACAAAAACTGGTTCGAAATGCATTCGGCATCCGGTAGCAGTAGAAAAAAAACGCAAAAATGTTAAGAAAAAACCCAAACATACTATGGAAATAATAAAATGCTGAGAGGCAAATGTTGCAAGTGTTTAGCCATTTAAATTGCCACCTTCAGCATAAAGGAAACAGTGTTATGGCAGGGTGTAGAGGGAGGTAGGGAGGAAGCTGTTTCTGTTTGGCATGCTACGCACAGATTACATCACAATCAGCATCACTTAATAACGGTTCGTCGCTAAAGTATTTCTCTGTTGATTCTGTTTTTCCTTTTTTGTAATTCTCAACTGAAGTTTTTTGTCCTTGTTTATTGTTGCTCTGCTTTTTATTTCTTCGTTAGGTAAATGGGTGTGGCATAAAAATTGCTATTTGTCAAGCCGCACGTAATACGGGCGCCACCCAACATTCAACTTCAAATCACTCAGATTACATTACACACACACGCCTACACACACACACACACACACCAAAAGCGCTCCCTTACTAATATTAGGTTCAAGGGCTGACGCCTTCACACACAAACAAACACACAAACAGTCGTTAGCTCCCCCTTTTGAACGTTTTCTCTCTATTATCACATTTGCAGCTCCCAAAGTATCAAAGAATATTGTTTGTGATGCGTATGATATCCTACAAACAACAAAAATAAACTATAAGAAGTTCAACTTAGGAATTCAATATTTATTCATCTTTCTTGTTATGTTACAGTTACACAGTTAAGAAATAAATCAATTAAAATTTTAAATAAGTTAAAGTTTCTTTCAAGTCTTTAAACTGAAAAGCTAGTTTATCAAAATTAAACATATGTTGAAAATCTCAGCTTAATAACTTTAATCTCAACTTAAAGTTCAACAAAGATTCAGTTAAATAAGCTGAAAGTATTGTACATTTTTCAAGTAGATTTCAAGAACCATTTGTAAAGAAAACTCAAAGTTATCAACAATTTTGAGCCTGTTTCGAGGGTATTGAAATTGGATTTGAGTTTGAGTTAGTCGCATGTGCCTTAAAGTAGGTTGTTTCTAATAAGTTTTCTCCAAGTTGGACACATACTTAGGAGCGGAACCGGCGCCTCGTTAGAGTTGGCCACACCTTTTAAGGTGCGGATATAGAGAAAGCGGGGCGGGGGTCAGCTCAATTACATTTTGGGTTCGAGAACGTATACGGTACATTGGTTTTTAGGTGTGTATTAGTGTGTGGTGTGTGTATGTATGTGTGTGTGTGTGAACGACAGGAAATGTAAACATAAAATGCCTTCGTATGGGGAAATTCAATTAGATGCCAGCTAGAAGTAGGGAAGTAAACAACAAATTTTATTCAATTCCAATGTCTCATTACAGAACCAAATAAATGAACAACAAAATAATCATATACCCATATATATAGCATATATATTTAGCAGCATAGTTCGATACGAATTTGGGGTTTATCCAAACTAGAAATTAGATTTTTATTTAGTTATCCATCCACCATTCCCCCCCCCCCCCACACACACAGAATTTTGTTTGTTAGTGTGTTTGCGGACAAATTATTTACTCTGGAATTTAAGACTATTATAATGACAACAACAAGAACTGTTTTGGGTACGTTGTTCGCAGCATTACGCAAAAATATATTTTAAAATACATTTCATACACGGCGAACAAAACAAAAAAAAACGAACATGTTGGAATGTTGGAAGAATGCTTTACAAATACCAAATGATATTCTCTCTAGTTTCGCTCAGTGCAGGTATGCTTTGTATATATATATATTTATGTATGTATGTGCGTGTCTTTATATAGTAGCGTTGGCGGCGTGCGCACAAAATCAACAAAGGGCATTCAAAGACAAACCTCGGCTCAAAAGGTAAACAAAAGCCGCCAAAGGGACGACAAACGAACAACACGCAAAACGAAGAACAAGAGATGAAGGAAACGATAGAACTGGGACAGAGACACAGACAGTGTGAGAGAGGCAGTAAAGCGCGGGGGGGGGAGCTTGATGTTCCTGTCGCGTCTCCGCTACCTATCTGTCTCTCTCTCTCTCTCTCTTGCTACTAGCTATTAATTTTTATTTGTCTTGTCATTTAAAGAATTCCACACAACTCTGGCGCAGCTTGTTTGCTTTTGTTGTTGCTGCTGCTTTTTCAGTGGTTGTTGTTGTTGTTGTTGTTGCTGGTTTGTCAGTTGTTGCTAAGCGAGACTCAAATTACCTTATAAATAGTTAGTCGGGCACTAAAAGTCGCTGACGACTTTGCGAACAGTGCGGATGCGTTGATGAGATTCCAAGCTGATGGCTTACCTGCAATGAGAGAAATAAAGACAGCGATTAAGACAACTGTTGACTAATTGTTAGATGAGAGTTAACAGCTTAATGCTATCCACATCCATCATAGGTAGAAGAATGCATTACACTAAATATTTGAACTAACTTTGGCATCAAAATCAGAACAAGATTGATTAAACATTAAAAGGGATAATAACAAGAGCTTAGGAATCTAGAATCAAGCTTCTTTCTGTATTACATAATGCTTCATGGTACCAAGAAAAAATAACTTATTTCTGAAGCAACTTGCAACGATTTTAAGAAAATAACTAATTGAAAAGTTGTTGAACGGATTTTAAATATTATTTTAAAGCCAAAAAATTAAATGAAGTTAAGAAGAAATTAACTTTGATTTCTTTTTAGAGAAAGGAAAAAAAAAGATTTAACATTTAACATAAAATTAGTTTTAAGATAACTATCATTATTTTAAAGTTATTGTATTGCATTTAAATTTGTAAAGCTCTTTTTTTTGCTTTCGGAATTCATGCAACAAATCAGAAAGAATTTAACAATTTATTAGCTTTAAAATAAATATAAAAAAACTCAATTGAACAAGTAAATATTTTTTTTGATATTTTTAATTAGTTTATATTGGTTTAGGAATTTAAGAATTTTATACTTATTAATTTCCAATAATACAAAAATAAGCAATTGAATATTTATAACATTTATTTATTACTTCATACTAAAATTTTTCCCTAAATATTTATTTTATTAAAATCAAATACTAGTTTTATATTTTAAGTATTTTTCTTTTAATATGTGCAACTTTTTAGTTGAATAATTTTTCATTCTCACCCCTACACACACACATACATATTGAAAATGCAACTGTTTTTAGTTTCCCATGACTATGAGTTGGCCACGCGACAGCTGCCAACGCGCAGAAATATGGAAAACCATATGGGAAAATGTGCCAAAAACAATGGAATATAACAACAACAACAACAGCAGCAATAAATTGAAGCATCCAAACAATCTGGCTACGCACATATGGCATAGCATTGTTGTTGTTGTTGCCATCTATCACAACTATATATATATATGTGTGCAAGTGTGTATGCGTGTGTGTGTGTGTGTATGCACTTGATGCCGGCAGCTGACTTGCAGTCCTTGCCCATAACTAAAGATAGATAGAGTGCGAGTGTGGGAAATTTCGCTATGAGAAATGCGAGACGAGAGAACTGGAAAGCAGCTGTTGTTGTTGTTGCTGCTGCTTCTGTTGGATTCACATGCTGTGATCTTTGAGTGAGCAGGTAGAAGAAGAAGAACAAGAAGATAACAGAGGAAATGTGCGTGTGTGGAAATGTGCATAGAAATGGAAAAGGGAAATGCCAATGGGAAATGTTAAATGCATTTTCTCTCTATCTCCCTCTGCGTGTGCGTGTGTGTGTGTGTGGACAACAAAATCAAAGTCAATGTCGAAAAATGTGGAGCAGCCAGCTGCGTTTTTAGGTTTTTTTTTTTCGTTTATGGGCTTCCGGTTTGAGTTTTTATGCAAATAGCATCTACATTAAATGTCGGATGTTGCAGGATGGAGCAGCGTTCGTTTCGTGGGGTTCAAAAGTCGAATGCCTAACAAGATTTTGCTCTTAAAGTCAATCTATTGTCTATCTTAAGCTAACGCCCACAATTAGGACACAAAACACAACAAGCAACAACAGTTGTTCTGCATTTATCGTAGGTGTGAAAAAGAAGAGGAAGAGTTTATTGTTTTGTTTTTGTTTTGTTTTATCTTTCCAGGTAAAGGGGCTCTTGTTGTCAGCATATTGTTTGGACTCAAGATTGATGCAGGCATGCATCATGCACGATAAGCGTAGGCTTAAACCATATACAAACAAACACAAACAAACACAAACATACACACACATACATATAAATGTGCTTATGAAAATTATCTTTGAGCGTTGACATGTTAAGTTGCAGTTGGGAGAACTTGCGCAACATGTTTCTCATCGGAAAAACAAATTAAGAATATAATAATAAAACTACACTTGGGTTCAATTTAGTGAATTAGAACAGCCATGTTCTATCTTATAAAGTGTTTAATGTTTAAACCTATACCCTGAACCCATTGAAAATAGTTAAAAGGGGTATAATCGTTTGTGCATCAATCATCGGCCGAGTCGATATAACCAGTCTCCGAGACTATACAAGCAAGAGACTCCAGTTTAGGAATATTAGCTCGTGTAAGCTCTGTGTATTACAAGTTTGTTTCAGGTTATCGATAACTCTTTCCGTTTCCCACATACACATGGGAAAATTGGAAGAGGCGCTCGAAACTATAGACGAAATAATGAATGAAAGAAACACCTTAGATATGGAACATTGAAGTCGAGTCAACCTAGCATTATACACTGACTAAAAGAGAATTAAATTGTAAAGTCTTATAATCAATGCAAAAATTCCAGATCATTAATAGTTTGTTCTGGTTTAGTTGCCTTTGATGATTTTGGCCATAAATTATCTTTTGTATGCTGTTTGGCAACAAACACTATTTAATCCCCATCGTTTACTTAAAATGCAAAAATATTCAGTGTCATTCTTGGTGTGAACTAGTTCTTTTCTACCTATTTTAATGCCATAAATAACGTTAATGTGTTGCTTTATGTATTCTTCGTTAACATTATAATAAAGAACTTCCTTTTCGAAATGGTTCTTTGTTAGTTCCACTTTGTAGATAGTTCTATTCAGAAATCTTGATATGAAAGTTGTCAGCATAAAAAACCAATTTCGTGGAACTAGATTTTCATTTACTTATTAAAACTTTCATTGATGTATTCGATTCTAGCCTCGATCAGTTTCAAATATTTTGAAATTCTTTTCTTTCGTATTGTAATCCTTCTTACACATAATATGCCAATCATCGCCTTTTGTTGACCACGTTAATAGCTGGCAATCATCAATTAACTCCTGATTCTGTTACAATCGAGCAGAGTTTGAGAACAATTCGATTCAATTCGATTCGATTGATTCGGGGCGCATTTCCTGCGAAAAACGACGATGAAAATGTGTCGCAACATTTTTCATTTTACAATTTATGAGCTCTTCAGATAGAAAAAAAAAAAGTTTGTGAACGATAATTTGTCAAGTCGCAAATCAAATTTATGGCCATGATTGGGCAACAAAACCAAGAAAAAAAACAAGATACACAAGACAGGAAGTTGATTTTTTGATGGTGGTATATAGAAAAGGTTTTTGTGCTAAACTCAAAGATTAGTGGAAGATGTAGTTAAACAAAGAAGAAGAAGAGCAAAAGAGAATCTACTTCGCATTTTAATGAGTCTCTCTTTTAGATTTTTGCTGATTTCTTGGGAATTACTGCGGCGCACAACTGCGAATTAAACTAAACTAGTTTTCAGTTTTCCGAATGGCCAAGCACAAAAAAAAAAGAAGCAAAGTAAAAAAAATGTTGCCTTTTTTTGTGTTTTTCGTTTGCTTTGGCCGCCAAATTTTTCACTGGCCAAAACTGAAATGAAGTACAAATGAAATTACACAATGCTCGTAACTTGTGGTTGGAGTCTTCGTTGTTGTTGCTGTTGGGCAAGAAGTTTTGACTGCGGCTCTTTTTTTGTTGTTGTGCTAATGGGCAAGTTGTACTTGTTCTTCTTCTTCTTTGTAGTCATTGTGGAGTCTGTGCGACGACAACGGCAACTGGGCTGCTGTGTAAATATAATTATAACAATTTTTTCTTTTTCGCTTTTGTACATTTTGTTTGAGTTAGCGAACTGCTTAACAGTTATATAAGCAAAAATATGCAAATATGTGCTTAAAATGTTTGGCCCAGCAACAAGTTTCGTCTGCAACATTTTATGCACTCGCCCAAACTTAAACAAGAAGACGAATGTCAGCCATAAATGTTGCTCAACATGCGCAAAAACCGAACGAGGCTGAGCAACAACAACAACTTCAACATTTAGCTATTTGTCACGCTTTGACGTTGCTGCAGCTCTGTCGCTATCGCTGCCTCTGCCGCTGCCGCTGTCAATGGCAGCACGCTTTGTCGCGACGTTAAGGCAGCCGCTTAGTCATTTATTTATGCAGTACTTGTTGTTGTTGTTGTTGCTGCTGTCTGTCTGTCGGCGCTTTGCGCTTTTCCGCGTTTGTCAACAAAGTTCCTAGGCGGCTGCTCTGACCGTTGCTAATTGTTGCCAGTTGGGTTGATGATGATGTTGCCAAGGTGAGTGGCCCCTCTGCAATTTTGTTGCCATTACATTGGCAAATCGCTTTCAACTTGTTGATGTGCTTGCTTGTTGCTGCTCTTTCCTGTCTATTCCTCTTGACTTATGCGACACACGCTGGGCGAACTAACGTTGCACCTGGTATTTAGTGCAAAATGCATTAACCGTTAATATTTAATGCTTTTCCTGCCACTTGCAGCTGTCGGAAAACTAATTAAAACGGCGCACCGAGCCGAAAAAGAGAAAAAACACAAATCTCTCGCTCGAACTGTATTCAATTGACACTTAATTAAAGTCAATTGCTGTCAATTAATTAATCAATTATTCTTATTATTATTATTTTTCACATTTCATTTCTCCCTTTTTCTCACTCAATGCTCTCGATATTAATGGAAACCAATTTTTTTTTGCTGTGGGCGGATTTTTCTACGCCACTTGACAGATTTTTACAGTATGTAAAAATAATCAATAAAAAAAAATCTCGTTGTAGGGTAAGAGCAGCAAGTATTTTCTGTGGGATACAAAGTTACCCATAAGATAAAAAAGTATCTATAAGATACAAAAGTATCTATAAGATACGAAAGTATCTTTATAGCTAAAAACTTAATGTTTTACCCAAGCATGTTTATAGAAATAATCAATTTGTAAATTATAGGGTATAAGCTAGTACAAATACGCTTCAGCCTCGAAAGAAAAGTTCTTAAACAGACAAACGCATTGTTGAAATTAATTAAATGTTGCTCTCAAAATATATCAAGAACATTTACAGTGCACTTGTCAGATTTCTGACTTTAAAGAGCTGCGACAAAATATTATTTACTTTTATTTTTTTAATACCTTTTTTTTGGTAGCTGCAGTCATAAATTGGTTGAAAGCCTGTCAAAACGAAACTTTTTTCGCCTCATAAATATCAAAAACATATATATACATATATAAATAGTAAATAAAACAGAGAGAAGACACAATATGTGGTGTAAATCTAAAAATCACATAAAACTTTCAGCTTTCAGCATTCAGCGGAAATTATAAATTCAGAGCAACATTTTTCATGTTTTTGCTTGTCTTTTATGTTTGGCTAACAAAATTACAAAAGGTACAAAAACAAAACAGAGAAGTGTCAACAACAATTCTATGGAACTGGCATTGTAGGGTATTGTTTTACACTCCGGGTGAGACTTGTCAATAAATGATTGCAAAATGAAAACAAAACAGAAGCAAAAACTAAAACACAATAGACAAAATTGTCAAATGATTTAGCTCTAATTATTTTTTAGTGGATTGCAATTCTATAGAAATATTCATTTGTATTATTCCCATAGTTAAATGCTGCCATTAAACTAGACAAGGTCGTTCATTCATTCATTCATTCATTCGTTGTTGATTGTTTGGCAACAAATTGCAGTTGCTTAGATAAATCAAAAAGTTAACCAACAAAAAAGGCAGCCTTTAAGTGTTTCTCTTTACTTAATGCTGCCCAAAGTTAAAACACTAATCATAAAATGCTTTATACATGCAACAGACTGTGGCATGCAAGCACATCTTGCCACATTCAACCCACATACACATGTCTGATCCCCTACATAAGTGCTTATGAAGCAAGAAACTGAAAAGAAAATTCCAAGAACACAAAACAGAAGAAGAATTAAAACAACTCACGCGCATCTTAATGAAGTTATGAGCTCAAAAAAAAAAAGAAACAAAAAGGGGAAGAAAAAAACTGAATACGAGAGAGGGTAAGATATGGCATATCCTAAGCATAAATAAAATGCATATATGATATATATGTATAGATTGATGTTGATGTTGCTGATGTTGCTGTCTTGTCTGCTTTGCCACTTAAGCGTCAACAATTAATTTCCTTTTCACATAAAAGTGTCGATTAAGTTGTTTTTTATTTTTAAAATTCCATAACTGGCAACAACTCGAACTTCATATATATATATATATATATATATGCAGGCTATAATATAATATAAGTGAGGGAGAGAACGCGATAAGAATGCCTCAATGTTATACGATATATATGTATATAAACTATGTGGCAACACTGAGTCATTTATGGGGCAGCAGCAACATTCTCAAGGCAATCTACTATTCTACTGATTCTTTATGCATTTCTATTTTTATAAACTTGCACTTGATATGAGAAATACTTTTAGCATTCAACATTGATTGCAACTAAAGTTCAGCTGGGAATGTGTGGAAACTCTATACAAAAATCAGTTCATTTCATTCAACCAGCAAAAAAGCAACACAAACACACATTTTTTTCAGGTGTTTCCCATACAAATTTGCCACACGCACAATTAACTCGCCTGGGAGTTGCAGTACCCAAAAAATAATGTTGTTGTTGCTGTTGTTGTTGGAGCTGTCCAGCAAAATGCTTCCTGCTCTGCTACCGGGCAAGCCCCATGCCACCACCCCTCCTCCTACTCCTCCACAGCACATAATGTGCCAAACAAAGATGTCAACTTGTCAACCTGAGCTGCAGCAAGAAGCAAAACAGCAAAGAGCAGCTTTAAACTTGGATAATTTGTCAAAAGAGAGAGGGAGAGACAGAGAGAGAGAGAGAGAGCGGTCAGTTGACGGGAACTGTGTTAATGTTTGAAGCAAAACGAATTGGCTATACACTACAAAATGCAGATTGCAGCTAACTGCAGCTCTTTTTTGTCAATTTAATTTTTTAATAAGAAGTAAATAAATTCTTTCTAAATTATTTGCATAAGACAATGATTAAACCACTTATTAATTATCAATGAATTATTAATAATATGTATGTCACAAGTAAAAAGTCTTAAAAACAATACAGTAGATACTTTAAATGGACAAACAGTATATTTAGGAATTTTATTAGCTCAAAATTAGATAAATGAGCTGGTCATAACAAATAACAAATTAATTAATACAAGTTATAATAACAGTTATTAATAAATAATGTTGGAATTTTAAAAAATAATTTTGAAAATTGGCGAATTTAATAATAATTTTCAATCAATTCAAACTACTTTGTGAAATTACATTTAAATATTTTATTCAATTTAAACTATGTAAAAGCTCTAAAATGTATTACAACCAAATAAAGCAAAAATTCAAATACATTTATATTAATTAAAAAATTCTTTTAAAAGTGTTCATTATATTTATCTAGTATGGAAAAAATCCAATAATATATTCAAGTTACATATGTGTTAAATTCTTTATTTAACTACTCAATAAACCACGTTTTAAATGCTCGTCAAGCTAATGGAGAAAATGTTAATGCTTTTAGTAGCCAAAGTTTGAAGTGTTGTGACAAAAAAAAAAAACAGAATAAAAGAAAGAATGAAATTGCGCACAGTTTAGTATAAAATCACATTTTTTTTTCTGGCTTGTACGAACTCGGTCTGTGCCAAGTATGGTTTTTTTAGCCGGCTGGCAGAGACTGATGTGCAGAAATTTATCACGCTCAAATAGAGCGCCAAGTGGTCAAAAGAAGAGGATTTTTTTTTCATGTGTTGGGGCGTTGCAATGTTGCCTTTAAACTGTAGCGCTTCCGGCCTTAAGCCATTTGGGCAAACGGGTGTTAAAGTTTCGCCAACTGCACACGCATATCGATTACGACAGAGACAGAGAACGACAGAGAGACCAACAGAGAGAGAGAGAGAAGGGAGAGAGAGAGTATAGTAAAGTAAGTGGAAGTTGCAGCAGAAGGCAGGAGGCAAAGGGCGAAGTCACTGCTGCAGTTAATGAATCCCTCAGCCTTGGCCAAAGAAGCAGAAGGTATGAAATAAACAAAAAAAAAACAACAAGTAAAAATGCAAGTCAATCAAGTTGTTGTGTGTTCGTGTGTGTGTGTGTGTGCAAGAGGTATTCCCGCATTCCCACAGTGCATTAAAGTCAAGGCAACTCACAGAGAGACAGGATTTCAGCTGGGAACCAAACAGAACCACATTGAAACAACTCCACCGAAGTGGTCGCATTTTGCGGTTTACATTTACCAAGCCAAAGCGAGTTGGGCGTGAGAGAATTTGTCGCACATTTTTGTTAGTCTGTTGATGAAGGGGGTTAAAAGGGGCACGTGTTGCACACACACACAGACTATGTGTAGAAAGTAAATCTGAAAACAGATTCACAAACGATAAGCCAAGTTAGCACAATTGCATTGTGGGCCTAAATGAAAGTTTAACCATGGCCCCTCAAAGTTCAGGCAACTACTCGATAAAAACAAAACAGAAGCAACAAAAAAAACTGTGTCTCCAACTTGACCCTAATGTAAAGCAGGCAAGAAGCGACTGACCGACAACTGGAAGCATGAGGAAGAAGAAGACACGTTTGACAGATGAAAGTTCATCACGCTGTTCGTTTTTCGTTGTTGTTTATTATTGTTGCACTTGGATAAGCTATAAAAGATGGCAACGCAATTAATGCTAAACTTTAGCTCAAGTCGAGATCTAGAAAGTCTGCAAAAGCAGCAAAGAAATCGTAAAAAATAAAAAGTGAACAAAGGTGAAGATTAAGATTAAGATAACTGCATTTATATAATTTCTCACACTGAATAATTAATTATTAATTAATGTTGCAAGTTATTATTGTCGAAGCATATAATAGAAGAGAATATTGTATATTAAAACGATATAGCTTTTGCATATACATTTTGCTTATTATTATTAATTAAGCAATAACTGAAGTTAAAACACACATTTTATATTAGCTTTTAACCTTTAAATACAGCAGTTAAGTATTTCAAAGCCACATTTCATGTATTTTTCATCTTTATTACTTAACAAAATTCTAGCAAACATTTTATTTTAACTTGTTCGAAAGGAATTTATTATTATATTTATGCTATGATATTCTTGCAATGAACTCTTATAAAAAAACCTCATTGAAATCTTAACTCTTTTGTTTGAGCTGCTTCTGAGCTGATCTGACAATGCTAAGATCAATTACGAGACATGTTCGATCAGATAACACTTTAAAATTGTTAGAGCTGCACAATGCCATAAAGAGCCATAATTGTTTTATAGCACGCCATTTAGCGCCTTCTTCTACGGCTTCTCTTTTTTTTGCTGCCTGTCAAATAGACCACTAACAGAGCAAAATAACAGAGCTGCCTGTTTTTTATGCTCTTTTGTTAATTAATTGTTAACAAAACAGCGTGTCAACAAAAAATCACAGCCAAATCAAATAACAACAACTTTCAACATTTTTGCTGACGCGTTTCGATAATAAAAAAAAAAAAAATAGTAAGAAGCCTCTGGCCGGGAGTACCGACTAGCAGATACCCTGAACTTCATATTAGGCGAGCTGGAGTCTCTAGTTCTTATAGTTTCTTATGCTTTCGATGCTGATGCTATACTTCTCATAGGCTTTGCCTTCTGCCTGTTACATACTTTTACAAAAAACCATTATACCCCGTTTCAACTCATTGCCGATGGGTTCAGGGTATAAAAAGTTGGAAACAAAAAACATCTCGATATGCATATTTCTGCTGATATTTGTGTATATAATTTGCGCTTTCGAAGCGCTGACTAAGCTCGCATTTAGCTGTAATTTAGCCAAGTTCGCGCGAATCGAACAACGAGCAAAAAAAACACAAATGCTAAATATTTATATTTATAAGAAAAAACCCATTTTTGGCCTGTTTTCGATTCAATTGAATATATCGGAATTAAGCTGTAAAATACTCGACGATTCGTTTCTGTTTCGGTAAATGGATCTTATTGAATTGCAAATCACTTTCAAATTTGCTTATGACACGCGTGATGTGTTTTTTTTTTTTAGCATCGGGGGGGAGTCAGCAGGGGAGTCGTTGCCATTTGACAATATGTTGTATAAACGGTATTGAAACTCCGGGTCGTTCAATTATTCGAAATGAAAACATTCAGGTACAACACACACGCACACATATGTACATACGATTATGCAAATTCTATGACAATTCTCTTTTTGTGTTTCTATTTTTTTTTGTTATCTTCAATGTGCGGGCGTGTCTCTAATTTTATGAGAGTCCCACAAAGACAATGGCCATAAAAAGCATAATGGAAGAAGTGGAAAAATTGAACATTACTATAATCGTTTATGGTAAAAGTCAACAACTTCCTGGCTGCACTTGGAAAAAACCTAACAACGTGTAAAACTGTGATAGAAGTTATAGAAATTGTTAGGAAATACAGCGGTTAGGAAATACAACATTCTAGAAATGCAAAACGCAATACGTATTATATCTTTTGATGATAAATATAAATAAATTATTCAACAAATTAATAAATCAACTTTTGAATAGAAGTTCTTGAAGAATTTACTACAAGTTTCAATGCATAAACTTAGAAAAATGTATTTTAAGCTGCCAAGATTTATAAAAATAAAATTTAAACAACGCATTTATATTTTCTATATGTTGCTGACCGTTTTAAGAACAGATCTGTTGTTTGATGATACTTATATTTTTATTGCAAACGATTTTAGATCTTCACAAATCAATTTAAGCTGACACCGATCTCTAGTTATAGATAATTAAGGTGTTGCGCAACAAAAAAGAAAAATCAATACTTTCTTTTTTCTTTCCTTGGATTATTTCTTAATAAAAATGTTTTGTAAAGTTGTAAGTACGTGCTTGCCATTGTCAATCTGTATGTATCTGAAACAAATGAGGCGAATATCCTTTTCGAAGATTCACGTTTTGCCAGCCCCTAAGCCCCGTCTAAATAGCAATTATAGTAGTAGTAGGGAGTAGATCTACCTGTACACTTCAAGGAAAGGCGCTAAACCGTAGCAAACCGCACTTGACAACGGTAGCTCAGCTCCTCGAGGAATAGGAGGGTAGCCGCAGGTACTACAACAGGTAAAGATCATCACGTACGTGTATAGTAGTAGTAGTATGGTAGTAACAGACCCCCTGCCTGGGAAATTGTTGTATTGTTTGCGAGCATTTCCTGATTTTTAATTAGCCAAATACAAAACGTTGTCCAGCCGATATTCTCTAACAACAAATATGCCCAAAAAACACAACGTGAGCTGAATTTCAAGTGAAAATACTTTTCGAGAGAGCGAGAGAGAGAGAGAGAGAGAGAGATGAGGGACAGGAAATTAATTCAATATCAATAACAATTGACTATGATGGGTACGACGAACCGTCGCTTAACAGCGAAAGGTGCCTGACGGCAAGCAAGTTGAACGAAAAGTGATGTGAAAACCGCTCATCGAACATCAACAGCAACAACAACAACAAGAAGAGATAACTTTTCAACACCACATCCCCATCCCCAATCAGCGACAAACATGAAACTATTAAATTGTCAATTGCTTTTGGCGAATAAATTTCATAATCAAGCGAAAAAAAAACACTCAAGTGAATTTTCAAGGTAATCAACAGCATACCATACCATAAATTCATACATACTTGTATGTATATACATATATATGTGTACATACATACATACCAAATATGTCCATCATTATCATTATCAACTTTGGTATGTAGCCGAACAACGGCGTCTGGGAAAATTTCAGTTTAAGTTAAAGATCTCTTAAATTTTCGATTTAGCTAACAAAACATTGATTTAAATATTTAAAAAAAAATACTTTGTTGCCAAAAGAGAATGGAGAACATTACAACACATACAAACACTTGCAAAAGTAATCCAAATGATAAGAAAAATTATTGAAAGTAGTTTGTTTTGTTTTTCAATGCGAAGAACAAACAGAAATTTAGAACTTTGGTTCCAAAACTCGATTAAGTAACAACCAAATTATTTAATTCAATAAAAACAGAGTATTTTGCAGTCTTCATTGCTTATAACAACAATATTCTAGCCCATTGTTTTTGAGACTTTGAAAGTTTTATGCATAAGATTTGTCATAATTAGGCAGCTTTTTTGAGAGCTAAGTTAAGATGAGTAATGAAGCTGTGGAGCATATGATTATGGAAACAATTTTTTTAAAGCAAAAGTTCGCAAATGTTTTGATAAGTGGATTTTTGGATTTTGTGGATGATGATAATAAGAACTTGAAGCTGGAACCATTGAAACCATATTAGCTAATTAATGATCTGTTAAGTAAATGCAAAGGGGTTAATGTGCAGCGTAAAAGACATTAATCTATACAAATGTTCAGGGGATAGATGAGCTAATGTAGCTGCGAGTTACGCATATATTATTTTTATCGATTTGATTGAACCATTTGGATAAAATTTATGTAAACTGTGAAACAAAGGTTTCGGGAAATCAAGTTTGTTAGGCTTTCATAAACATTTAAACGAAACGTCTCGACTAATTAACTCAAATTCATTTAAGTTGTAGACCCAAAAAGCTTTGATTACCATACATAAAATAAACTAACAACTATTATTTTCGGTAATAATTGGGAAGGTCTTTTGGATGCGACTACACACATAGTGTGTGGCCCTCAAGGTATTTGAATAATAATATTAATAAAAATGCACATTCGTTCATTAACTCATTCATTCATTCATTTAGTCAGTCATACTCATTCATGAAGAGACAATGACATTTAACAAATTTATAACAGCGCACTAAAAATTTGCATTATAATCGCACACAAGATTACGTTACGTTACGTTACGTTGTGAAGTAAGTAAGGGGAAACGGAAATGAGTTGGCTAGCTAGCTAGCTCTTGAGTACCGTTCTGTAGGCTTTCAAATCCCGAAGTTCAATCAACTTTGACAGTTGCAAGAAGCTAAGCAACTATGCTAAGTATGTAAAATTTTTGGTTCTTTCGAATTGAAAGCTTATCGCAAATCTTTGATTCTTTCTTTTTGTGTAATTACTGTCTCAAATCTCTTTTGACTAGTGAAAATTCTAGACTTTCGCCAGTGTTAATGAAAAGAAAACCAGATCAACCAAACATACAAACAGATTCAAGCCAAACAAGTCTGCAAGTCTGCAGAGATAACACAGTGCCAAAGACTTTCTAGCGGAAACCAGAAGCCGACGACTCTGATTTATCGCAATAAATCAATTTTGGTTGAGGTTAGAGAAGCAGTCGAAAGCTGTTAGTGGTAAAATGATAATGATCATCTTTAAAGAACACTTGAGAACATGAGAAAGTTGAAGCTCAAAAAAAGAAAACAAATAAAAAGAAAGACTTACCTTTCAAACGAGTTCAATTGGGTTCAGATAATCCAAAGATATATGTGTATGCGTGTGTGTGTGTTTGTATAATCCCAAAACTTTGATTGATTGCTGCTTAAATAAATGCACAAGGCCGTTTTGGCAGTTGTTGTTGTGGTTGGGTTTTTGTTGTTTTCTGTTATATGCTTTATGTTTTTTCTTCGCCCTTTACTTATCATATGCACTTCACATCACTTGCACATTTTTATGCGTAGCCGAAGGCGCGTACGTGCCGCATAATGCTAAATGCTAATATCTAGATATTTATATGTGTGTGTATTCCGACTGGGGTACGCATCTGTTGCAGTTGCAGTTGGCAGGAAACAGGTGCAGCAAACAGCAGCAACACTGATTTTGAATACACTGCAACTCAACAAACAAGTAGATTGTTAATGCACTGCGTGTTTTTGTCTGAAGTTTGGCTAAACTTTATGCGTGTGTCAACATTCCGTTTAGTTCGTCTGCAAGCGGTGAGATAAGCTTTTTTTACCGATATTTTAAGCAAGACGATTAAAGCGTAACACCGGCTACCTGTTCACCTCAACCGCACTCAACAATGTTTCGCAAACAACTGAAGTCACAGTGCTGCCAGCGTCGAGGGCTAGCCAAAGCAAACGAGCGCACTCTCTTACTAACTCTCAGAGAGCAGATCGAGCTGACTTGTGAGCGCAACAAAAACAACATGCAGGCGGCAAAGTTGAGAGCTGAGAGCGCTAGCAACATTTGTTGCTAAAGGTTAAGAATAAATTACAGTTTGTGTGGAAGCAAAGAAAAACTATTAAGTTAGATACACAATTTTTATATTTAATTTTGTCTTAAATACAATATTATAAAAAAATATATTCATAATATTGCTCTTTCTGCTCACTGCTAGTATGTGCTCTTGCTCACTCTCTTATGTGTTCACTTGCAAGCGTGGGTGCATGCAAGTGTTGGTATCTGTTTCTCGCTCTCTTTCTCTCCTCGATTCTGACCAGTGTAGGTGTGTGCATGTGTGGGTCGACTTTGATGTTTTGTTGCCGAACTGTGGGCGCCGACGATGTCTAGGCGAACCGTTTCCACTTGCTGCGCAGCTCACTTTGAGTAGGCAGCGTAACTGGTTCTCAATTAGAAGCTGCGTTCATCATGTGGGTTTTTGCTGAGAGTGAGTGAGCGAGCGCCGGATGGGCTTGAGCATGTTAAGTGGAAGTGACTGTAGCAACAAATGAAGCGGCAGATGCGCAGCAACATTTACAAGCAACATGTTGCTAACAAGAGGAAATAACTACAATTTTCTAATTCCAGCTAGAACGTCCAGCGTAATGTTGCAGCAACATGTATTGCTGGATTCTTAAGTATTATGCGCACGTTTCAAGTCATTTATGGGTTAAAGACTCTTATGGCCAACACACAATCGGACCCGCTATTAAAGTTATGACCATAAAAAGTTATGAGCATAAAAAGCTCTGAACTTTGCTACTTTTATACAAAGACACCGAAATGAAAATCAAATGTAATTTGCAGTCATCACATTTAGCCATGATTTATTTAACAAAACCCCAAAAAAAAAAACATAACAAAAAAAAACGACAACTGTTAAACAAAAAAATTAATTACCACAAAGTCAAAAGGCACGCAGTAAAAAAAATAAGTTTAAACTCAAAACATAATTTGTATGAAAGTGAAAATATGTTTCGCAGGGAAATTAAAAAATTTACATCCAAATGGTATTCATATTAATTTTTTTATGTATACCGCTAGACTATTTGCTAATAAAAGTTGAACAGCAGAGAAAATGTTAAACTTATCTCGACTTCAAGATGCTCTTTATAGCAAAAGTCATTAGACTTAATCGTTAGGCTTAAGTAATGAGTTTAAATAATAACTTCAGATACATTATTACAACCTTACATCACTAAGACATACTCTAACCAACTCTTTAACTACATATTTTGTAGACAGAAAATGTTATTGAATTTATAATAATTAAAATAGATCATAGATTTTTTAACAATATTACAATTACATCACTTCTACATACTCTTTACCTATCAAATTTCTTAACAATTTTAAAGGCTTTCGTATAATAGAATAATATTGTTTGATAATGTTAAAGCTAATAGTTAAGAAATACATAATAATAAGTTCAGATTTTTACTACAAGGGCTGACAATTTTAAAGGTTTTCGCATAGAAGTAAAATGTTATTTGACAATGTTAAAGTTAATGAATAGTTAAAAGTAGTAAAATAAGCTTGTTGAACTCTTTTTTTCACAAGGTTTGAGCATAATTATAATGCGCAGTTAGATAGCACAGCGAGAACATTTGTATAAACATAGATTATTCTATGCATTGCGAAGGGTAAACAGTTAAATATTTGTTTAGAATGGGATTATAGCACGCTTTTCACATGAGCGTGTGAAAAGTACACAACCTAATGAAAAACTGTCGAACAAAAAGTTGCGGTGAATCGTTGCTCGTTGCACGTTGCACGTTGCATGTGGAGCGTTCAATGCACTGTCAATTATAGCATATATAAACTATATACATATATTTTATATATTTATATATATATCAACGATATATGTATGTTAAGGTTTGGTGTTAAGCTATGCCAAGAATGAGAATTCATGCATCATGCTCCAGTTACAGCTGCAACAGATTGTGTAATCGTAGACGCTTTTCACAAGCCCAGCTTTTCCACACTCTCTCTGCCTCTCTCACACACAAACGTACGCTGCCGCTGTCTTGGGGCCGGCTGCAAGTTAATGGGCATTGGTCAGCAGCTGCCGCAGACAAAACAGACGTGCTCCAAATGTAAACAAAACAGAACAGCAAGCTGACCAAGCGAAGCCAAGAGCCAGATGTGGCACCAAGCATTGTTGGTTGCACTTGTTACTTCTCGTTGCTTGTTACTGTATTTACGCGAGAGAGTTGTTGGCAAGCATCTGCCACTGCCCCAACCAGCGGGAAGTGGCAAGTAGCCACTTCCTCTCCCCCCCTCCGTCTATCCCCTCTTCACAGCTCCCCTTTTTTTATACTTGCTGCGCGTATTTTTGCGTGCGCTGCACATCTCCTATACATTTTCGTTCTGACTTCATATCAAAAAACAAAAAACTAAAACGAGTAAAACGTATATAAAACAAGTAAGAAGGCTCTAGTCGAGATATCCCGACTAGACGATACCCTGATCCCTATAATTCACGCGTACAGTCAGTGCTTGCAAGTATGTGTGTGTGTGTGGACGCGCATACTGCATAGTGCATACAAAACTTCAATGTCCCATATCTCCGGTGTTTATTATCCGATTTCGATAAAAATTTCACAGATTGTCATCATTTTGTTTTATAATTCAAATTGCATTCCAAATTCAAGATTTTGTTGTTATCGATCCCATGTGTATATCGGAAACGGGAATTAGGCGAGCTTAAGTTCCAAATCTGGAGTCTCTAGCTCTTATAGTCTCTGAGATCGACGCGTTCATACATACGGACAGACAGACAGACAGACGGACAGACGGACAGACGGACATGGCTATATCGACTCGGCTGTTGATGCTGATCAAGAATATATATACTTTATGGGGTCGGAGATGCTTCCTTCTGCCTGTTACATACTTTTGCACAAATTCATTATACCCTTTTTTCCCATTTTTAATGGGATCAGGGTATAAAAAACAGACAAAAAACCAGAGATGAAGGGAACAACGAAGATGGCATACCCTTCGAGAACTACACATAACTAAATATTACTAACCAATTATTGTGTTATCGATACTATCGATAGTTCGAGATTGTTTTTTGATTGTGAGATTTATTGATAATTGTTCTAACAATCTTTTTATTTTGTAGCTATAAAAGTGTCAGTTCAATATAAATATTAAGAAATTTGAATGTTAATTAATAAAATAAATCGATTTTAATTTTGAACATCGATTTAAATCGAGTTTCACGTCCACTGATGCTTAAACAGCATTTTCTTTAACACATTAAAAATGGATCGAGCCTTTTGATCTATAAACTGAAATTCAAATTAAATTTGAACCTAAGAAATTGTTATAAGCAATCAAAAAAATATAAAATGAATAAATAAACAAAAATAAAATAAAGAAAAAAATCAAAACTAAAATCATTATCTAAAAATTTAATTTTCTATTCCATTTTTTATCAGGAAATTATTGCTGCTGTTAATGTGAATATATTTTAATTTAGCTGTACAACAAAATCTAGCATACTTCATGCAATAACAATAATATTCTTTTCGAAAGGGTAAAGCAAATAAAAACGGAGGCTTGCATCTTGCAAATTATGCTATCAATCAAGTTTTATGCTGCGGCACTTACAAACGTACTTTGAGATACAATTGTATCTGGCAGCCAAGTGAACGGTATGTATGTACTCTATTTATAGCATAATCGAGTTGACCAAGACTTGTTCTATGATGCCGGAGGGGAATATAGCTAAGTGGGCGCTTGTTAGAGGTACTTTAGAGCCTCAGTACCACAAAAGCATGAGTAGACAAATGGAATGAATTGAGTTGAATTTATTATGTTCATTGTTGTGCATTAGACGCAAAACACCTCAATTGAAGATAACAAACAACGAAAAAAAAAGGCTAAGCGATAAAGTGGAAAATGAATCAAACATTAAGTATTGAGTAGATTGATGGGTAAGTGGTTAAAAAAGCAAGCAGATGAGTAGATAAATGTAAGTTTAGCTGATAGGCTCTCATATATTGTATAGTTTTTAGTTAAAATGTATGAATTAAATTGATAAACTATAAAGTCGTATTTATTACTTGATTTATCAGCTTTACAATAGATCGCTGGAGGGCAGCTTGTGACCCTTAATGTTGAACTACAGCTTGAAGCTGAAGAGCTGGCAGCTGATATCAATGCTGATGATGATATGGCTGAAAGATATATCAGGACGTTGGTAAGCGTATCATAAACATGAACTTCCGATGAACTTGGCAAGTGCCACGAGCTGCCGCTGCCTTAAAAGCCATTAAAGTAAGTGAGATAAGTAAAAAAGTGAAGAAAAAAAACTTAAGCAGCTGAGCAACAACAGCTTGAGCTGCTGCTATCCAAAACAGGTGCCCCAAAACGACGACAACAACAACATCAACATTAAGAAAAGCAACAAAAACATTGTCTTGCTCATATCCGCTGTCTTCGTCAGCTTTGTCCGACCAAGCAGAAGGGCGTCAAAGTTGATTCCAACACCAACACCACCGACATCGACCTGGATTAGCTGCAGACCTAAACTGTGACCTTCATATCATGTGCTTTTAGTATATTTCTTCTATCAGGTATCATGATTTTGCGAACTTTGAACACAATAGAATTAGTCGAAATATTCGAACAGTTTTTAATTTGCATGTTATGTTGGCTCTTCAAGCTTCTTCTTTTATTCTGGCAATTAAATTGTTAAAAGCTCCCACAGATTTCAGATGAAGTGGCCTTGAAGTTACCTTGGATTGTTGTGCTTTTCTGACACTTATAAATTATTGGAAGAAATGGGTTATGAAGAAATCGAAAGGATTAATTCAGGAATTAGAAGCCAAGGTATGTTGGACAGCATTCTGCTTTTATATTGCTTTAAATATTAAATATGGCCAAAGCAAAACTAATTTTCAACTCATTAAATCACATTCTTAACGTTTGCATATTAACAATGCCTTTTATGTATGGGTAACATAAGGTTAAAGACGTTTGTTCGCTCACGAAAGAGAAGAAGATTTGGAAACAAGACTAGAGTTAAGTTTCATTTAATGTTGAAACGATTTGATATATATTTGCTTTGTTTGTCTGCTTCTTGGTATTTGTTTATTCTTGCTCTTGCATTTTCATAATTAAGATGATATATTAATAACAAGTGATTAATTGTGGGAAATATATGTGTATCTGTATTCATAACTTTATTTAAATTTTAGTTTTGGTTCGGGCCAAGAACGCTTATAATAAGCCGTTGCCAAAACTTTGACCTCCAAAGATTCACTTTCATATTATTAGCCTAAGCCGATTTGCTAAACCAGCTTTGCGATTTTCAATTAGTCACACGCCGCATTCGCGGTGTCTTTAAGATACGATAATATCTAACAACAACTAGCATACAATAAATCAGCATTTAATACCAATTTAACTAAACAGGCAGAAGTTTCTTGTCGCTGGCTGCAAAGGGCGAAAGGGGTACTTTACTTGTTAGCTTTTAAAAGGCAAATTGTCGGAATATTCGCAACCGCAAAGCTAAAGAAAACGCTTTTCTAAAGTCTTTCTCTCTATACAGTTTGTTAGCGCAATACATTTCAGCAAAAACTAAACCCTCAAAAGAAGTCGAAATCACTTTGAGACACCAGGTATGTGTTTTTTGTTGTTGCAGCAACTAAGCAGTCAATTAAAAGAGGGCAAGTTCGAAAGTTTTGGAGCTAAACTATTAACAGTTTTCCAGTTGGTATTAACAAAAACTGTTGTGGAAACTAAGGTTGATCAAAAAAGTTGGACAACAAGTTCAAACGTTTTGAGTTGCCCTCGTCATGCATTTAGCATTAGATAAGTATTTGACTGGCTTTCGTTGTGAATGGATTTGAATTGCAATTGCAATCGCAATCATGTCTCGCTTTTCATTTAATTTCGATTTAAGTAGAAAACGAATCCAATTGAAAAACGATTTCAGAGCTGTTTATGTTAACGTCCATTTAAACTCAAATTGTGAAATGTTGCATGTAATTTGATTACAACATGCAATATGCAATGGACAGTTATCTTTGCTTAAGTATATCTATATCAACCATAAATATGTATGTCAGCGGGTTGACACAACTCAAAAAGTAACTGAACTTAACCACCTGCTGTTCACAGATAATATCATTTACGAAACATTTACGCCAGCTTCTAGCTGCGGCGCTCTTGCATCAACAACAATATTTTAAGATTCCAAATGCATAACACACAAACCACAAATCATGAAGCTATTAGTGTCAATTAAATGTCTAAATTATGCTACGCAACAATCAACGACAAACAATTCACAAGCATTGGCTACACACGCAAGACATGAGAACTTTCTTCTATACGTGTTGACTGGTTTTTATGATATTCCAAATGATAAATCTATAGCTTAATTGGTAGTTTGACATTTACACACATGTACTCTTTGTCGAGTACCGAGCCTAGAATAAAATTTACAATATAATTTGCAGAATATATTTTTAGCATAGGTACTAAACTAATCATAAATAATATAGTTATTTTTCGACAATAATATGGATAGCAATAAATAACAAACGTTTCTTTTATACTATATTTAATTTATATTTATATTTATTTATACAGAAACCAATTCTTGAGTCTAGATTTATAATAGAAAAGCTGTGTTCCGAATTTAATGTTCTTCAGTTAACTCTCAAAACAAATAATTCAAGATGACTGGTAAATGCCCTGAAGGCATTTAGCACATGCTTTTAAGTGCATAATAAACATGACGAATTCTTAACGAAGGTTATCCGAAGAAAATCGATTTGACTCGATTAAAATCGTATGACATAACATAAGGCAAGTAGAATTATTTGTTTGTTTCACGTTTTAAGTGCAGCTGCCAAGATGATATCGACTTGGAAACTTCACCTCTTGATCTGCTGTAAGCAATGTTTAATCAAGTAGAAGTTTTTAGTATTTTAAATTGAAACCTTTCAATTAGTTCTATGGCTCATTTTGCATAGAACTTATGGTTATTCTTATAAATTGTCTGCAGTTCAGAATTCAACACCACACTATAATATTATGGTTAATATCGGTGGTCATAATAATGGCGAAATTTGTATTAATTGCCAAGATGAACTACAAGAAAATAAAGGCACACAGCAGCAAAAGGACACTCAAGTATGCACTATATACGTTATTATAATTATAATATCTTAAATAGTTCAAACATCTATATATTTTCCACAGGTAATGGGCAAATTTTCAAAAAGTTAACTGTTAAGTTTCACTCTCCAAGGGAACAAAAGCGTTTCCTTATACGCTCATTTAATAAAATTTTCATTTAATTTCTAAGATATATTTAAATTATTTTTTAAAATTTACAATTGGTCATTATTACATTATTTGTTTCTTAAGTTCTAAGCTTTGCAAATTAAATTTTGTATATTGTAACTGTGTATGCTATCGATATCAATATAGTTAAAGGATTCGAAAATATTTCCTTCTACTTGTTGCACATAACCATTAGACCGCTTATATCAATACACGTTTTTAGGCAATACAAAGTACATTTAAAAGTTAGTTTTCTGTGTATTTATTATATTTTACCGAAATATAACCAAATATCTTAATGGGCGTATAAATTTTGGTTGTCTAATCTAAAAACTTTAGCTCTTATATATAGCTAAAAAGTTAAAGTGACAAATAAATCAATTTGGCAACAGTTATACAAACACCATATCAAACGAAACAAGTAAGAAGGCTCTAGTCGAGAAATCCCGACTAGACGATACCCTGATCCCTATACTTTACGCGTACAGTCAGTGCTTGCAAGTATGTGTGTGTGTGTGTCTACGCGCATACTGCAAACTGCATACACAACTTCAATGTCGCATATCTCCGGTGTTTCTTAACCGATTTAAAAAAAGAATTTCACAGATTTTCATTATTCTGTTTTGTAATTCAAATGGCATCTCAAAGTTTTCCAAATTCAAGATATTGTTGTTATCGATCCCATGTGTATATCGGAAACGGGAAGAGTTATCGAAAATCGGAAAGAAACTTGTACTGCCTAGGGATTAGGCGAGCTTAAGTTCCAAGTCTGGAGCTCTTAAAGCTCTTATAGTCTCTGAGATCGACGCGTTCATACATACGGACGGACGGACAGACGGACGGACAGACGGACATGGCTATATCGACTCGACTGTTGATGCTGATCAAGAATATATATACTTTATAGGGTCGGAGATGCTTCCTTCTGCCTGTTACATACTTTTGCACAAATTCATTATACCCTTTTTTCCCATTTTTAATGGGATCAGGGTATAAAAAGTGGCCAATCGAATTGACACAAGCTTATGCAACAATGTCATAAAACAAGGTAAGGCATCTAAGAATAAGTTTAATACGATACCAAGTTTTCTTATGAAGAAATGGGATGACTGCAACTATTAATATGCTGTGAGTTTTCGACTTGGAAAAGTTGAATCGAATTGCTCGGATCTAGATCAAAAATGTCCTATTCCCATCCTGGTAAAGGAAAATGTGAATCATTTTATATTGTTTTTCTGTGCAGCATCCACGATGGAATTATTTCCTTTGGAACAGAATGAGCAGCAGACATTCGTGCACATGTACAACGATACGTATTTCCCTTATCCGCGTTTTAGAATGACGTACGCTCCGAACTATCCTGACATGAATGCTCCTGGAATGTATCCACCTAGCGGAAGTCCACCCAGCTTATATTTGGCCTGGATGGATCCACTCGGCGGAAATCCTCCCGGCGTAAAGCCACTCAGCGGAAATCCACCTGATGGAAATTCGCCTGACGGAAATCCAACTGCTGGTAATCCATCTGTCTGGTTTGTGGCTGGCTGGTATTCATCTAGCGGAAGTCCACTATGCTATTATCTGCCGTGGATGTATCCACTTGACGGAAAGCCACCTGGTTGAGTTCCACCTGGTGAAGTTCCACATGGTGGAATTCTCCTGATTGCAATCAACCTAATGGAACTTTCATCCGTAAGGATACAAGTTGCAACTGCTGTAAATGGAATCACAAAGTGGTGTCAATTATACAACTTTATTATGCTAATATTTATATATACGACACACGCAACACTGATAAATGTATTTAATTTGAAATCTTCTGCAGAATCTGCAGTAAGGTGAAGAAAAAACCTATTCAATTATTCGTAATTCTTGCTAAACAGCTTTATGAGTATAATCACTATGATTATTATTTAGCCAGGGGATTTAAAAGGAAACCATATCTCTAAAGGTTTCTGCTTTTATTGTAATTGATAGTCGATTAATCTACTCTTGCAAGCTATCGATATTTAATCTCCGTATACTATGTATTTATATATATATATATGTATATAAGTTTATATGTATTTATGATGCAGATCGGGTTGTATCTTTTTTTTTGCTTCATATACGGTTATATAAGCGTATCCATTACATGACACAACGTGTGTCCAAATTATGTGGGAGCAATACATTTTTTCTTTCTTTTCCAAACAAAACTGGACCGCCAAATTTATATCCTTCTAATAATATGGTTTATACTGCATTTATTTCTAATAAATATACGTAAATATTTATGCACTTCATTTCGAGCTAACATTTGGAGAAAACGAAAGTTTTTAACAAAATGTCTTCTTAAATAAAGTTAGTGGTTCAATTTTAGGTTTGACAAAAAATATAATCACTTAAATAGAATTGGTTTAAATAATGTTAAAAGCTTAACAGATGTAAAAGAATACGCCACATTCAGAGAATAAAATAACAATATAATAAAAGATGGGTTAGCCAATTTATTACAAAGTTAACCTTCTGGTCAAGCCAGGTTAACTGACCACGTTTACGGAAAAAGTTATCCAACCAAACGGAACAAATGTGGAAATTAAGATACCAGGAAGTTAAATTCAAAAGTAAACTATCTTTGACCTTTTATGGCGAGAACTTATGTAACAAATCTTAAATGTTGCATGTCTAATATGCATTACAAGCATTACACAACCGACCACAGCAAATGCTAAATTATCTCGCTTGAACTTAGAGAAAGGCTACAAAACTTAAGCTGAAAGTTTCGTTTGGTTTATTCTAGGCGAAGAATTCCAGCAAAATGGTAACGACCAGGACTTTTCTCTTCTTAATAAGCTGTAAGTGCACATAGAAATCCAATTAATCAAAACAAATGTTTTTAACAAAAATCCAACTTAGTTGGTTCGCTGGTGTTGGATGCGACTTATGGTCATGTTCAGGTTTATCATCGTCAACAAGAAGAGAAGGGCAGAAATATTTCTGTCAGTATAGGAGGCAACAATAATGGACATGTTTGCATCGATTGTCAAAATCAGATTCAAAAACAAGAAGAAGATGAAAAAGAAGTTGACTTTACGGAAGCCCCCTCTACTTATCCCGCTACTTATCCCTCTACTTATCCCTCTACTTATCCCTCTACTTATCCCTCTACTTATCCAACGACTCCAACGCCTCCAAAGCTTCCATTGGTTAAAGTTGTCCAACAAAGACTGCCTCTTAAAAGAGCCGATAAGCAAGTGCCTGTGCCTCGTGTTAGTCTGCCTAAATGGAGAGTAACGAAACTTCGGCCAACATGGAGCTATTTACTTCTTAAACCAGAGGCTCTTCGCAAAAGTCCGGCTTTGCGTCCGGTAAAAGCAATGTCAAAACTAGCGCGTTCAATGCCAATGTCCAAAATATTACTTTTTGATGAAGGAGACAAAAATGAAGCGGACTCTGCTACTTCCGACGAATTTGGGCCACGTCCAGCATATTCATTTGTTCTATAATAATAATAATGAAACAGCAGCCGATGGTTAAAGTATTGCGGCATTTTGAATGCAGAATTCTTTTGGCAAGTGATCGCTTCTGCTTGGAATAGCTTTTGTTTAGAAATGGTATGAAATAAATTATCTTTCAGCAAAGGTTGATGCATTTTTCTTAAATTCATTTAGAGCGCTTGCCATGAGCTAAAAATATTATAATTTTGCTAATGTTGTTTTGGCAAAATGTTCTTCTTGTTAAGTTCTCAACATCAGCAAACTAGTTAAAGTTACGCTATAAAAGCTTATCAGTGATAGGGAAAAAAAGTTTCAATTGATTTTATTGCACTAAAACGAATCAGAAAAATTCTTCAAAAACTCTATATAAGTAACAAACGAACAGTTGAGTCAGCATTTAATGCTCTAGTAACTAGAGTCCAGTTCAAACATGAAGCTCACATTGTTGCTGTTGGCTTGTTACGGTGAGGGTCAACTATCTGATAACGTTGTTGATTGCATATTTTATTCAAAAATTTTATTAATTCTGCCAAAAAGCATTGCTGAACAGCTTCTTGAATGATGGAAGTCAAGTTTTGTGTTCACCTTTAGCGCATAATACCACCAAGGAACCATGGAGCCATCCAATAACCCATGAACATCCGTTTAAAATTTCAGATGTCATATAAATAGCTTAAAAGCGAAATAACAAAGAAATAATCAAACGTTGCTTTAATCGAATTTAAATTTGATATTCGTAGAGAAAAATTCTTTATTTATTTAATGTATCAGTGAAAACTTAATATCAAAAAATTTTCGTAACAAGTGAGAATAATTAAATCATATTGAATTTTTTTATTTAAATAAATAATTGTTTAAAAAAATATGTTTGTTTTATTTGAAACATCCTGTTGGAAAGAAAAGCTTTAGTTTCTTTTATGTTTAATATATATTTTGATTCTCTCGCAATATAACTACTGGCCCAGATGGCTAAAAACACCCCTCGATAACGTTTTGAGTTTCCAATACCTGAAAGATTCTTTCACAATATAAACGAGAAGTGTGCAACAGAATCAACAATGCCACTGAATTTTATCATAACTTAATGAAATGATAATTGCATTAGAGTACAGCGTAGCCAAATGTTCAGTTGTAAAAGCCATTAAGTGGTTACCTTATCACAATTATGAAGATCCATTAAAAATTAATTGATTATTGCCACACACAAGCATTATTCTTGAATTAAAAGTCAAGCACTATAAAAGCAAGCAACCAGCAGCAGGTCTGCATTCAGTCAAAAGAAAATGAAACTTCTTACAGCAATTCTATTTGCATGTGGTAAAGTAGCAAAAGTTTTTCGTCCAAATGTCTTATAAACTAAATACAGTCTCGGTGATTCTCATAGTGGCGACGCTTGCCCTGCTGCACAGCGCTTATGGCACTCCATTACCAACTCCCGTGCCGGAGGCAGCACCGGGTCCAGCCCCGGAGGCAGCACCGGGTCCAGACCCGGAGGCAGCACCGGTTCCAGCACCGGTTCCAGCACCGTTTCCAGCACCGGTTCCAGCACCGATTCCAGCACCGGGTCCAGTGCCGGATTCAATCCCGGAACCAAAAATTGAAGTTGGTCCAGTGCCCATCGGCCGTATAAGCCCGCTGATGGATGGTTTAGACTCACCCGTCGCTAATGATGATCCTAGCTTTGTTGCACTATCGGCTAATGCAGATACCATGGCCCACGACGAGGATGTTATGGATGGACTCGGATCTAATCCAGCTCCACAATAATCTCAAACTTAATCAAATGCACACACAAACACACACACATACAAGTATATCTATAAACTAATATTATGAATTCCAAACAGCATGGGCAATTAATAAATTGTATACTGGAAAAGGCATTTGAAAAGGCATTTGTCTGCAACACTGGGTAACAGTTGTATCCGTTGAAAGCCACCTAAAAACCTGGCTGCCATCTAACTACATTCATAAGTAGTTAGGTACAAAGTAACTTTAGCAAACTGTTTACTGGGGCATGGCAGTCACATGATATCCGCACTGGCCGAGACAGGCAAAGCGACCGACAGACCGAGCGACCGACCGGATTTTAAAATAAAAACAATGACAAGCTTTTAGCGTGTAGACAAGCCGAATCTTAAATACACTACATTCAACAAATTAATATTTTAAAGCCATAGCATATTCTTACTATATACTATGCTTGCATCTAAATAAAAGTTGTCTTACACTGCTAAATTAAAAATTAATATAAATGGAACTCAGATAACTTAAACAATCAAAAAGGTATTCAAATACATTGTTATATAAACTAAAATTCTTCTCCATAGCTATTTCTACATAAGGAGACTAATTTAACGACAGAATTTTATTACCTCTTCATAAGAGTATACAAATTCTAAAGCAACGCATAACAACAAAGAAGACGAAGAGTAAAAAAATCACTTACAAAGAGGAAGCGACTTCCATAACAAGTTTCATCAATGAACTTACGCATCGGTGTAAAGTTGACGACAAAAAAAAAACTGAAAACAATGCTGGCAGCCCAACCAACCACAAGACAATGTCGATGTGTCGACCAACGACGGAAGCGGGAGAGGGAGAGGGAGCGGGAGCGGAGAATAGACCACATAAAGCCGCATAAAAATTCATTGATCAATGCTCTGGCATGTAGATGCAAATAAAGTGTGGTGGGGAGAGCTATGTGTATTTGGTCTGGGTCTGTGTCTGAGCTCATCCGTTCGCAAGCCATCAGCCATATAAATGGGACTTAAACACATTCGGCAAATAAAAGGTTTTTTCTCTACAAATTGTTTTATAACTGGAATTGCAGTATTATTCTATCTTATTATCAGGTTGATTATTTTGGGTGAAAATAATTTTTAAAACTGAATATTCCCTATTAATCTGTATGCTTAGTCATGATCATTAAGGTATTGCATTTGATAATCGGTTAAGTTTTGAGTTCGGAAAGTTCTGAACTATCTTCAAGCTGATTAATTTGGGAAGAATCTTTTTTCATTTCCAAGAAGCCAAGTCTCTCTTTCAGTGATCGTTACGTTTAAACAACTATAAGATAGGTTTATGTATTGTCATTCTTGGGCTATCAATTTGCATGTTAACACATCTTGAGTGCCTGAATGACTGACAAATTGCCAACGTGTAATGAATGAATTTCAGTATAAAATGACATTGATATTCAAAACTGACAGACTATAAGACTATTTATAAGCTATACAGGGAAGCAAGCTACAAGAATATATATATATACGAGATGGTATAAATTTGAAAGGTATGAATCAACCAATTCATAAACTCAGTTTAACGTTAAATGCAAACGTAAATATGAAAAGAGTTTTGTGGTTACAAACCTCCTTTAATGTTTATTTAAAATGTTTTACAACACAGATTATTCATATATGTATATATATATTATTTACGGTATATAAATATACCACCCACATATTAATAACTTATAATTGCATTAACCGCAATTATCACAAATGTTTCTAGCAATTTGATATGGTCTACAAACCGTAATTTGTGAGACCGCCAATTAGACTTCGATATTATTTGCGAACAACTAATTGCGTAATGCGAACCGCAAATATATAAATATGTTTCATATATATTTGATATACCAACAAATTATGGCGAAAACAAATTGTATACAATTAAATCAATAAAAATTTTAAGTCGTTTGCAATCATCTTTTTTTTCTCTGATGCTGCTGTTGAAAAAAAAATATACAAAACAAATTAACAACATCAAAAGCGGCATATATAAAACAAGAACAAAATCCCTTTAATTATATTACCCGAAAATTATAATAAACTTGTTTGGCAAAATAATTCACTATATTTAATGGCAGTCCATTAATGAATATCAAGACAAAAGCAAAATGTAAATAGCTTAAATACACAAACAGAGCAAGAAGAATTAAATGCTCTTAGAGAACTATTTATAACTCAATATAGCTGAATCAAAGAATCTTAAGCAAGAATAAGTGCTTAAGTTATTTGTAAAGACATAACAAGGATTCTAAGAAACTTTTAAATATATATAAGACCCAAATTTGATAGGGTATCGCAATAAGTCAGTTGCCAGTGTATTCATTAATTATTATTTGTGCTGCCGTCAAAGTAAATGCCACTTTGTCTGGCGCCTAAAAGTTGTTGCTCTGCTCATTAGAGTTATGAAGAAGTTTTTGTGGGTGTGTTGTGTGTGTGTTTTTGGAACACCTAGATCTTGAAATACACTTATTTTTGAAGAATTTAAATTAAATCATTTATTGATGATAATGATGGATATATATGTCGATATAAATATATTCACATTGAGAAAACATTTTGGCAACTAAAGTAAAAAAATCTTATATTCCTTTATAGGACCCAATAAAAATTACCTTGATATGTGTATCAACGTTACATGTTTTTCAATATTTTTAGACTAATTTAAATTAAAATTTATTAAACATTATGAATAGAGTATTCCAAACATTGACAATGGGCGTTTGGAGACATGAAAGAAATTTTATGGTCTGATGAGACAAATGAGAAGGGGATAATTTGTCAACTGATGCGGGTAACAAACAGCTTTTAAATGTCTCTGGCGCTGCAAGTTGCATAAAGCTCTCTAGACAATTTGCAGCCAGGCCGACCGAGTCATTAGAGCTAATCATAATGAATGCAGCTATGATCAATGCGGCTTGGCTGAGTAAATCAATTTGAACTCACACTTTCATGTTTTCACTTTCGAATCGATTCAATTGACTGAAAAATAAACAGTGCGGTTGAGACCGCAAAAAACACAAACACAGCAAAACACAACCATTACAATGGCGCATCGCAAATTGTAAAATTAATGGCTTGAAATTAGAAACAAGAAAAAAACGTGAACAGCGCCAATGCGAAACCGAAACAAAGCCACAAATAAAGGAAGTAGATTCGACAGGCGTGGGAGCAATGAAGAGAAACAATCAGATTGATAGAAGCCCCAGGTTCGATGCTAGATGTGACAGCTGAATGCATCAGAAGAAAGCCAATCAATCACACAATAATATAATAAAATGCCGCTTCTGCCGTTTATGACGAGATTTTTGTGAGGGCATACAGCTGTTTTAGCGGGCAAGACATATAAAATTGTGTTAAGTTAGTTCACGAAACCTTAAAATTAAAAGAATTATATGTTAAATTTGTTTTTGCAAAATGTTAAATTTGTATCACAACCTTTCCAAGCTACGAAGTCAGAAAGATAGTAAAATTAAATATTAAATATATATATTTATATATTTATAATATATAAAAACTTTTTGCTGCCTTAATTTCTTACTCATGTAAATATGTGAAGATTTGTAAATTCGCTTGAAATAAATTAAAATATTCAATTACTTTTAATTTAATTTTTCGTTTGTTTGATAAGTAAAAAAGGCCAAATTCGCATCACTACAGACACGTAAGTGACTGTCAAGGACGAAGGACAAGTGGAGCAGTCAGCTTTATCGCCATTTCACGCTACCGTGATTTGTGCCCCGTGATTCGCGACTCACTGCTCGCCATTGTTTAAACAATTAAAGTTGGCAAAGTTGTTGTTTGTTTTTTAAATGGGCCAGGCGATGCAGAAACTCACGCACATTGTGCGAATCGATCGATTGGACTTGGCCAGTTACGTGAGCGGCAGCTTAAAGTCAATCAGTTAACTGATTAGCTCTTGACTCAGTTCCAATTTTAAATCGAGCCAAATTAATTAATTGACTGAAAAGTGCAATGACAAGTCATGATATCAATTAAGCTTCACCCAATTGGGTCGTTTGACAAAAAAAAAAGTGTGCAACGAACTTTTGAAATATAAATTTAAATTGTTCGTGCAAAATTCGTTTGTCACTTTTATATATATTATTTTGGTAAGCTTGACACATTAAAATACTTCCAAAAGATAAACGATGATAATAAGCTTTAATTTAATCGCATGATATTTAATAAACTTTGGATATATTATTTATTAATTAAGCGGACTACTTAATTTAATTATCAAATAATAACAAATGTCTGACGGGGAGACAGATAATTGAGATTAAAACATATTTGCAAAATCAACGAAATAAAATGTAAATATTTATTCGAGAACCTTTACATGAATATATTTAAATTATGCTTCTTATATTTATTTGAATGTAATTAAGCATATCCGGTTAAAGTGTAAAAAGGAAATAAGACTAATGAGCTTTGATTACCAAATTAAGATGTGAATGATTGAATATATTTGAAGAACACGACGGCTTTTCACAAAGATTTCTATTAATTTGACGTTAGCGGAAATTGGTGAATGATAATCAGCTTTAAATGACAAATAAATTGATTGAAAATCCGTCAAGAATTGTAATTAAACAAATCTTTGTGCCAAATTAATGTCTCAATAGGTTGTAAGCCTTTCCTTATGTGGAATGTTTGGAATTTGCTGGCCATCCAATTAATTGCCAAATGATGGCATTTCATTAACATCCTATTTACTTAAATACGCAAGCTGTCAACCGCACACACAAATTGCATTTGGACATCTTTGCATTAGACATTTGAACACATAATAGAACAAACGGAATGAACTTAAATAGAGAGCATTATAGTATAACCGCACAAAATCTGTTGGCTGCAAGCGCTTCGGAAGGGTTTTGTGCCTCAAAGTGCACTCTACTTCATATATACAAATAATTATTTAATATTTAATATAAAGAAATAATTTTTTAAACAGTCAACAAAAATTCTCAAATATAGCTTACGAATTCTGAATATAATTTTTAAATTTATTATTATGTAGAAACATCTTCATTACTTAAATGTTTTCTGTTCTCTTACAAAAGAATATAATTTTTATTTATTGAAAAAAAATTGATTTAATAAAAACCATTTTCGTAATAAAAGTTTCCAGCTATTAATAATTGACTCATTGTATTACTAAATTTACTTAAGCAACACAAGACGTATCATTTTGGCAACATAAGTTCGAAGGAACTTGTAGTACTAGTTCAACAGAGTGAGATAAGAGGGTGTCAAGAAGAAGCACAAGAGCATCTATTACATGCTGGTTTTCATTGGCAACCTGGGCAAGAGAGCATACTGTACAGGTAGCAAACTAAAGTGCACACCTGGCACACAGGCCTCTTCTGGCCAGCACTTCAGTGCTGAGTGGCAACAACTTGGCCAACACTCGGCTAGTGCACTTTCCAATGACTTTTTGAATTGATTTCGATGACAAAAGAAATTAAATCGCATTCGTTGCGCCGCAGGACAGGAAACGGAAACGAACAACAAAATGCGTTACGTCCTTTCAAGAGACCAAAAAAAAATACATTTATATATATATATTTATTTGTTGATGGTATATATCGTGCGGTGTCTTTAAATCGCCTGAAGTGAGTTTTTATGAATGGTTTCGGACAAATTGCTCACACTTAACGAAAGAAAAATACTTTTAGGCCCATTGATGGCACAAAATTCATTTCCATTCATTGTTTTCCTATTTAAAAACATTTAAACTCAAGCCGAGTGTCTTTGACTTTAGCTGCGTGCTAGTGACAGCAGCTGCTTTAACACAGATTTTATTTGACAAAGTCAAACACTAAGATACACAAAAACATAGATACATAGATAGAATGATAGATAAATGGTTGATTGTTTGCTTCCATGTTTCGTTTGTTGTTATTATTATATTGCCTCTACTCAAACCTTGGGCTTATGTGTTTGTCTTGAGCTTTGCCCAGTTAATTTGACTTGCCCAAACAAACAATACGATTCGATGAACACACAGATCATTTGGTTTGAGGAAAATATATATATATATACTGAAATTATCTATTCGCAATTGCTTTTCTCTAAAGCCATTGTTGAGCAGAATTGACTTCTCTTATAATTAATATTTAATTCGAAATAGTGTTTAACACCTTACTATAAATATATTTAATATTTAACAAGCAAATAGAATAAAAACCTATTTGCTTAGCTGCAGGCAGGAAACTCGAATTATTGCCCCGATAAGATTTGAACATCAAATCGTTTTGTCGACGCCTTTATCAAGTTTCATTGACAAACAACACACGCATTACACAAAAAGCTTATGCATGAATCTGTACTCAATTCGCACAAAGGCAGCAATTCTGCAAATGGTGTGTATCTTCAAGAGATAAGAGTAAACTTCCTGTGGCAGAAAAGGGTTCTATTTAAATAAACACACACGCAGCTGTTGCAACACCCTCCGTTGCCAACACCCTCCGCCTTATTGTCACAATGACTATATTCGTTCGTCTTTTGTATCTGTGCTTCTATTATGTATCAAATAAAAGCACATTGCGCTGACTGTCTGACTGATTGTTGGGTGATTACCAAAACGATAGCGGATAGGTAATCAGTTTCCTATGACTTGTAATTTGATAAAAATATGTTTCCTAGGCAGACTAATGTATGAACAAAATTGTATCTTCGTTAATGTAAGGGTTAAATGTTAAGTTAATACTTCAACAGTAATCTTAAGTAATAAGGATAAAACTCTTTTCTCCTTCTTCTCTACAATTAAAGCTTAATATTCAAATCATCTTATTAGCAATATAAAATTTTTGAGATATGTAGCAACAAGTGTTTGAAAGAGATTATTTTAGATACTCTTTCAAATCATATCACATTTATCTCTAGAAATTCACACAATTCCCCATTATATCAGTCTATGATCTGTTGGATAATATGAAAATGGTGTCTGAGTAAATGCGCCATAAACAAAAATATTCAAATATGTAACCCTTTGCTTTGCTTAGGCGGCAACATTCCAGAGTTCGGGTAAATGCTCAAATGCCACAAAAACTAATAAAATCTGTTGCACAAAGAAAAATGCTGCTCCGAAAACTGAAAGTATGCATAAATCTGTCAAACGAAACGGTTTCAAGCGGCGCAAAGCAGCGCGACGGCTGAGTTCGGGTCTGTTACGCATTTGGACAGGCTTGAAATGCGACACTTTTGGCCTAAACGATTTCTAGTTAACCCAGAGACTCGGACACAAATTAGAGCAACGCCAGGTAGACGGCGGCATTAAAGGTTGCGGCAAGAAGGCGTCCAGTTAACCGGCAGCTATTTATTAGGGCTCGCATATTTCCGAAAATATGTGAGGTTACCAATTGGTCAAAAAGGGTTAAGAAAAATTGCACCATAGAGTGGAAAAGAGAAAATAGAGTGCGTCAATGAGGCGCCTATTCATAATGATTTATCGAGAATTCCATATTTTGAAACAAGCAGGAAAGAGAAAGTATTGCAACAGGTCAAAATATTGAAGATACATCCATTCTAAAATTGCAGTTACGACATTTATAACATCAATTGGTGATGTATCGTTGCGTAAGATATAGAAAACAATATGGTGATGATGATCTTTTAACATACAGTTCCCACACACCAAATTAAGACAATAGTGTCGTTTCTCATTTTAATTACATTATTATTATGAAGTTGCATTAGGGCTGCGTCTCGCTACTGCAACTTTTTACTGGCATATATGGTTTCATTTTTCCATTCATCGTTGAGCAAATCCCACTCACGTCTTCCCATCATCATCATCATCATCAGCATCATCCCATCCCAATCGCATGTGTTATTATGATTTTCAACGGTTCGCAGTGCGGGCCCAAAACAACACACGCTTTCATTTGCGTTCGGAAAATGACCCACTTCCGGATTAACATGCTACGCTGGGACGGACAATAACTTTTACTGTCACTACTGGTACACTATTGTCATATTTGTTGGGTGCCACAGTACAACTCTAACTACTCTAAAAATTTCCATTTGATTAAAAAGAGTTTATTAACATTCTTCTTACTGAAAGACTATAAAACTAGAGATAAACATATATTGAATAAAGAGTAAAGAAAGAAATTTGTTCTTCAAACTTAATGCATAACTCTTGAAGTCGAATGGGATATTACCCTTTGAATGTGTAGCTTAGTTTTATAACTTAACAACAGTAACAAGCTAAAATTTGATGAATGTGAAACCAAAATCAAGAGCATTTCAACTTCGTCGTGTTCTATCTCAAACGAACATGAGCTCCAGAATCAAATTCAGCGGATCGCAACAACCACTAGAAACCAGGAACTAACTACTAGAGCTATAGCTTTGTTCGAGACTAACTCTAGGGAGCTGTGTTAGCTAGGGTTTTTGGGGCTAATGATCAGTTGTGACGCTAGTGACTAGGGCCAGACTGAACATCCGCTGCGTGCTGGACACAGCAAAGTGCATAATTGTTGCATGTTTGTTGCACTTAATTGTAATTTATTTGCCATGCCATAGAATTGAGATAAACAAAGAACGGAAGCAAATATTTTTCCGGTGGAAGCAGCACAGGGAAATATTTACAGGCCATAAAAAAAATAACCAAACATAACTTAACCGAAGAGAAGAGCGCGCATTGATTGATTGGACAGGGCCAGCTACCAACTACCAACAACTACCAAAGCCGGCCAGAGAGCATTTAACTGAATGCCAATTGATTGAAAGCGACATCGTTTGGCTGATTCTGTTGCAAATTGTTGCAGTTGGCACGCACTTTGTCGGCTTCTGGCGATCGAGCGATCGAACAGCAATCGGCCAAAGATCAATCATCTCGAAAAGGCGCAAAACAGCAGCTAAAAGCTAATTGCTAGCTAATACGCGCAGATATGCCGAATGCCACAAAGAAGCGCAAAGAACGCGACCGGCAAAAGGAAGCTGCACTTCCTATGGGCCAAAACCGAAAAAAAACACACAAAAAAAAAAACACCACCTGAAGCTCTCCTCCAATGTGGCATCAATCAGCAGGTCCGCCAATAGCTAAGGGGCTCCGTTAATGACACAAGTAAAGGGCACGGGTGCGGTTGCGGGTGCGGCTTCAGTTTTCACACTCAGTCCCGAGTCTAATTAAGTGAATGCCTATGTCTATACACACACTGACACACACGCACACACACATGTAGACTATTGTGTGATTACAATCACAGACAGTTAATTAGCTTGCAGCATCCGAGACCATCCAGAAATCAAAGCGGAAATTGTTTATTAAACAAATCAAGCACTGGGCTTAGTATACAATTCAACTACATACACATACATAATAGTCGAGTGTGGATAATGTTCTTTTAATTGGCTTTTGGTAAGTTGGGCCTATTCGAATATGTGTTATTAACACTACGGAGCGTTCAATAAATAATTGGGAATCGACTTCATAATAAGCTCTATTCAATGGGGAATTCAACTACCTTTCAAATATTATTGTTGTATGGTTTCTAATCCCAAAAGCGAATTTAATTTAGCATATTATATTCTAGATTATTTTTGTCATTCAAATTTATAATAATAAAAAATATTTCATCAACTTTTTCCGTTTATTTCTAGCGATGTTTCGTCTCTCTTTCACTCATTATAAAGCAAATTAAACAGATCATAATTTATTTTAATAGTAAGTGAATAATATCAATTGATTTTTATATATATGGATTTTACTCTCTCGTTCTCGAAATAAAATTGAATTTAATTATATGCATATACGTTCACATTTAGCTCATTAGGTAGATAAGAGCTTTAATTATGGACACGAAGTGCACAATTCACACATTAAGCCAGTCTTTTTGTGGGAAGCTGCAAGCTTTGTCTACCATTGTGGATTTTGAACTTAAACAAAAGTTGCACATGAAAAGTGAAACTGCAGTTGCACGATGTGAAAATCAAAATCAAAATTGTCAACATCCGTTCCACAGGCACATCAAAGCCACGAAACCAGATTAACAATACAACACATCAAAATTCTCCCACACACAACGAAACAAAAAATTTAAAGCAAACTATAAAAATTTAAATTATGCAAATAATATTTTGCGCCTGCGCACGCGCCAAGAAGCCGTCGCAACAAAATGTGGGCGTTGGACAGGGGGAGACGGCGTCGAATACGGTTGCGGGGGCTGGGATCGCAGTTTAGCTTGACCAGAGCCGAAAATGCGGACAACAAGTGGGAGTTTGTGCGGGTAGGTGTTGTTGGATTAATTGATAAAAAATATAAGATACAAAAGTGCTCTAGTTAAGAAGGTTTAACAGCTTAAAATACCCTGTAAAATACCCTAGCTCTTACACACATTCATAGTCATGTGGAATGTATATTCAAGAAACTAGTTGTAATGAACTAAAGGAAAACTTAAAGTTAGCAGAACATTTTTTAATGCCTTTAAAAGATAAGAAGCTGTTAGATATCTCACGCAGGTTTTTATATGGCTGTCAAAAAGAAATAAGTATAGATCTAGCTAAGGGTTTGGCTTTTTTTTAGAACCACATTTCTTTTTATTTATTTCTTTTTGAATGAATGACTGACTTACTTTAACTTTGATAATCATAAAAATTCTGACCTCTGAGATCGACATTTTCAAAACATAAAATTCATTAGGTCAATGCTGTTTTTTTAAATAATTTCAATGATACCCCATTTACACAACTTGTAATGGGTGCAAGGTACAATAAAAAATACCGCGGAATTGAGTGTAAAATTCATACATGGATATTGCGTGGTGTCTGAGCTTATTATTATTTGACGTTTAAATTTGACTACCAGTCGACCAAATGCCGTAAATGGTAAAAACATAAAATTTGTAAGTAGTAGCTTGGGCGGTGAACTGTGTAATCAGTGCTAAGAGCTATGTAATCAGTGCTTGAGGTGGTGCGAGTAAATTCGATATGGCCAAAGAAGGTAAGCGGCTTGTAAATTGCTTTGTTTATAGGTTTTTAAATTTCAATTTAGCACAGATGCGGGCCCAATACTGAGTTGTTGTGAAATGGCTAGACTGAACTGAATAACAATAATCATTATTGTAATGATAATGATGATTATAATGATGGCGAAAATACAAAGCTTGAACGAAAAACTTTCTTTAATGCGACCAATCAACAGCAGCACCCACTATCGTTATATCACATTCAAGCATATCAACTCAAGATCAACTTCCGTTTTTGTTTTTCATTTTCTTTCATTTCTGCTTAAATTCAGCGAAAGTTATCAACAACTCATTACAATCAGTAATCAACAACAACTCGGTTCAGTTTCTCTCTTTCTCTATGTCTTGGTGCCTGGGTAATTCCAAACGCCAAAACAATGACACATAAATCGCAACAAACACAACACAACAAAATAATGTATATCAAGCGTAACGGCAAAATTGTTCAGAGTCATCCATATATCATATAGGCTTATGTAAAGCTCCCCGCACCGCACTTGGTGGCATGTGTAATGTTTTTAAAGGCTATTGCAAATTGCCTGGCAATAGAAAGCAATTCAACAAGTTGCACAGTTTCCCTTTCCTCTGATTTGCCAACGGTCTTTGTCTTATTGAATTACTTGCCGGTAATGTGAGAAAAACAAGTGCAACGCTGACACAATTGTGAGAGATTGTGTGACAGAAGCTCTCCATGCAAGCCAGAAGCTGAACAAACTCAAATGATTGTTTGCCCAAGCATATAAAATACAAATTAACCCAATTGCATACAAAAAAGAAGTTTTAACTAAATACATTTAACCAATTTGGCATATTACATTTTTCTATTATTATTATTGTTATTTTAAGAAGAATTGAAAAGGTCGCTTTTTAGATACAACTTCAAGGATAAACCTAAGATTTCAAAGTGAACATTTCAATCTTATTTGAGATTGAGAAAATGTTTATCAACGTTGGCAACTTTCGAAGCACGTTGTCGTCCATGTCTCTCAGATATTTACGAGTAGTTTTTGACAAATTGAAAAGTTTTGTTGCTCCTGGCTGGATTCACTTGAGAGTTGTAGTTGTATTTCATTTCAGTTCGCTTTGAAGTTAACATTTATTGGGTTCAAATACGTACGTGTCGGACTTAACTAGTCTCTAGCATATAGCATTGACGTCTTAAGAAAAACAAGAGACTCGCCCACAAACAAGCGTGAGATAATCGAAGCTTTAATACAATTACATTTAACATTGATGTAGGTCGTCGTCTCGTTTGCTTCGCTGCTCAACGTCATCAATTTTTGTGCCATTTATGGCACGACAGTTCCAACATATGGCAAAAGAAATATCTTTTGTTTTTATGAGACAACAATATAATAAAACAAAAAAAAAAGACGCCCGCACAAATGACGACGTTGATGATGATATAAGCTGCTGCTGTTTATCTTTTCTTTAGTTGCTTTTTTACTGCAACAATTTTAGGGCAACAGCTGGTGCTAACCTGATACGAGTATAGCATATAGTATGTTGTTATGTACTTATAAATATTGACCAAGCTTGGCAACTAATTAACGAGAAGCCCGACATGTTGGCGCGTGGCAAGTTACTAGTCTCTTTTTTATTTCAAGTCAACTGCATGTAGCTTGTGGTTTGGCATAGTGGATATTGGTTCATACATTTTAACGAGTGGGTTTGGCAGTTTGTTATTGACCCCGAAAAACATTAAAAGCGTTGGTTGCTTACAAACATCAAATCAGAAACTCATTCATTCAGTAAACGCCCGAACGATTTTGAGTTTTAGTATGCCATTGATAAAAGTGTTTTTGAATGAAGCTTGTGGCTTGTAAACATGGCCAAAAGGTGTTTATGACATTAAATTATTCTGCATTTGCATTTGAAAGAGAACAAACCAAGCTGAAGCTGTAAAGAAATGTTAAGTGGAAATTATTCTTTGATGAACAACTTCTATCAAAATGTTTAAAGTAATGAAAAGAATTAAATGAGCTCATCGTGGCTTAAGAATTCAGAATTAACATAACTTATAGAAGGCAACACTTTCAGCATTTTAATGTGCCATAAAAGAAAAAACTACACCATCATATCAAAGCTGGTATTATCTATGTCTTTGTATATCAATGTTACTCGATTTTAGCCCTCATAAATCATTAACAAATGAAAGACTGTTTGACTGAATGACCAACTGGCTGAAACGTAACAAGGCCAACAAATGTCACCAGCGTCCGCATTGCAAAGTTTTGTAATAGCCTAAGGGCTCAACAGTATTCAACAGTAGCCGATTTTACTCAGTTTCTATGCCCATGACTAATTGATAATGCTCACAGCGGGTATGATAAGTTTCTGTCAAAAAGCAAGATGTCGACAATAGATGTGATTGAAAATTGCGAAAAAGTTTATTCATCTAATACAATTTTCAAGTAAAAGTTTATAAAAAATGTGTAATAAAATAATATAAGTTACATATTAACTTCCAAAAGTCTTTAATGAAGCTTAAAAAATATATGAACAGATCTTTTCATCTTTTCATTTGGTGAAGAATAATAAATAAAGTTTATCCTGTTCAACAGAATTCTATGTTCAAACTTTAAATGAACATTTACAATCATCCTGCCACACTTTCTCAGAAACAGAATCTCGATGGTAACGGATGACATAACAAGGCATTGTTAAGGATGCAGCATGCTGCCCCTTGGTTTTTATCTTGTGGGCAAAAAGAGGCGCCAACACTTCTCAGGAACTGGACTTTATTTCTTAAGAATTTTGTGATTGTTTGAGCACGTGGCCAGCAAGAAAAACACAAAGTTAGCCAAGCGAAACGAAGCCTTACTTTAGGAATAGTTCATACAGTGTAAGATCTTGCAAGCAGAGCATTCCCTAGTCGAGCACTCCACACGCATTTCTTTCTTTGGGTTTTGTATCAACAAACCATAAAACGCACTTAGCCCACACTGTGTGCGCGTACTTCAGCAGCTGCCCCACTCAACCTACAACTGCGCCCAGTAGTACCAGCGAACAAGAACAATAACAACAATAACCATTGATCTCCCAACTCCCCGCCATGCTCTTGTCAGCTGACCAAACAAATTAAACCCCATCCACACGTTCCATACTTTTGGTCATCGAGCACTGGCTTCGCTTTGTGCTCAATTGAAAACTCAGCAAGTTTTCAAAAAATTTTTGGGGTAACCATGTGGACTTTAGGGGGGAGTCAGTGTGTGTGTGTGTGTGTGTGTGTGTGTTGTGGCTGTGTAAGGGGCATGGAATACTGTAAAAGTGGACTCTATGCCGGCCGGCAATTGTTTTGTCAGTTCGAAAAGCGCTGATTAAAGCGAGTCTGCGGCTGGAAGGGCGCATTATGAGCTCTGAACTCTTGTTGTTTCTCTTGGTATTGTTGTCATCATCGTTGTTGTAGCACTAGGGCACTTTTTTCATATGCAGATACCCTAACTTTTGAATGAGCAGTAAGTTTAACTATGTGGTGCAATTATGCAAAAATATTTGTAGATGACGTTAAGAGAGGAAATAAGACAAATAAGTTGGCTAATCTTCTTTTAGTTGTTAAATTAACAAATACTTTATTCACCATTTTATTAAAATTTTTTAATTTTGGTTAGATTATCTCCTGGATTAAAGTAAAATAAGCAATTGAAATACAAATTCATATTATTATTATATATTTGAACGCTAATGTTAATTTTTCCAACATTTTACTTATCGGTAAAGAATATTTTCATATCCTAACATTAGTTGTAGTGTATTTATGTGTCGACTCTTAAATAGAGATACCATTTGTTGTTTTTGGGTTAAGCGCTTCAGCAAACGTCAAGTCATGCATGGCCAGTAGTCGGCAAAAGAGTTGACTGCTTTTTGGTTGCCATAGTTATAACAGTTGTTGTTGTTGTTGTTTGTGTTTGTGTTTTTGTGCTTGGATCGTCAAGCGACTCAATGCAGTTCTTGCAGCGGTTCTAAATAGCACCACAAAGATTAATGCCCATCTGAGTATTATGTCTTAACATAAGTATTGGAATTCTTATTGTGATTTGTGGTTCGTTTTGTCTGCTCGAGTTCAATGGGCATTTGTGGAGCGTTTCATTAGGCGTGAATTGTGATGCGTTACGCCCAGGCTTAAGTAGTTAATATGGGGTTACCCGCAAGAAGTAGAAAACTCTATGAACCCATAACTTAAATATTAAATAATTATAGTAGTTATTACATTTCAAATGCTGTGGGCATGCATTCAAGCATTTTCGGTTCAAAAATATACCAAATTCCAAAGCTCAATTGAATGCCAGACAAATTCTTGGTGAAATTCCAAAATGGGTCTGGGGAAAAACTTTAAGAGAAATGTAAAGACTGCAAGACTAAACATAATAATAGACGAATAATCTTTAAATAATATTAAATAATTTTGTATATGGTTGTTTTTCTAAAAGAAATCGCATTAAAGAAAAGTCTATTGCAAGACTTTTAGCAATATAAAGCATTAAAAATTACATATTTTATAGTCTATCGATTTTTTTTATTACACAGATAATCCTTAACGTAGAATCTGTCTTCAGACAATAGGTAAATTTATGTGTCTCAAGAATTTACATATCGTTAATCGTATAATCTAATAAAGAAGGAACTCAAAGCAAGCACCAGACAGAAAACAGAAAATTCTAAGTGGTTAAGTTGCATGCCACAATATGCTATTCTTTTGAGTCCCGTTTTAGCATCCTCCAAATAGAGTTATGAATTCGGGGCGTTGCAACACCGACAACGACTACAACAACAACAAGAGCGACAACAATGACGGCCAAACAGCTGCTGAAGCTTTTTTTTAACTTGGCTTTTTATTATTATATTGCTGCTGTTGTTGTTTGAGCAGCGGAAATTATTATTAATTGCTTGGAATGCCAGGCCCAGGTTAAGGCTGTGGCTGTTGCTGTGTCTAAGACTGTTTCCACACCTGCTTCCCCCATCCCCCCTCTCTCTCGATCTAATGGCTTCCGTTCGGCGTGGCAACTTCTGTTATGTTTCTCTAATCACACTTGATGACGTCAAAAAAAAAAGCCCGTTTATATTCATGGCCAAAACGCGTCACGAGTTCTTGGCCTCAAATCGAGAGCTTACCTGTTTGGTGTTTGGGCGGCTTGCATCCATTGTGTGTGAGTGTTTTGATTATTTTGAATATGTATCACAGCTCGTTCGGTTCATTGGCCTTGGCAACGATAGCGACATTTGACAAGCATTCCCCATCCACCCACCCAGCATCGGCCAACACCACCCAGCACTCTTTCGAGCAGACAGCGTGGGTAACATAAACAACAATTCTGTGTGTAGCTCAAACTGGCCAAGCGTGTCCAACTTAATGGCTAGTCTCTCTACAGCAACAACAACTGAGAATTGCAATTGGCAATGGGGTTGGCAGCTTGTCTAGCGAAGTCAGGGAGCAGGAGGAGCCAAGGGAAATTTCGCAAAAAAAAAAAACGCCGCCAACGCAGTTTGTTGTCATGTGGCCCGTTTCATATGACTGAGTGACTGCAGCGAGCAGCGGAAGCAGAGAGAGAGTCAGTCGAGTTGAAAGTGGAGCCCCAACTTCAACTTCAACGGCAACTCCTACTACAACAGCTCCAAACTCCAACTCTAGCTGAAGACATGCCAGCTTGTTGCACAGCAGTTGCAGTCAAGGTGCGGCAGTTGTTGAAACATGCCAGCTGTTGTTGCAGGGGAAGGGGTTCGGGTTGGGGTTGGGTTGGGGCTATTGTATTACCCAATGCAGAAAAAGGTGAACGGACTGACTGACATTTGCTTAATTGTGTCTGATTGTGCCGGAACGATGCCTTTCTGCTGTTCCTTCTTTTATGCAGGGCCAAACTACAATAACAAGCACTTTTAATGGGACTGATTTGTCTAAATTTAAGACTCTAACAACATGTGTTTTACTGATTCGATTGATCAATAGAAACACAACCAAACAATTGCTAAACGCAGTTGTAACTAATTTACGCATTTGCATACAATTTCCGGAGGAATTAGGAGTTTTTCCCTTGTAATTGAAATGTTGACTTGAACCTTGGCACATGACTTAATTTATTGTCTCTTAGGGATCAGTGTTTGACTCAAGCCTATAACAAGGTTGTGCACATAATCTTATGTGGAATATATTTCGATTGCTAATAAATTGTATACGCAGTTCAATAAATTTAAATTCAATAACATTAATCAAACCTTTTGTGAAAAGAAGACATTTAAATCCCTTTAAATAAATCTTGCATTATAATAAAAAAAAACGTTAATTAAACACAATCTATCGGAATACATGTTTATCTTTTTGTCGCCTTCTCATTTTTTTTGCCAATTTAAAAACAAACAAGTATTTATTTTATGATAACTTTACTGAGTCTGAATTTTGGCAGAGTAAACATAAGATCGTATTACTTGAGTGTACAAATACAAATATATGTTTGTACACCAAACAATAATACAATTACAATCATAAAAGAGGGGTGCGGCTTTTTTGATCTGCTGTACGCTTTTTGTTGTCTTTCTTTAAAACCCTTCATTATTGTCATATGCCAACTGCAAATAGACTTTGTTCTAAGATTATATTTACGCTGATGTAAGCAAAAACAAATATTATTTATCATTACTCAACTGATCTGTTTAACGGCGTAATCGAATGATATATCAATGATCTGTTAGGCATAATCAATTTGTTATTTCTTTTTTTAACTTAATCATTTATCTGCGTCAACGCAAGCAAATTGGTTTGTTGTCTTTTGCACAATGTTTGTTTATTTTGACACGTTCGCTGTTGTTGTTGTTGTTTGTTGTTTGTTGTTTGTTGTTGCGTTGGCAACTGCAATATATAATTTATTGTCCGCATTTCCGTAAACGTTCCGTCGTTTGCTTCGTTTGCCCCCAATTGGTGGCCTTTATGTACATTTAGGGATTATTTTTAGGCACTTGGCTACTGCTAGCCGCAGTTGATCTGTTTGTAATTTGTTTATGGCAACTGTTGTCTCGATTAGACGCTGGCGTTGACAGCTTCACAGTTGATGAACTCTTTTGAAGCAGCGACAACAACGTCGCGACGTCAAGAAGCAACATGTGTGGCAACAGCTTCTATATGTTCTTTGTTTGTTTGTATACATCACTCTTGCAGTGGGTATTATGCATTTACTATGCGCTATGTAACGCACTTTCAGAGACTTTTTTTTGCATACTATGAATAGAGATAATATTTTAGCACATAGCATATTCGAATTTTCTGATGATTTCAATCAACGAACATCTAAATAAATTCTAAATGTAAAGTTGTCAATATTCTTAAGCTGCGGAGTAAACTTATAAAGTACCAGAATTTATTTTAATATATGTTTTTGATCCGCCAAATCATTTTACTACTCCATAGAATTATCTTCAAGCAATTCCGGTTGAGTTATTAGTCACAAAAGTAATTAAATAAAATAAAACTAAATGTTATTAGAATATATTCGGCTTTTTAAGGGAATTTAAAATTCGGCAAGCGGTAGAAATCTGTATTTATGTTTTCTTCATTTTATTCTCTTGTTGTTTATGCCGCGTGGCAAGTCGGATAGCATGCGGCGCAAAACAGCGACAACAGCAACAAAAACGTCAGCTCAAAAGTGAAAAACTGTCGGTTGTAATGATTTTGACCCTGAACGAATTTGAAGTGGTTTCGTGTGCTACTCTTTTGCGGCTGCAGTCGGTCGCCGCTGCTTTTCCCAAAATGTAAACATGTCAGTCCGATTTGAAGTCGGGTCCAAGTTATCGTCAACTATTTTCATACCCCCTACACATCAAAATAGACAAATAATAAAGTTGTGGTGGGCCGAAGGAGAAACTTTTGAAGCAATATATATTCAAATTAACATATTTAAGTGAATATTTATGAATGCAAGTTATTGATTGTTTTGAAACTATGAAGCTAGGTTTCAACAGTCAAAAAGTCAATTACACAGAATAAATAATGATGATACGACATATGTTAAAATGTATGTTAACAGGTTAGTTTTCGTTGAGAGAGCTTATTTAAGTTTGTACCTAGGGTATTTCCTAGTCTCTAAAAACATAAATTGTTATTGTAATCAGAACAAAAGAGTTCGAATATTTGTTATCCAGCTGCCCAACAATTGAAAAACACGGCAGGCTTCGCAAAGCCTTACAAAATAACCACAGGTGGAAAAGATGATAACGAAATGATATCTGGCACGTGCAGAGAACAGCGCAACGAAATCTTAAGGCATAAATAAATTAATAATAGCAGAGAATACTTACTTGTGTTAAATAAACCGAGGAGATGTGGATATTAAAAATGTAATTGATTAGAATGAAAGCAATAATATTAAATGCATGGAACAAATTTTTAATACAATTCTTAATTAGTGTTGAATTAAAAATGGAAGCTAAGATGTTTGAAACAGTATAATATATTGATATATTTATTTATTTAGACTAGACCAATAGAGAAAGTTTATTATTTTTAGGGATAGTAAAAGTACATAAAACAATTTTAAAATAATAAGTAATTTCGAGAAATAAAAGTTAAGCTTTAATACAGAATATAAAATTGAAAGCCAACAAAGTTGCACTCTATAAAAAACGATACACAAATTCCGATTAAATAAGTTTACAAATTTAGTATTTGTTTTGCAAATAGTCCATTAAGTTATAACAGTCAGGACTTCCATCTCACTGCCCATATCGACAGGGCCCCAGCCCAAAGCATTGGAAAGCAGATTAAGAATCTGCTGTAGGGGCACGCCAGCCTTTTCCAGTTCATCCCGCACAGCTCGATACTCGGGCAGAGCTCTAACATTGCCAAGCAGACGCCGGAACTGAGTGCTCCGAATGCGTCTCACTGCCATAGAGAGATCCTTGTCAATTGCAATCTGCCGTCGGTATAGATCACGCAATTGTGCACGAGGCAGTGCATCACGCAGATCCTGCAGCAAGCCGCGAATTCCCTTACGACGATTGGGCTGAGCACTGGCAGCCGGCTCTACCTTTTGCACATCAATCAATAACTTGACGTACTCAATGTAATAAGCGTGATTTAGTTTAAGTGCCTGACAAAGATAATCCCTGAGCACGCCTTCCTCCTTGGAGTTGCGCAGTCGCATAATACGCTCCCTAAACTGATCACTACCTAACAGTTTGACCAGATTACGCACCTCAGCATCGTGTAGAGCATTGGCCAATATACTGCGCATACGTTCAGCATCGATTAAAGAACGAGCATTGCGTATAAGTCGTGTCAATCCCGTCTCGGCATTGCTGGGACATGAGTTGCCAGCACGAGGCTCATCAAATGGCTCCACAACCTCCAAATCATCTAGAGACACTGGATCAGAAAATTGATTCGGATCCCAATTTACATCCGCTTTCTCCTCCTCGTCCTCCTCGTCTGAAAACCGATCCATTATCACGTAACGCTCCTGCCTGACTGCCTCCTTGTCAGTGTCAGCTCCCAATGCAATAGGCTGCCAGTTGATCTTTTGTGCTGTCATCAATTGCTCCTCCTGGGAACTTGGTTTGCCCAGCTCTTGCCAGTTCAAGTCTTCATCGTGAAAATCATACGGGAAGTCAGTTGAGACACTGTCTTCTTCTTCAGGAGCAATGCTGAGGGCTGTCACCATCAACAGCAGAGTACAGCAGCAGCTGAAACGGAATATAAACTGATACATCTTGCTATCAATATGGGATGATGGAATATGAGTTTGTTAAAATTCTGCGACAGCTTTTTATAGCAGCAGCAACAGCAGCAGAAGAACAAGCATCTCAGTACAATGCTAACTGTTGTTTATCTGCTGCTGTTTGTTTAATGCGCTTATTTGCAGAACATCTTTGCAGGCAAACAGAACAACAGGCAAATTAAAGTGGAACAACCTTGAAACGCTTTTGGGGCTCATCAATCTCTTTACTTTTTGTGCTGTACTTATGTCATCGAAATCAATTGCAACGTAAAACGCAGCTAACAGTCTGTTGAAATTTTCTCCTGACTTATTCTTTCTATTCATGCGAGAATATGTATATATATACATTGTTATGGAGTAAATATCTGTATTGTCGATGTTGTTGTTGTTGTTAGCTTCTTGAGTGAATTATTTATGACTGCAACGTGCTAAACTGCTTATGTTAGCTATAAAAATCAACATGAATAACAAACAAAACAAAACAAAGCAAAACATAAACATCAACACAAACAGCGAAAATTTTAAAGGACCTCACATTTGTCTAGGACTTTAGCTACAATTTTCACAAGTTTTCATGGTCGTTTTAGCGGATTTTCTGCGCATTTCGTTGAAACGTCTTTGGAACTGAAATCTTAAAATGTTTATGCATAAACTTTTGTCATGAAAACAATACAGACAACTTTATTATCAATTCGTATTCAATTTCAAATAAGTAATATGACTTATGGTAAACGAGTGTTGAATGTATTTTATATTTATATAGTATTGGCATCTCACTGAAACGAAACTCAACATTAGCTATTAACTCTAACGTTAATTCATTCTAAGACATAAGTTATTGAATTTTAATTAAACACGTTGGAAACTGCAACCATAATCAATTCAGTTCTTAGAAACAGACATAACCGCTCAATACGAAGCCAATATATGCGAAGTGCAATTTATTATTCCTATAACACATTCAAATACTGTGAGTGTATTTCATAAACACTTTGTGCGTGTTGTTTTCAATTTTAAAAATATTTAAAATATTTTTTAAAGCATTTAAGCTTTGTATTTCCGATAATAATGATTAATATTATCATTTTAATATATTGCTATCTAATACCTTACTTTTTAAATATTTTTTTAGGTTATTATAAACTTCTTTCAAATACATTATTACAATTAAAGCTATGCTTAATCATTTATAAAATTTTTTCATTAAATCTCTCCATAAAATTAACAAGCAAAAGTTTTAATTAAATGTAAAAGAAAACAAACATAGAAAATATTTCTATTATGATTTCTTCATTTAATAAATATCCCCGATCATTTGAAAAGTCTAATATCACGACTTAACAACCCATATAAACGGTTTTTATATGTTTTTATATCACATCGTATATTAAAATGTTCACTTTCGCCTAAATAGCCCATAAAGCTTTCATGGAGCACAATGTATTGAGTGCACATTTAAAGAAACCATTGGAACAACGAAAAGAATATATATAAATCTCTCCAAGGACAGTCAAATATAATTTGAGGCTAATTTATGCATCCGAAAACCTGAAGTGGGGCACTGCGAAAACTGGTCTTTAAGTTGTGCACCCAAAACATGAATATTCATGTCTGATAGAAACACTTAGCCTTGGCAAATGTCTGAGCTCAAATGTTTCGCTCATTGTCAACAGACCAAAAAAAGGATACAAGGCAAACAAGTAAATCCTGTCGAGCTATGCAAAAAGCTATCAACCATAACCTTACCCGCCTAATGACTCCCACATGAGTACTCTGAAAATGACTTTTTGGTTCAACGCCTTTTCTTCTGATTTTGTTTCTTGTGCTTTCCTTTTCTGCACTTGTTTAAATATAACAACACAAAGGACAGTCAAAAGGATGGCTTAAATATGCGACATCAACAAAATATGAACAAAACATAGATGTATAAATATTGCCAAGCATTCGGTGTAAGCCAAAGTATTTTGCCCAATGTCACAAATATTGAAGACAGCTGGTGAAAGTGACTTATTGATTAACCCCTTCTCTGAGGTGTCTCTTTATTGAATAGAGATTTTTGGCAGTACATATTAAATGAAGACTAAATTCTTAGTTTGTATAATTTTCAATTTTATTAAAGTTTTAAGGTGCGAGTCCTGTCGAAGGCCATTATACTACTTCGTAATTAATTTGATACTAGCAATTTTAATAATTTAAAAATACGTTCCTTGTGATTTTAGTGTTTGCTTGCGAGTTAAAAATAAATCAGAACATATTTAAAAATAAAATATGTCATATTAAAATTCAAATGAATTATATTTGCGTCTTATTTAAATTCAAAATGAAAGTTTTTACTATTTTATATAATATTTTTATAAAACTAAGCATTTTTGTATCTAAATAAAAAACAGTTGGGTTAACCATGAACATGATTTATGCTTTAATTTTCTGTAAGTGTAGTGTAGTTAAGTCTTAAATAAGTGCTTAAGATATATAACTTGTGTGTTCTAATACTCGAACGGAACTTGTACAAATCCTTTGGAATATGAGCGAGGCTTTTAGTTGGCAATAAAGTTGTAACCACACAAGTGAATTCAAGGGTGCAGCTTTGTGAATATTTACCTGGAGCCAAGCCCAAAGCTCTTGCATGGCAGATACACAAATATGCGACGTTAACCGAAGCGCCAACATAAAGAAGCATTAAAACTTAAGGACAAGTTATGCAGACAGGACGAGCCCCCCAATAATAACACCGAAGTACAGTCACGCAAATGAACATGAATTGAAAAAGCAGACGTTCGGGTTGAATTTAGTTTTTGGGGTTGAGCTGAAAATAGGACACAACTTGCAGGGAGGAAGGCAGACAGTCTAAAGACCACGCCCATTTCCAACTATTTAAATGCTTATCTACTCCCCCGAGGCCAGACAGCTGCATTAATATTTCATGTTGGGCTTTTACTTAATTGATTCTGAAAAAAATCAACAAAAACTAAAACAAAGAAAAGGCCGAAAGCAACAATATTGTAATTTAATCTTAAACTTTATTTGCGATTTGTTGGCACGTGTACTTTATTTTTGTTGCTTTCTCTGTGTTTACTGAAATGCCAATGCTCCATTTGCATTGCGTTCAATTTAAATTAGGATACAAACGACAACAGCCTATTTGCCAGATTCGAACGTGATTCGCATTTTGGCCATGGCTTAAACAACGCGTTTCGTTTAACAAATCCAATTGCTGCATTAACAATCGAGCTGGATTTTCGGGAGGCTCTAATGCAATATGCAAATCTCCAAAAGATGACGATTTCTTGTTTAATAAATTAATTACGAAGGTAATAACGGACAGTACATTGAACCCAATTAAAATTGAGGTGATCATTTATGCGTATCAGAAATGCTCTTTGGAAGGTTTATGTTTAAATATTATCTTATATTTTTTCTTACTTTTGTAAGACTTCAAACATTGTAATCAAATTGCTTAACCAGTATATTGAAATGTTGTTTTATCTCTACACCTACATATATATTCAGAATTTTCAACCTCTTGCGTTGACACAAATCAGAATTGTTTTTCACATAAAAATCTTAATAAATTGGATTAAGTTTGCCCAAGTAAAAACACCCAAATACACGCCCGTGGGTAACTTTTTGTGCTTTTTCAAGACTCATTTGAATGCCAAACACATTGCAAGTTTGTTAACATATTATGCAGATGTAATATCCTACAATGGAATCGAATTAACTTGCCTAATTATCGTGAAAAATGGCTGCAAAGCCGTCATATACATATAAATGTTTAATATTACCTACAAGAGATTGTAAATAATCTTAATCTAAAGTCGGGGTTAAGACAATTGTTTCATAAATTGGGCATAAAAAATCGTATTAATGCTAATGACAGTTGATAAACTCAGGAGGCGCATGCTTGCTGTAGCAACTAAATTAAACTGAAGCAATTACAATAACTAATTGTACGACACTGTACATTCATTTCAAATGCGCTACTTACCACAGCGCAAATTCTGCTCCTCACTCACAGCTGGTTGCAGCCCATTAGTGTGGTCTTCCGAAATTTATAATTTGGTCACCCTTAAAAGTGGCAGCTCTTGTCACATTATCGATAACGATAGCATAAAATTTTATTGAATGTTAATATTTTTGGGGTGACCACACTAACACACTGTGCATTAAAAAATGAAATAGCCGCCATGGAGCAATGTAAGTAGCATTAATTTGTTTACAATTCGAATACACGCAATATTACTTTTTTAGCCGTCAATTCGAGCAACGCAATGTCTGACCTGGAACAAACAACATCACTGCTCAATCACAACGTGAGCTTCAATAGCACAATCGACATAACATTGGCAAAAAGTTCGCCGGCCGGCAAAACCAATACAACAGCAGATTTTTCTTTGCCAAATCTGAGTTTTAGTTTGACTGAAGAGGAACGTGTCAAGTTAAAGCACCACCAAACACCTGGAGATGGAAACTCAAATCAACGCACAGATCTATCCAATAGCCAAAGCTGTGCGGAAAGTATGAATTTCGAAGAGAGCGAGTTGGAAGAAAGTGAACGAGTTATAAATATTGACGACACAGTCGATGAATTAACGTCTTCAAACATACCACAGCCTGAACAGGCCGATCAATCGCAACAGGATCAAATCAGCAGTGTTACGGTGACGCCAGCAATAACATACTTTCAACAGCAGCTCATTGAGTTAGGCCGTCGCTGTTGGCCATCGACAGCAGCGTCGCAGAACTACACAAAGGGCTGTTACTGGTCGCCCGATGGCACTTGCCTTCTGCTGCCAGTGCATTTGGATGGAATGCATGTGATGGAACTTCCACTGGATCTTTACAATGCCGACAAAATCACAGTGGAACGCAGTCTGTCCAAAATGCAGTCGGCAGTTCATGTACCCGAGGGTGGCACCGTTTACGATTGTGTTTGGTATCCACAAATGAATAGTCAACAGCCCGACACCTGCTTGTGAGTAGACGTACTAATGAGTAAGCTATCGTTGCTATCGATGTAACATTTTTTGCTTTTTAGCTGGCTGGCAACACGACAACACGAACCCATCCACATGTGGGATGCATTCGATGGACGGCTTAGATGCACCTACAGCGGTTACGATGAAGTGGATGAAGTTGTGGCAGCTATATCGCTCGCCTTCTCACAGGATGGCCAAAAGATCTATGCCGGTTACAAGCGCTTCATTAAGATCTTCGACACGAGTCGCCCCGGTCGCAGCTACGATGAGTATGCAGTTAAGTTCGCTGTCTCCTGCATCGCTCAAACCTCTGAGCACCCGCACACGTTGACCTGTGGCAATTGGCGTGGCTACATCCAGCACTTTGATTTGCGCTGTTCACCCAAGCAGGGACCACTATTTACGCTAGGCGGTCATTCGGGTGGCATAACGCAGCTGAGCTATGCGAATAACACACGAGAATCAGGATCAGGAGGAGGCGCTGCAAACTGGCAGCTGTTTAGTGGGGCACGCAAGTGTCCCAAGTTGCTACAGTGGGATATGCGTAATTACAAGAAACCGCTGAGGGAGTTCCAGCGTTTCGTTAACACCAATCAACGCATTCAATTCGATTTAAGTCCAAATCCACACTCTTGGCTGGCCAGCGGCGATACGTCTGGTACTATAAATATATGGAATCTGGAACAAGAGGCTAATACAAAAGCATTACAGTTGCCGGTGCATGGTGACTGCTGCAATGGAATTAGTTTTCATCCCACTCTGCCCATTTTGGCTAGCAGTTCGGGTCAGTACCATTTTATAGGCAACGACGATCACGTGGATATGAACAATACAACGGTGCTGGATTGCTCTGAAGAGCAGCTGTTGGAGCAAAAGTCAGTTGTTGATTACGAGAATGCAGTTCTGCTGCTCTGGTGTGGCGACAGCAATGATAGTTAAAACTGTTGAACTTATTTTGTTGAGACTTACAACCTTTTTAGAATTTAAGTCTTATAGTGGGAACTTTATTTTTGACAGCACTGTGTCAGCTGTAATGTAAAATTAAACAATTCTGTTAAATCAGCGGTCGGGGAACTTTTTTGATCATTACCCCAAAATATTTTTATTAAAGTTGATATTACCCCATAGCGATTCCTCGACCGCTGTTGTGTGGAAACAAATAAGGTTGATGCATTGGCTAAATTACCCTCTAAAAATAATTAAAAAAAGTACACATACTTTTAGGCAGATCGCTTATTCTTTCATATTTAAAAGGGAAAAAAATCATTGCATACGACAAGGCCGTAAACGGCAAAAAGGACATTAGATTTTAAGCCATAACTTGATCATTTCCTTAAAGATCTTCAAGGAAAGTACATTTTTGAACTCACAGCAACAAGATCTATCGATTTGCTTATAAAAATCTCCAGGATTCACGAAAAAAAATGTTCGAAAAATTTTACAAGGGGTAGGTCAGAAAAAATTTAAAAAATTACAAAATCGTCTATAACTCGGCTATTTTAAGGACTATCCGGATGTCCTTTGGACCACTGGAAGGCCTAGGCACACCAGTACTAGCAAAGTAGTTCAAAGGACGATAGTCCTTCAAACAGCTGAAATAAAAGGATATATGTTTAAAACAGAAAATTGGTTATAACTCCGCCAAATCATAAAGGATTCAAACGTGTCCTATGTTAGACATTTTGTTTTGACCAGGGCTACCAACTGGCCAAAGGACATTCAAATCGTCCTTGTAGTTTCCGAGAAAACTGCACTTTTATGGGTTTTTCTTATATTTGTTTGGCCCTAGAGTGAAATTTTTACAAGTGTTTTGTTCTTAGATGACCCCATTATCCTTGAATGCAGTTCGAAAGAGGTTTTCAATGCAGATCCAACGCACCATGGTTTTTGAAAATCCGTAAAGTTTTGGCCGACTTATACTTATATATAAATTTTCGGCAAAAAGGACATTAGATTTTAGGCCATAACTTCAACATTTCCTTAAGGATCTCTAAGGAAAATACATTTTTGAGCTCACAGCAACAAAATCTATCGATTTGCTTATAAGGATCTCCAGGATTCACGAAAAAAAATGTTCGAAAAATTTTACAGGGGGTAGGTCAGAAAAAATTTTAAAAATTACAAAATCGTCTATAACTCGGCTATTTTAAGGACTATCCGGATGTCCTTTGGACCACAGGAAGGCCTAGGCCCACCGATACGAGCAAAGTAGTTCAAAGGACGATAGTCCTTCAAACAGCTGAAATAAAAGGATATATGTTTAAAACAGAAAATTGGTTATAACTCCGCCAAATCATAAAGGATTCAAACGTGTCCTATGTCAGACATTTTGTTTTGACCAGGGCTACCAACTGGCCAAAGGACATTCAAATCGTCCTTGTGGTTTCCGAGAAAACTGCACTTTTATGGGTTTTTCTTATTTTCGCTCGGCCGTAGAGTGAAATTTTTACAAGTGTTTTTTTTCTTAGATGACCCCATAATCCTTGAATGCAGTTCGATAGAGTTGGTCCTTGAAACTCTTACGCAACATGTCCTTTGAAAATCCGTAAGGACATAAGTGGCTTAGGACTATTTAAAAAAAAATTCCACAAATTTTAGGTCAAAATTCGCCAATATCATTAAGGATCCATCGGTTTTGCAGTTAAAGATGGTTGCGATTCCCACCCAACAAAGGAAAAATAAGATATTTTTGTATTGCTCGTACCGTTAAAGATCGTATTTATTTACCTCAAAAACCAAAAAATTTAATAAAAAAGGTAATAAAGGTAATTTACCCCGGTTCCCCGACCACTGTGTTAAATGTACAGATAAATGTTATGCAAGGCTAAAACTCTTGATTAAATGAAAAAATTAAGTCATTTATTACCAATTATAAATATTTCATTTATTTTATTTACGCATTATTATACATTCATTATTCGAATTTCACTTATCGTCATTTATTTAGTACGTAAAATTATTTGTTTTTTTAAATAATCCGTGAACACAAAAGAAACGTTTGCATAGGCTGCTATTTTTTTTCGAAAGAGAATATTTTAAGTTTGTAATGCGACAAAAATCAAGAACACAAAACATAACCGCACTATATATTCTCATACAAAAAGTTTGTTGTTTTGTTTCGTTGGTTATTGGTGTTGATTATACATTAATATATAGTAGTATATATATCATAAATTGAGTACATATCGAAGCGTTTTAATCAATTGAATTGATTTTTGTTTTTTGTTTTGCATTTAGTTTTTCTCGTTTGAATAGGCTTAAAGTGTTTATGTGTCGGGATTTGTGGGGCTGTGCGTGTTAGTTGTTTTTTTTTTCAGCTGTATTATGTATGCATTTATATATGTATTTATATATATTTAGTAGCCATAGTTAAGTTACGGAAATAGTACACATTTATAACTGTTTATGTTAATTTAAATTTAAGCTAATTCTCAGCGCCATTTTTATTGCACTTTTTGCAAATAAATCGGAAAACGAGTTGCAAAAATTTGCCTAAAAATTCATAATTATAAATTTCCCGCCCCGTTATTCCCAATAAATTTCATTTAAACCATTTTTAAGACCGAATTTTCAGCTTCTTCAACTTCTTTCTAAATACAACTTGACGTTAGACAAAATATGAATTTTTTAATATTATGTATCTCAATTTCTATAATATAGAAATATATATATATGTATGTATATTAATGCCTAAAGTGTTTATATTGTTTTTGTGTTTTGTGTAAATGAAACAAAAATGTTGTGTTTTGTTTTACTTTGTATTGGATTTTTATTGAGTTTTTTTTTTTGTGTTTTTGTTTTTTTTTGTATATAAGCATTTCTTATGTATTTTTTCTGTTTGACATTTATTATATAGATAGAAAATGCGAACTTATTCAAAAATGTTATGTATGTTTAATTAATGTCCAGCTTGCTACTGCGCATAATGTTGATAAAATAAGGTTAATGTTAAATTATACAGTTGGGTATGTTTAAATAATATTTTTGATATACAATTATAATTTTTCATATTCTTTATTTTGTTTTTATTTTCGAAGCAATGCATACGATAACGAGACAGGCAATTACAATTTGAAAAACATGTATGGCATATTTATATATTTTGTTGCAGTTGCTCTGCAAATCAATTGGAAAAATACATTTGATATAAGTAAGCATTGCAAAAATCAAATCTTGATTCAGTATTTAAAACTTTAAAATTATAATTAAACAAAAAATTCAAAATAGAAATTTCATTCCAAAATAAAATGATGAATTCGTAAGATCTTAATTTTTAAATGTTTTTTGCTCTTTGTTTTTCATTTGCATTTTGTTAGTTTGTAAATATGCTTAATGTATCTCGTATTAATTTGCAGAATGCATTCGCTTTTGTAGTATAGTGTTAAGTTGATCTGTTTATATGGCTTTTGCATTTTTTTTTTGTGGTGTTTCTTGTTGCCTGGCGCTGCCTTTGCTCAGCAGAAATGTTTTTGTTTTGTTTCGTATAATACTTGAAATTTTTGAAGCAAATCCGTATTTGTTGCTGCTCTTAAAGGGTTCTTGCTTAAATATGTGTGTGTGTGTTTTAGTTGTTGTCGTATGCTGAATGGTGTGTGTGTGGGTGTGTGTTTATGTGTATGTGTGTGTTGCAGCCGCCGCTGTGCGTTTTAAAGAGAACGCTCCACGTGCCCCATTCTCAACGGCAACGGCAATTTTCCCCAACAGCTTCTTCATTTAACCCGACGAGGCAATGGGACTTTGCTGACCATCCACATCCTGGGTCTGGGCCTTATTTTGACGCACAACTTCAGCGCGACGTTCCTGCAACAGAGACAAACATTAGAAATAGTTTTGTTAAATGAATGGTCTTGGAAACTTGCTACAATTCAAGTTGCAGGCAAATGATACGAAACTAAGCAAATAAGCAAATACTTATAATTTGTTTTGTTTTTTTGTGGAAGAGTGGAGAAGGAGTGAGAAGAAGAGTAAATGGTAAATGGGGGGGTTTGGTGGACCTACAAGTTTTTGAACTTTCTCAATTTTCTTGAGCAATTCCTTTTCGCGATTCTGCTCGGCGGTGTACAATTTGTTTTCAATAATGCGCGCTTTCTCCTCAAGCTTTTGATTTTCCAATTGATTGTTCTGCGATTTGATTTCAGCAATTTTGGTTGTGTTCTAAATGGCATCGAAAGAAAATAAATGACAAAAATAAACCAACAAATTATATTGATGGATTTTAAATTAAAACACTTAGTCAACACACACACACACACGTGACACATATAGAAGAGGTTTTAAAATCACTTTTATTACGCAAAATAAAGTAGATATCAAAAAGAATGGTTAGTTTATTGAAAAAAGAAGTGGGTTTTGGTGAAAAGAAACCTATAAATGTGTGAGGAATACATTTTAGAGACAATAATATATATATAGGTAGAGTGTTTTTGAAAGATAATTGCAGAAAGCTAAGAACAATATAAAAGCTACAAGAAACAACAATTAACGACATACAATACAAGTCAAATATTACAAATACTGCTATGAAACATTTGGAACAAAACTCACATGCTCCTTGAGGCGATCCAACATTTTCTTGATGTTCTCATCACGCAAAGCCTGAGCGGTCTTTAGTTTCTCCTCAATGGCCTTTTGCTCGTTGGCCTTTTGCTGCTCCAAAGTCTCGCGCGTTTTCTCAATCTCCTGGGCATGAATCTGTAAACGATTAAAGAGTTATTTGGTTTTCTTTTTATATTAATCAATGTTTGTCGCACCTTTAGCTTTTCCTTCATGTCACTAATGATGGCCTCACGCTTCTCCACATGATGCTCCATTTTGGTCTCCAGCTGCTCCTTGGTCTGAGTAATGAACTCATTGGTAATCTCATCCTTTTTGCGTGTGGCCTCCTCAACCTTGGCCAGCTTAATCGAAATCTCGGCCATCTTACGGGCCTCCAAGGACTGTAACAATAACAAGATAAAAGTTCACAATCAATCGATTTTTCTTATGCAATTGACGTTACTTACAACGCGACGCTCCTCGGCTGCTTTAAGCTTCTGCTCAATTTCCTCGACGCTGACATTTTTGCCCGGGGTAACGGGACGCTTGGGCACGGCCACATTGGGTGCCGGTTCAGCCAAAATGACCTCATAGCTAAGACCGCCGCGCGACTTCTCCTGGCAACGGATCTCAGTAGCTGCAATAATCAAAAAGAGGAAAAGACCCCGTCAGTAATTCAATATTTGTGCATTTATTTGGCAAACAGGGTTCGCTTGCTATATATATACTATATATGTATGTACCATGTTAACAACTTATATATTTATAGTTTGGGGTTACCAAGCCACCCTTAAGTTTCGACACAGTTTGACTTCTTTTTTGTTTTGCCGAAAAGTAACAAAAGAACAGCATTCGGTATTGTGGCAAAGTAATGGAACTCGTGCAACCAAGTAAACATTAACATTAACCAACTAACATAATGAAATTTTTCCTCATTTTGACCACTACTTGGTAGAACTTCAAAGATTTCTGTATAATATTCCGATGCACTCCAATACACAAATGGAATAAAGATGCAGTTAAATTCGCAGAAGTTATCATATATATATATATGTATATAGTTTCAGCTTTGCGCACACTTGCATTAACTTTTGCTGCCATCTTTTTTCGTGGTTTGTGTTTCTTTTTTGTTGCACTCTTTTCAATTGCGAGCTTTTGATTAATGTGCAACACGTTCCGCGCTGCATTCACCATTGCATTTTCACACTTTTCATGCGGTCATACATCATACACACACAAACGCTGAGAATGACGGGCCGAGGCACAGTTTGTGCCACAAGAACAAACACAGAGAATCAACAATAAATTCCTGTGTACAATTATGATATTAAATGCAGCGGAAAATCCATTGCACAGCTGTGCATTAAATGGAATTGCTCGCAAATCTAAATACTTCCATAGAAAATATGAAAAGTTGAATTTTTTTTAAAGAGAAAACTAAGCTTTATATCTGAAAAGCATTTTAGAAAACCGAGCCACATATTATTTACCCTTCTAAAAAAAATAAGAAATACAAAAATATACAATCCTAAACACATAAACACTTAGAAATTGCAAATCTAAGCAAAATTGAACGTAGCCACAAGAAAAAAATTCAACCCCGAATGAAAACGGAAGGCTAGTAAGAAAAAAAATAAATAAACACAGGCAAAGTTGCTTGGCGATCAAATGAAGTAGAAAATTTGTTGTCAAAACACCAGCGTAGGAGGGGTGTGACTAGAGGAGTGCTGTACGCAGAGGCAAGGCGAGGGCAATTGTATATTGATGTTGTATTTTGTATCGTCTTGCTACCTGTCTGTCCGATTGTCAATATATCCAGCTATTGTCCAGCTTGCGTCTAATGCTGTTGACACATAATTTGCCATTATTAGAGAGAGAGAGAGGCAGAGTCAAATACAAATTGGTTTGGGTTTCAGTTTCGTTTTCAGAATTTGTTTCCGTTTCGATTAGGGCTTAGATACGGTTTTTGCGGCTTTCAAGCTATGATTGAGCAGAAAATTAACTCTCAGCAGCAGGTGAAACATACCCAAAGGTGAACCACAAGTGGGTTAAAAGCATTTGACCATCGGCTCAAATGCTTTACACTTAAATGATTTGCATTTGACTTGCAGATATACGCAACCCTTTCTTAATACTCTGCAAAGGGTATATTAAAGAGTGCTGACGTATGTAACATTTAGTAAAATTTATTTCCAAAGGTTAAAGGTATATTTAATTTGTTTCTTTGAACAATTCAAATGTTATTGTACTATTAATATTACAGATTTTATCGCTTTTTAATATTCACTGTTGAGGTCATAAAATATTTTCGTTACATTAAAAGAATAAAAGATTTAAATGTCATCTGTAAGCTCCAAAAAGTGCATGATAATTTTAGCAGCCCTGGCAATAAGCTGAACAGATAAGAAGTACAGTCAACTCCAATTTTGATTTCAACGCCAAAGGATGTCTGCTAGTTGGACAATTTGAGAAATAACTATTGAACGTGTGCTGTGGGCAAGCAAATAATTTGTATAAGTGCCACACAGCGAGCCTGGCTTGCCGTCATTTAAGCTACAGATATCTGAGCAATCAGGCTAAAACACAATTTACTCACGTTTCTTTGGGTTATTCATTTGATACAATATGTCAACATAGTCAGCGGCATCTGGATGCTTGACATGATTGGCAATCACATGATACTGCAAATCCTTAGATGTGAAGCCGACAATATCGCAAATGCCACACTTGTAACTTTGTGGCGCATCGCCATTAACAAGCTCCTCGCCATAGAAATACAGTTGGAAATACGCCTGACTGTAGATGGCCTTCATGGGATGATAGCGTTTATGCGGACCGAAAGGAATATTCTTGCCCTCTTTAAAGCAAGTGTTGCAATAGGTAACGGGATCACCGCAAACGACGCACTCGTAGCGATGATTGAATGCGCCACGTGATTTGCAGCCAAGACACTTGAAGTGTTCGTCAATATCGGCCATTGTTGTCATTATTGATCAAATAATAAAAGATGTTTTGGAAAATATTACGATTTTTGCTTCTTGTTTGCTGTACACTATCTTTTTTTTGTATGTATTTTATTTTTGTTTTTGAATTTTACATTTACGCTTCGTCAGTTGCGAGCACAATCTGAATAGTGAACAGCAAAACGGAAAGCATGCAAACTTTACGTCCAAAAAGCACTGCCAACTTGTTTCAAAAAAAAAACATCGATCTACAAATATCAGTTTGGTGGGAAAAAAAAAACCTTGATATGTAAATATATTTCTGTGTGGCATACTTTATGCTACTATCATATAAAAATTATTCGAATTATAGGATAAGAAGATTATAATTTATTTTTCAGCTGTTTTTTAGGTCGTTTTAATCACTAACTTTTGCCATTTGCAACATTGCGATTATACAGTGCTGTAAAACAGCGATGGACAGGTTATGGCTTCAGTGTTGCCATTTCGGCTCTTTTTCCCACCAGATCAGGCTTCTTTTTAAGTCAAATTGTGGTAAAAATTTGAAAACAGTGGAACAACAAGCAACAATTATAAATGTGGGAATAACTACAACCCTTGACACACAGATTTTCAAGACCGTGAAAGTTATCGATTATATGAAAAAAAAAACATATTCTGACATATGAATTTAGTAAGTGCTATGGCTTAGGAGAGGTTACAATATTGGCTAAGAGGTTATTTTTCAAATATGGAGTTTTTAGCTTTTTTATTTTATGACGATTCTTGGAGTTCCGAAAACTCTCAAAAAATTATAAAATCATATTTTAGCCACAAGAATTATTTATTATCTTGGTTATTCCGACTTTGTTCGTTGATGCAAAGTTTATATAATTAATTATAGGCTGAAGGCTGAAATTAATAGCATTTTCCGATGTCAGCTTCATTTTAACTTTATAATCACCAAAAACAGCTTTTTTTCTTGCTAAGGTTCGTTAGTAATGAACACAAAGATTGCATAAACCGCTTAAGAATCCCTTTAAGACCACCAAAATAATATCAATAATAATAATATAATACTAAAAGAACAAAATATATTCATGATTTGTTGTTAATAAGCCAATTGAGTGGCGTTCGTTTAATTTAATGAAAACCGTTTTGTGTTTCTATGGTTAGTATAGTTAAATCTGAAGTCTGTTTGTTGCTTGTAATTTCTCTGAAATATACACAGTTGATTTCTGTATTTGTTAATCTTTTTATATGAAAGCTTCATTCACTGAATCATCAGACAAATTATCATCGTAATCATCAAGATCAATTTCTATTACATCGTTCTCAGCGCTATCGCCCTCACTTTCACCAAGTGCGGCTTGGCCAACTGCTCCTGCTGCTTCCACATTCAGTTCATCTAAGGAACGATCCTGGTAGATGATTTCACCTGTAGTATCGTTTTCGGAATCATCTGAAACTATGACCTCAAAGAGCGGTTCGCTTAGTTCAACCAAGGAACGATCAGGAGAGACGATTCCACCTTCAATATCGATTGCGAATTCATCGTAATCTATGGCCGCAATGGGCGGTTCGCGTGGTTCACGATTCGGCGGCAATATCGGCTTAGCATTAAGCATAACTTCATCCATCGATTGCTTCTTAATCAACATCCGACTGGCTGTTAATTCATCTAGCCATTTCTTGTACCGAATGAGACCCCGATAGAAACGTTCCAAAGCGCCATCTGGTGGCGGTGTAGTATTTGGCTTTGCCTCTTTTATAGTTTGATTGATGCGATTGTTGGCCTTTGGATACGGGGGAGCTGGCTGCAGTGTAACCTCACTCAGCTGCTCCTCAGCGAGCATGGAGCACAGTATGGCCTCGATAAAAGGTCCGCGATTGGTTTGCTGCGGATTGGTTGGCTCCTTCGCAAGTGACGAAAACTTTGCACATAGAAATCTATGCGAGTTATCTTCGTTATTTGGCTTGTTTTGTTTTTTTATGTCCTTCTTCTCTTTCGGCTTATTGTTGTTTGTGTTAACGTTGTTGTTGTTGTTGTAGTTGTTCATAGCAACTTGTTCTGCATTGGCAATACCACGAATAATATCCGCATAGGTAAGATTGCTAAGCCCATGAAAGCCAGAACCAGCATGCTGACGCAGCCGCAACCGCAGCCGTTGCTGCTCCGTTAAAGTGTTGTTGCCATCAGCCGAAAAGCGTGGACTCTGCGCTTGCGATTGTGCAGCAGTCGATTGTTTGGGGTAATGTGAACGCAATGCCGACGGTGGCAACTCATACAAACGACCCGTTTTACGCAAATGTGCAAATTGTGCATACTGATGATCCTGCACCCGCAACATGGCATACGAATCGGCGTTAGGTGCACCCGAATTCTGCAAATCCTCGAGCATATTTTCAATGTTCATGCGATTACGGCGAAATGCGCTACGCATATGGGGCAGCTGCGATGGTGCATTCCAATCAGATGGTTTGTTGCTTACAGCTCGAAGGGCCATGGCTGAGGTCAACATTTCTGCATACGCATCGAAATCCTTGTGCGCCGAATGCGAAAAGTGTATGTGAACATTTAATGAATTGAGATCGAATCCATGCGTTTCGCAAAAGGCACACTTGTAGCTCTGCGGCACATTGTGAAAGGAATACGGTTCGCCGCCATAGTAGATCTCGTATTCGGCGCGTGTATAAAACACATCCAATGGATGATAGTATTCGTGGCCGGGCATTGTTGGAAATTCGCCCGAGTCAAAGCAGCTACCACAGAGCTGATAATGGCTACACCTCCAACAGGCATAACGACGACCGGCAAACGAGGTTGCCTGACACTTGCAACACGTATAGCCCATATGGCGATCCGTGGGATTAGGTCTAGATTTAAACGGCATCATGAAGTCTAAAAGTGAAATGTTTGTCATTACATCAAAGTATGTATTTGATGGTTGGTGCATAAAAAACGTGACAATAGCGAAGAATTAATTAATTTATTTTGGGTATCAATTTAAGAGTAAAATTTTTATACCTTGAACCCAAGGCAGAAGAAAACACTAAACAAAATAATGACAATCTGTGAAATTTTTACTAAAATCGATTGAGAAACGCCGGAGATATGGCTAAGTGTAGAGTAAGCAGTATGCGCGTACACACACACATACATACACAAGTGAACGACAAGTACACGACTAGAGCCTTCTTGTTTTATTTGATGCAATGACTTGCATAAAACGTTTTGTGATTGCAAGCTCTGTTGCGCTTGTTTCTTAGAAATTTGTGTGCTTTGACCGAATTCAGTTGTAACTGCCACACATTATAGTGTAATATTACTTATATAAATATAAAGAAATAAGTCACGCCATAGCAAGGGTGTGAAAAATTGAGCTAACCTTAAAAATTTGACGAGCATGTGTAGGTAGAACTTTCGAGCAATATGAATATAGAAAACTTTAATTTGCTATTTGTTACACATTTTTAATGCACCACTTAATCAAACTTACCTGCAAATATTAATCGAAATTAGAACGTCAACTTAATAATTTGTCAATTGCTTTCGTATTTGTCGCTGAACGGCTCGACACAAGCTGCGTTCGCCTCAACAGCTGAAACACACAAAGCGCACAATACGTTCCACAATTTGCACTGAAATTGCACTGAAATCCACAAGCGCCTTGCGCAGCCCTGCCAACTTGTATGACAGACAGACAAACCGAACAGAGTGAGAGAAGGAAATGAAGGTGCGTGTTGGACTGCTTTCAGCAATGTTATTGAATTTTAAAGTAATTTTAGCTTTTGCTTTCACAAATTATTGAATTTACATCGAGCTCAAGAAGATATGTGAAATAAATATGAAACTCATGTTTGCAGCCGTTCAGTTTGTATTATAAAAAAGGCCTACTATGCAGAAAAGTTTCGCCTCGCATGTTATATAAAATGTTGGGACATGTCTGTGTGTTAACATTATTTATCGATAACAATCACTCGGTAGAAAAGTTAGCTTATGTAATTTGTTATTACAAACAATTTAAGATAAGCTTCTAATTATGTGGATTAGGCTACCATAGTCACCATTATTATGGCCAGTAAGGCTGGCAGCCTGCGGCACGTCCACTGGCAACGTTTCACACACATAAGCACACACAAACATTTACATATGGTGGTAGAGAAGTAAAGCTAAAAACTCGCATTAACATAGTAAGCATCATTATAGAAATTTAAAGCAGCGTATAATGCAGCTACAAAGTTGACCTCAATTAAAATAATTTTGCCATTTTTTCGAGAGTTTTGCCAACTTGCATTATATACATTACATACCATATAAACATACATATGTGTGAGTTCTGTATAAGAGCCGTTGACATTTCACGCTTTTAATTAAAAATGCCGTTGGCAATAGAGTTGGAAGAAGAAGAAGAAGCAGATGGAAAACAGAAAAGGCGACCCTAACAATTTGTGTTAAATGCAGCTTAGAAATTGTGCTATAAATTTCCAAATGATTTTAATTGAAATCATTTCACAAAGTGTTGATGACATGATTTACATTAATTACACACATATAAAACACATTCACTCACACACAAACACACACACACGCACACGCACATATAGAGACACAAAGACCTTTCAGATTTGGCCTCAAGCATTAGGATGCGCCCCCAAAAATCTGCTTATTACAGCCGATGCGATTTGTCAGCCTCTCAAAAAAGGGGTCAAGGGACATAATGCCGAGAGGTAAACCCAACTGTCTACCCCACACGGTGGGGAAGTGGGAGGAGTCGGGTGCGGGAACGATGTGTTCGTGCCCTCTGCAAAAAGCCAAAAAGGGCCGACACAAATACACAAATTAAGCCATGTTCAGAGATACTCAATTACATCCACTCGAAATGGAAAAAACACATACGTATCTCCCAAACTCTGCGCCAAAAACGATTAAATGACTTTGCATGCGCTGTGTTAATACCCTGTAGTTTGAACTTTTGTACATAAATTATTATTTTGTAACCTATATTAAGGTTAGCTGTATATCTTAAAATACATATATTTGTAGTAAGCTTTTACTTAATACCTGGACAGATTTTTATCAATAAAAAAATTATTATTATTATTAAGAAATCAGTCTACTCCTTTAAATATTTACTAATATCTGTACTATTTATGTTTGTTTGGTTCAGGCATGGTAAACAGTTGCACAAAATGTTTATTTACCAGCCAGCTTTTATTTGCGTAATGTTTACGTGCTTAAAACAATTTGATGACGTTAATAAATAAATAAATAAAAATGGTACAGATGAGTTTATTTAAAGTTTTTTTTTATATATACCCTCTTGATAAAAAATCAATTTGCTAGATTTTTTTTTTTAGATCTTGATTTTTAATTATACAAAAAAATTGTGCAGAGCAATGTAATTTTTGATTGTTGTTATTATGCAAAGCAATTTAGAACCAAATGTATTTCGAATAAGGAATATTTGAAAGCGTAAAGTAATTTACAGAATTGGAAAAACTTTGACTTTAGAAAACTTTTTGTTCTAATGCTCAACTGAAACAATTAGCTAAGTAGTTTTCTACATTATAGCTGCAGAGCCAAATGCACAATTGAGAAAGTTGCGTAATAATCAAAAAAGGGAAAAAGTTTTTGTTTTTGCAGCATTTAAGCACTTAGCTTAGTGCTTACTGATATGTGTGACAGAATTACTGCAAGATTAAAATGCCATATTTTGATTAAACTTCGTGTATGAAAAAAGATGCAAGTTTGAAACTCCATTGTAAGAGTTAATGTGTTTGCTTTACTAACTTAAAACTAAAAGTGCTTTACGAAATGAGGTTTTTGCCACTGCGTGCAGTGTGTACACATCTGGCAAATAAGAAGGAAATTAAAATAAATATAATTATTACAGAAAATATGCTTGCTAAGAATGCAGCAAAAAACTTTGCGTTTAACAAGTGTAAAAGCATTTTGCAATAATTATCACTGAGCAGAGCTGAAACAGAAGCAAAAGTATGAAGTAAAAAGGAATCGTCTCCAAAAAGTACATATAAAATTTTTCAAGACTTCTTTTTCTATGGAAATATTCATAAGTGATTGCTTAATATTCATTGAAGCATTTAATTTACACTTAAATACATTATTTAGCGGTGTAAATGGTGGCCCTTTCAAGGGAAAGATTTGTTGAACACATGTTACTTTAAGGGGAGGCGCATTGGGCGTGGCTTTGCCTGCCATGCGAATGTCAGTTAATTCTCAATTCTCTTGCGAGACAATTTTGCATTGCCAAATTAAATTTAAAAGCTGTTTTTAGAGACAGAGCTGCCACCCTTTTAACAGAACTGTCTGCCATTAAAAATTGTACAGCATAAAAAAAAGGATAACGGTTAATTTGGCAGCCCCGGGGGACACATTCACGGCCAGACACATTAGGGTGTTAAATTTGTCTTACAACAAAAAATATTTTTCATCTCGCTTACTTACGATTTAAATTGATGGCCACCATTTTGAGAATAGGGTTGCGAAATACACTGCAAACTCACAAATAACTCGCTACAAAATATTTCAAATATGTACTTCTCTTTTTAGTGGAATTCGCGACGCTGTTGACGCGTAGAAATTCGCTAACCAACTGAACTGAGTAAACGACTGACTGACTGAGTTGACTGTGGCCCAAAGCAAGTGACAAAAAATGCAGCCAGAATGTTTTAGCCAGGACACAAGCATAGTTATGGACTGCTGGCCATGTAGTTTTCAATTCGTGTCGCATACTTTGCCAAAAGAGCTAACGACGACATTTTTTGTTGCTGCTTTTTTTTTCTGTTAGAAAAAGTTGCCGGCGACATTCGTCTGCCTGCCTAATTGCTTGGGCGGAGGAAGCCCAGTTGATCGATTTCCCCAAAACAGCTGATGAGTCAGCCGGATTTTGAGTGAAAAGAAAAATCTGCAGTCATCAGTTGACCAATTGAGTGAAGTGAACAAAAGATTAAGTTAAGACATATATGACCATACAAATCGAGTTAATAGAAAGTTAATAGAACATACAAGAAATCTAAATATTTTCTAACGACGTGAACATATTTAAATTATTAAATTCTATGAATTACTATGTATGTTAAATGTTTAATTGCGACAATCCCTCGAAGAAAACGTCTCAATGAATGTCTATGAAATATTATAAAAAAAATCTTAAGCCTAAAGTAATTTATGTTATAGAAATATTTAAGAACTGTTCTTTTATATAACTGAACGAACCATTCCTAAAATTATTTTACGATGTGGTTTCTTCTCTTTTAACATATAAAATATTATTCAAATCAACCTAAACTTAAATAAACAATGTTTAAATATTTAAAAATAAGTAAAAGATGAACCCGATTATTAAAAATATTATAGCTTAGAAATAAATACAGTTTTTCAGAAAACTCTTTGTGATAATTGAAAAAGCCTTCAAGAGGAAAAATAAAATATCAAATATTTAAAATCGTAAACTTCTTAGAAATAAGAATGTAAATTTAAATACCATGCCCCAACGATTCACAAAGTCGCCTGCGTCTAAGTTAGCAATTTCTCTTGCCACTTTTATCTTGCCTCATACGTGACTTGCAGCCACTTGGCATTGATTGGTCTCATCGTCGGGCAAACGTTTCTTAAACTCTTACTGCATAATGGTTAAAAAAAAAATGGCAAGCTCTACAACAAACACACTCACAAACGGCAAGTTAGGCAAAAGGGTGGACAAGGACCAAAAAAAAAAGTCCGGCTGTAAACAGCACTAAAGCTGCAAAGCCAAAAAAAGTCATTGCATACGACAAGGCGACAGAGCAGCTGTAGTCGAAATTTTGTTGTTGTGCCAGTTTCTAGCTGTCGTTTTCAGTTTTCTTGCTGTGGTTTTTGTTGGTGGTATTTTAATGGATTTGGTGCCGCGTTGAGTGGCTTTTTCCGAGTCGAAACATGAACAATGATGATTCATTGCAAAGGCTTTCGCCTGCAGCATTCAAGGGTTTTTCTTCATTCGCGTTTTTGCAGACAAATTATCAAACAAATAGTTGACAAGGACTTACCTGAAAAGAGAGTAAGAAACAATGCAAAGCTATTAGTGAATGGATCTTGATTATGAAGTAGAGTAAAGGCAGGATAAATTGAAAACTTAAAATTGTTTTTAAGTACATTATAATTTAAGAAAACATTCGATATAGATTAAGTTCAATATAAATAGCTAAAGTACAGTAGGAAACCATTTAAAAATGAATTTTCAGCACAGCTGTCTAGCAAACTTCATCTCTCTCTCTCTCTCTTTGCTTCTCTTCTTACAAGTATTTTAGCTTGTGCATAAGTGAGTGCTGTTAGTTTGTGCCAGATAGTATGGCAAAAGTTTTCACCAATGTAACGCCTCAAAGAATGCGGCGCGTTAGATAAGAAAGCAGCCGCGACAGTGCCAAAAAAATGAAAATGCATCGCACAATAAGAAATTCCCTAAAAAAAAATCTGGTACTTGTTGTTAGTGTCTGTTGGAGAAAAGTTACTCAAGATGCTCAAGACAGGACATTGTTTGAAAAAGTTGTAGCGCACTCCTCAACACGAGCACTAGGCAGGATGCTACTTCAGGGAAAACTTCTTGTTTGCAAAAAAAAAGCAGATAAAAAAGTTTAAAAAATGATTTGTTAGGTTTTTAAGGTGCAACCCGGAACTAAGTTTGCTTTAATTAATCATCAGTTAGATTAATGATTATATAATTTTGAAAACATTAAAACTAACAAGCATTTATCATGTGACTTGACAAAAAGCAAGTGAACAGGTTGCGAAATCTCTCTCTCTCTCTCGCTCTATCTCTCTCTCGTGAGATAAAAACTAAGTAGTTAGTAACAATAAATAACTGACAAAGGAGCACTTGTACTTATTATTAAAACTGACACAACAACATATGTCTACAATATATAGCTTCTTCGCAAGCCATTATTCATCTTTCGTAGTGCTTGTCTAGTTTCTCGGCTATTGCATAACCAAATGCCGTCTGCACGTGCAGCTAATCGACTGCTTTCTTTACCATTCCATTCGCTTGCTTCTAGCTGCTATCCGTATCCAACTGTGCGCGACGTCGCCAAATGAAGCCTGGCTGGCGCCTGGTGCCTTGGCCCAGACTGCAAAGAATAATGCCCTCCAATACCAGCCTGCCTATATAGTCAAAACATACCTATATACTATATACATATATATATATATAGTAAGTATATACGGTAGTTAAGTTAGTAGCCTGTTCAGGTATCGCATTGCAACAACTGCAAATGACGCAGTGACGTGTTTCGGTTTTCATGCTTTTTTGCAATAGGGTTAAAACAATCAGTCGACTAACTTGAAATGGCCTTAAATATAGGTATGTAGCGTTCGAAGTCGTGCAGTTTATCACCTTGGGAATGCGGCTAACTGACGTACGTTGCCGGCCAGGCTTAAACACATATCAAATTATTTTGTATGTGTTGCAAAGGCTACTGCACTATTGATTTTTCTTCTTCTCTGTTTTATGGTTGTTTTTTTTTATCGCCAGAGTTGCCGTTTGTTCGGCTATTTGCGAGGCCATTTCGTATTAGCATAAGTCAATAAACTTTTGGCAAAGTTAAATGCTTTAACAGCACACTACATATACTATAATAAAAGCTAGCAAGTCTAATGATGATTACAAAATAATGATACCTACAATTTTTTTACAATTATGAACATTTTATATGCATGTTCTAAACAAACGTTAAGAGAAAAAAATAATGATAGAGGTTTATCAAGAGAAAAAAGGCTTGGTCCATAAATTCTTTCCTTTCATTTCGGGCATTACAATATTTTATAATCTGAAATGGATTCATTAAGTTAAACTCTTTAGTTTCTTAAGTTTTAAATACATCAAATAAATCTTCAAAGTTAAGTAAACTACAAACTATCAATAACATTCTTTTTTCTTATTATTAAAACTTGTCACGATTTCAAATAAAATGGTTTTATTATCAGTTCTACTTTTACTAGTAATAGTAAACAGTCAGTTTGTAAATTATCTAAATCAAAATGTAAAATAAATCTTATCATTGTTGGCATTGTTACTCTTTCTTTACTATACAATTACTATTAGCTCCCACACATTTCCTACATTTCTCTTCAGCTCCAAAACATTATGTATATATATATATACATAAACCCTTAGGCCCCCTTTTTGTCACAATATACACTTAAGGCTAAATTCGCAACAATTCTTTAGTTCTTTATTGTTTTTTTTTGCTTTATGCCAATCCCAAGCCGGCGACACATTCAACAGCAAATTACGTTTCTATTCTTAACGCGTCGCTCAAAAGCGACACACCCCCCGCAGACCAACCCCCCCCCCCCCCCCCACCAGACGAAAGTGGGGTTCCTTCGTTCCACAAGCGAGTTAAGTAGAGCCACTTTTATGCCGTTTCCTTCATTAAGCGGCAGTAAGTATGCTTTAGTTCTCGCCTCGCCTCGCTTTGCCTGTTATTGTTTACTCTTCTTTGCTTTGCTTTGCTTCGCTTTTTCTTTACTTGGGGTTTTTTTCTCTGGCACCATAATGTACATATGTGCACAGTCAGCAGCTATTTAAGGGCGACAACTGGGCGTAAGACACGCCCACATTTTGTGCATTGCATTTCAATTAAATCCAAGCCAAATAGGAATGAATTATATATGATCAACGATAAAAATACCCTACACACATAATTATTCTCTACTTCATACATTCTACTTATATTGAAATAATAATAATACAAAAATTCAATCAGCTTATAAAAAATTTTTTCCCACTTATATTCTTTAAAACGTTAGATTATTAACAAAACAAATTCCCCACAGTAAGATAAAACAATTTATTAGCCTTCAATCGACCATTTCAAAACTAGAGAAACAAATTATATCTGATAAAAACTAATTACTCAAGAAAATGAAATAAAAGGAAAGGTTATATAATGGTTTATATATATATTTATATATTTTGTATTATATTTATATGTTTTTGATATCCCATTTACTCGAAGGCAACCTCTTCTGTACCATTTTTTTATAGGGTAAAGTTAAGTTCTTTCTTTTAAAAATTAAGATGTGAATCTTATGAACCAGAAATGTGTGTGCTTATGTGTGTGTGTGTTAGTTGGCTACAGGTTAAGTTCCCCTTGTACTCTGACGTCTTCTATCTTTAAGTTTCTTTCTTCCTAAATACGGGCTTTTGTTAACTGTAGCAAATAATGATTTACTTCCTTTTTATGCACTTGAAGCAGTTCTTCTCCTTTTGTCGTATTCTTCATGTGCTTTTGGGGGCTCGTTTGTTCTTTTACTTATGCATGTTTATTTTTGTTATTGTTGTTTGTCTTGTTGCTTTTGTTCTTTTCTTTTTTTTTGTTGAGGGGTCTCGTGTTTATCAACTTTTCGGTTGTTTGGTGCATAGCTAATTAGCTGATATTTCTTTTAAGTATTTTTTTTACTCTCTTTCTTATTTTTTGTAACTTCTGTAATAAACCAAAAAATTGAAAATGCTATTTTAAAAAAAAAACCCAAAACAGTTCCCTTTTAATATATGCGCCCTTTGTTCATTCATTTCAGCATTGAGTGTGCCTTGGCTTGGAAAATGCTTTCCCGAACAGTTTCCTTTGCCGTCAGCAAAGTTGCTTTATCAAAGAAAAAAAAACTTTAAGGGTGTCGACCAAGCTTAAAATCGGAACTTGTTCTCTGTCTGTAAATTAATGCAACACGTTAACTTTGTTTGTTTAAAGTTGGGCTTACTGTTTTATATTGAAATGATGATAGAAAAATAAATATAATATTATTTAAATTTAAATTTAAAAAATGTTTATCATAAAATTCAGTAAAAAATATTAAAAGTAATCATTTTGATTGGCATTGAAACTCATTTATAATTATGTTTAACGGAACATCGACAGTATGATCAAACTTTGCTTATTATTTTTAATCGGTTATTAATTCGAATAATTATAGTTATTATTTATTTTTATTTATTCAAAGTTTATGATTGAATAATGAAAGAAAATAAGAAACATATCGAGATGTGTTCTAATTTTCTTTATAAACTGCATAAACCGTTTAATTTCGAGCTATTTCCACCATTAACCCTCGTCGTACATAGAACAAATCCCATTTCGGTTGCACTCTTGCCAGCGAAAATCCAATTTTATTCAGCAGATACTTGTGAGTATGTGTATGTAAATCCTTTATTAAGTTTGGTAAACATTGAAAAGCAAACGAAATAGCAACAAAAACATAGAAGCAAGGACATATTATTATAATAATGCCACACAACTGACAAAAAAAAAACAGACAGATGTCGTCCAAAATGGCAAATGCAAGGAACAAGAAGCAACAAAATTTCATTGTTCACAGAATTTTGAACGACGTTGTTGGATAGGGATCTGTATGCGGATGGGGATACATTAGTGCCAGTCCAAAAAAAGGGACAGAGACGAAATGAAGAGCAAGTCAGTTGAGCAATTCAATGTTCGCTGTTTATGGCAGAGCAACAAATTCTAATGTTGCAACTGCAGCACTTGCAACGCCATAACATTGCCATAACAAACGCTAAAAGTGTCAGTGACATTTCAACAACATTTCAGCAACCAAACATTATGTTGGCCATGTGCTCCATGTCTCCTGCCCAACACAGCAACAAACTTATCCTTATAGCCAACAGGCAACCGGCAGCCGGCAACATCGTTTCAAAGATAATTTTAGACTAGCCTTCGCGTACATGTTGTTAACCGGAAGGTATGGGGTGGGGGGTGTGTGTTAGTGTGTGTGTTTGTCGGTTTTAAGAGCTTGTGGGCGGAGGAGTTAGTGTGTCTGACAGTCTGTAGTCTGTAGTTTTGTTGCCAGTCTGATTAACTATCCAAGCGGCTTAGCATTGTGAGCAAATTATGTGCGGCGACGTCACTAAACCAAGGAATTAAACTTGGAATAAGTTTGTAATTTAGTTTAGAATTTAATCGTAGAACTGACAACTTCCTGCTGACGAAGACCACAAAATAACACAGCAGACATTTTAATTGGATTTATCTTGTGGTATTTGATGTTATATAGTGTATACTATGTATGCACCATTAGATCTTAATGAAATGCAGTTGATTTTAATTTGTTTAACTTAAACTAACGAAAATGTTCCTTGCAAATATATCTAAAAACATCTATATCTAGTTTTCTTCTCAGGTATAATAGGTATTGTTTTCCAGTTTCTAATTTGCTTTACTTCAATTTAACTAGATGACTTAACCTTTATATACTATATTCAAGTGTGTAAAACAACTTTTTGATGGAAAACTTTTGGTCAATCTATTAAATAGTTGCAACCTGTCCGATATACATCGAAAAGTGTCATAAAAGCCAAGCGTGACTTCTAAATTGCAAATGACATCGTGGAAGATGCGTAATTACGATGAAATAAATACTATCTATCGATTTTTCGTTTCGCAAATTAAGTTTAGTTCTAGCAATACGAACAATGTGTGTGGGTGTGGGTGTATATGTGTGTGTTTGTGTATTGTATTTGTTTTTGTTCTGTTCTGTTGGCTAGTTTCCCCTTTTACATGGCATGGTATGCAGTGCGTTCAGTTTTATGACCGTTCAAATTAGTGCGTTTCCATTGTCGTCGTTGTTATGGCCGTTAACTGACCACACGAGCCCCGCCCCGCCACTGCTTCTTACAACCCCTTGTTCGATTTCGTTTTAGCTGTGCGTTCGTGTTTTGTGTCCACTTCGAGCAAAGATTGTTTTATGGCCAAAGGCTGTTTACTTTATTGGTCGTCAGCATGCACAGGTACAGTTTTTATCCACCCTCTAAATGACATGTGTGTGTGTGTGTGGGTGGGTGGGTTGGTTGTGCGTGTGTGTGTGTGTGTTGTAGGTAATTAAAACTATGCCCCTTTTGCACAACGCACACGTCAATGTGTCGCCTTATGTGCGACACGGGACATTTGTGGTCTTTGAGCGAGGGTTAAGGTAAAGTAGTTTGGGTGGGTTATAAAAGGTGGTTCTCCTAACGAGCTGCTGACAATAACTAATTAGCCACAGAATCCTGATTGAACTCTCCACCTTCATACCGAGGTATAGTTGTGTGTATGTGTGAAGGGATTGACACTTTTGACACATGATTAATTGGAATTGAAACTAGTTTGAGAAACAAAAAAAAAAAACATCTCAAAAGTAGATTTAAAGTTTGAATTAAATTAAATACGCTTAAGAAATAAAAATACAAAGTGAAAAAACACTGTTTAAAAACTTTTCTTAAACACATAAATATTTATTTTAATTTCATTATATTAACATATTTAAATGGGGTTTTTTTTTCAATGATATATTTCAATTTTCTATAAATTTAAAATTTTGTCATTAGAAAGTAAAATAAATTAAAGCGTAATCAAAATAAATGGCTTTAAAATTTTTGATAATAATTAAAAATATTAAAAAATACCATTAACTGATTTTAAATTAAAAATGTTGTGATTACGATATTAAAATCTTAGAAATGTATGCAAATTATGTAATCGATGAATTCATCACTGCAATTTCTAAACTTATCGATTAAATCGTATTGCTGCACTTGTTATTTTTCAATAAACCAACATTTACATAACAACATTTGCTTATTTATGCTGCTTAAGGTATCAGAAACAATAAACAAACTCAAATAAAGCCTCTCTGTGCACAGGATTCAATACTAATACCGTTGGTAGTAGAACGAGTATAAATCTGTGTTCGAAAACCGCATGCCAAGACCAGAGAGTATTAAAATCTGCATAAATATTTTAAACAATTTGAACAAAATAATGCGAGTGACAAATCCAAAAGCAAGGCATAAATAAAAGAACACGTTCGGCACACAATGTGTGGTAAAGCGGGAGACTGCAAGGGGAAAGCAGGTGAAGATGCACAAGAGATACCAAGTGTGAAAATTATGCGTTCAATGAAAATATTTTGCCACAGGAACGAAACCCTCTTTTGACAGCTGCTGCTTGCTGCTGCTGCTGCTGATATTGACCGTAAGCCCTTTCAAATCCTTGCAGTATGCAAAGCATGCGTTTGCCGCTTGCCCGTAGCTTAGTCTCATGTTTGACCACAATGCAATTTTGTGGTTTGCACACTTTTCCCAACCGACCATCGCATTACTGGTTTCCTATTCGCAAAAATCTTTTTTCACAAGAGCAATTTTTTGGAGCACACTTGAATGCGCAATCAGCAGGAGACCAGGATGCGCATTCTCACTCTTTTTGGAAGGGGGGTATTATGCATGGCTATAATAAAATTGCTAGCCTGCCTTTTTAGCCTCAAGCGTAGCTATAAATAAAATGTTGCATACAAATGGGCGGCAGCAGCATTGGCAGCAACAAAGTCCTGATAACCAGTTGACCGCATTGCACAAACTGTTCCGAACCAAAACCGGATGCCTGACTATTCATGCCACATGCCACATCACATAATAATTGTACGTACGCTATAATATTTTTAGGTCATACTGACAATTCAATCCATTGTTGTGCGTTGTATTTGGCTTTTTGTCGCCGTTAAATTTTTATTATCAATTTCAATGGGTTTTTCGCATTCATCTTTTTGTTTTCCCAATTGCAGGATTGCATTTTCAATTGTTTAGTGCCTTTTGAGTTGCAATTTTATTATTATTATTATTATTCCTGATTTCAATTTAAAGTCAAGTCTTTAAATATGAATTCATAGAGCATATATTTTATGCTACCAATTGTTCATGTTTATCAGGAACACGCATCGCTGCACATTTCAGCGTTGGGCTGAATAATTAACACGCATTGTTTGATTTCGAATAAGTTGCACATACGAACGTGTTGTTTTATGCTAAGTTTCTGATTTAATGCCCTGTAGAGCCAGTTCATGTCCATGTGCATAGTTTGTACAACAAGAATATGAAATAAACTAGAAGTAAAAGCTATTCAGATATTCACCTAAAAAGAGTTAGTAACATATATAAGAATACACTTTTGTTGAGATACCATAAAAATAGTTTAAGAAAATGACAAAAAATAATGATAAAATATAACCAAAGTTTCTCGTAGCTTGTTGGATAAATCGAGCAAACTGATTGAATACTTAGCTGGAAAGCAAAATTGCAATTAAATTAGGCTTAACTCTTGTTAGCTTAAGTAGTGACATTGAAATCAATGTTACCTTCGGGCCAAAAACATATACAACTAAATTATGTGTAGACGAGGCTCCCTGGGGTCAGCATTTGGAGCGTAGAGGTTGCTGATTTTGCCATTAGCATAATAAATACGCATTATGATTATTATTGTGTTATGCTTTTACGATCGGCAATCGGCAATCGGCATTGCTTATTCCTCAACTGTAGCACATAATAATAAGCTAACGGAATAAGGCAAACAAATAGTCACAATATTTGAATTCCGATTGCTGTCTGTATTTGGTCAGTTACCCCTCATCGTCCATCCCACTGCAACCAAAAAACATATTTGCTATGCAAATGATGACAATCAAAAACATTTTCCATATCTCGGGTTTGGTAGCGGGATTGTGGTGTGGGTGGTTAGGTGTTGACTGTATGTGGAATTAATATTTGAAAATGTCAACCTAGCAAACAACACACACACACACTAAATACTACACACAAGCACCTTCTTGAAATGTGTTAACATGCCAAACAGTTTTAGCCAAACTCTATCTCTTATGTTCTTAAGACAATCGCCAATGTCTTCCAGTTTGTATGCATAATTGAATTTTATTGTTAGACACGAAAATGTTTGCTGTCTGTTTCAAATAATACTTATCATAAATTATATCTTTGTTTCATTCATTCTTTTAGATAAATGTATTAATTTAATAACTTTATATTATGTTTTTACAACATAGCCTCATAAGGAAAATTTAACTTTTCATCATATAAAGCACTTTAAACATTTTTAAAGTTTTTCTCTTTACAGCACACAAGTTGAATGTCTAACGCCAGTTGCGATTGGTTTTCAATGCATCTTTAAATTGCTATTCGATGCGACCATCCATCATCTTGGCAGAGTTGTTTCTGCCCGCAGGAATCATTCCTTAGACCAGCTTATTAGACATCAGTGAAAATTTGTAGACCCTCATGTATAGTATTGCTGTCAGTTTTTCTGCTTGCACATTTGTTCTTGTTACAGCTTCAGGCTGTACTGAAGATTAATGCCCTGCGCAGGTCTATCCTCTACTTACTATCTCTCTCTCTCTCTCTCCCTTTCTTTTGCTCTTCTTGTACTCTGATGTGTGATTTGTCATCATAAACAATAATTCATAATATCCGTTTTCTCTATTTTAGTTTTCTAGGTTTGGTTTTTTATGTGAAAGCGTTCGTCATTTTGTTTTGAATCGTTAGTGGAAAAACTTTTAATGGCGACACTTTTTGAAGTGTCAACCATTTTGTTTTTTGCCGGCTTTAACACTTCTGGCCTCGTCCAAACTAGGTCCATTAAATTGACTTGTTTCCGCTTTTAATTGCATTTTCTACTTTCTGCTCTTCAAAAGTTGCCCAACAAAGCTCTTCAAAGTTTGCTTCCCAGCAACTGCTCGACGAGTTTGTACCCTTGCTTAAAAGTTAATCGTGGGTAAATGAATATCGAATTGGTTTTCTTAAAGTGTATCTCATATGTTGAGTTTAAACAAAGTTTAAGTTCATATTTAATAAATATGCTTTTATATCATTCTTAAAACCTTTCAGAGTCCAGTTTACAGGATACAACAACAATAAAGCCAGTCAAAGCAAGAGTGTGAGAGAAAGTGCAATAACAAAACATGCAAAAGAATTTCAATTATATATAAAAAAAAAACAGTGTTAATCAAAAATGTGCATAATTGAATTGTGGAACTAAAGTCCATTACAGCGTTCTGTGTCAAATATATTTTTCAGTGTGTGTGTGTGTGCGTGTGCGTGTGCGTGTGTGTGTGTGTGTTGTGCAATTTTCATTATCCCCATTTCTTATTTGCTTTTATGCCATGAGCAATAATTGCATTCAAACATTGGATTATCCACAAATATTTCGCAATTGAATTGGCAGTCGTTATTAATTTTAAATTGCAATTTGAGTGTTGTTTATTGATGTTTCGCATTTTACACGTTTATTGCATTTGCTTGCCTCAACGCAACTCAACTCACCACAAAGGAAAAACAAAAATGCAAAAAAAACCGCATTTTTCAATTAACTTCAATTAACACTTTTTCAATGAATATGCTTGCTTATTTTTGGGCTTAGTTATTATGGCTAAACTGAATAAGCATTTAATTAGTGTAAATATTTAATTGGAATTTCGCATTTGAGTTGCTTTTTGAAGCCCATAAAACGCTTTCATACCTATTAAACTCTACTTATTTAAATTGCAAAAGGGCGCGAAGGGGAGAAATAATATTGTTTTGTTGCTAAAATTAGTTGTTGTGTTAATTAGTTGTTATTTAATATTCAATGCAATCATAATTGCATGACTAAGTGATGGCATATTTAATTTTAGCTGGCATATTTAAACGGAATATTTTAAAGCATGGATTTATTAGGCAGTCATTAACTTTTGATTAGGTTTTGCAATAAAATTTCCATTTTGTTGAATATTCAATTACATTTCCAGTCACTAAAAGTATTTTGAAGTGCTGATTTGCATAGTCTGTGAAAATTTAATTTAATTTTAATCAGAATGCATTTAACTAAGCCAGCAAAAACTTACTTTTTTTCCATTCTATCAGGACCTTAACTGTCCAAACTATGTTCAACTTTCTCAAAGCTTTTTACACTCTAATGACTTTTACGTGTTTGGCACAGCAGAAATTGGCTTTAAGGGGTGAGTAATTGAAGATGGCTGCATATAGAAAATTAATGAACTTGATGTGTCCCAAAAAGTAAGGAAGATAAATGGCTAAAATCTGACACACAATGCGCGAAAATTGGCAGAGAAAACTCAAACTTAAAATGAAGTACAAAAACCTAAAGATTGAATGAGAGATTAATTTAAAATGGCATTAAATACATTTTGTTTTGATATCATCGCAGCTTGTTTATGGTATATATCCGCTGTTATATCAGATAGAACCCAATTTCTGTCCATTTATCTGTTTTCCATTAAGTTCATCGTCTAGCCAGTAAATGCGATACCTATTTGTCAACAACCCACGATTACCACACAAAAACCTGCAGTCTTAATTACAGCTAACCACAGAACGGCATAAACAAACAGGTGTGCGACAGTTTTCATGACCTGACTGTGAGATACTCCTTAAAGTGTTATTTGTGTTCTATTGGGAATAACATTATAAAATAAAGTAATGAATTTTCTTTATCAAACACAACTATTATTATCATGTTATTTATATTATTTTAAATATGTTCAAAGAAAGTTACTTCCTATTTTTAATATATAAAAGAACAATAATTATAATTGAATAAGTTAACATATTAAATTTCGGTTGAAAAGAGACTTAAGAATGTTAATTTCTAATTATAAAACCAACAAATAAAATTATTACAAAGTATTTTATATTAAAAAAAAATATTATTATCCACTTAAAATTAAATAATGTTTGTATAACTTAATATTCATAAAAGGTTTAAAATATAATTAAGTTTAAAAAATAATATAATGGTTAAAAACTATTTGAAATTAAATAACTTTTAAGCAAGAATATTAAAATATAAAAAGCGAATTTCCAGCTAAACTGAAAAACACAGGGTATTAGGTACACAATAATGAAATGGAAAAAAACTTTTTGTCATTATGATGTGATAATTACGCTACCCCAAACAGATGGTAGATAATGTGTATATATATATATATAGAGCTTAAAAGCACACGAGCAGAGAAATCTGAACAATGTATTTAAAAATGTTGCTGCAACAACAATACACAAATTAATATACACGCAAAACCCTGATGTGGTGTGTACCAAATAATACGTATACGCCGCGTGTGTCGCCATGGGACAAACTTTTCTGAGGCACAGAGAGCGAGAGGGAGAGAGGGGGAGAGAAAGAGAGTTGGAGGTGTGTTGTATGTCTAAATCTACTTCATTTTGTATGGCGCCGGCCAGACGATTTTGACATTTTATTACCCAACAAAAGGCAACAAACAAAGCGTAAAGGAGACCCTCAGGTGGAGAAGAGGGTTTGGTTTCGGTTTGGTTTGGTTTGGGGCGGCAATGACTCACTTGGCCAACGTCGGCGTCTAACTGACCGGCTTCTGTTCTTCTTTTTCTTTGTTGTTGTTGTTCGTTGTGAACAAAATTTTTGTTGTCGCCGCAGGGAATATTGGCTACCATGTTGCCAGCATGTCGACTTCGTGTGTCTGGTCTGTTGGGCTTGTTGCTACCTTTAACTGGTCGTGTACACCTGATTTTGGGGGATGCACAACAAAGTGCCGTTATAGTTTCGAACGACACAGCTGACTCAGATCAAAGCACAATGCACGTACGAGCCATCAAACGGCCAGGTTCTCTAATTTGATCTATTCAAGAAGAAAGTTGGCTCGTTGTGCAATTAGGGGATGTTAGGCAGAGAGGGGGTGGGCAAAATGCGAGGCACTTTACTTAAGTGGGTGGTAAAAATAACATTAAACTCAACAAAGCAGCTTCAAATCTAATTAAAGTGCAAAAAGCAGCAGCTGTTCAAAATCGATAAAAATAAGATTTTTACCTTTTAGTAAATTTATTATCACTAAATATAAATTTATTTCTTATAGTTTGTTGTACTTACTTATGAATTTAACTTTCTTGTTAAGTCGTGGCTGCTTTGAGCGTATTTTATTATTTTTCTTCATGGGCGCCGATCTTCTCGACACTACTTTATATTTGTATCGAGTCGGTTGGTTAGCATTCAGAAAATATAGTTAGAAAAGAAAGATTTCGTCATATTAGCATAAAATGTTTTTAAGGCCGTAAGAAAATAACCTTGGTAACAATTCGACATCGTTTAGAATATATATTTTTGTTATTTATTTCACCTTAGGTTAAGTTAAATTAAATTCAAACAAAATGCAGCTAAAAACAATCACAATTTACTTCATAAAAAAAAATTTACTTCATAAAATAATAAAATCTAATTTATGGAAAACCAATTAATTTATTTTATGCAGTATAAACAAAGCTATATACATTATAGCCACAAGGTAGCAAGGTAGCAAGGTAGAGTTCATTAGCCGACTAGAAGATACCCTCTACTCATTTGTTATATGTTTTTAAGTAAAAATATATTAATACAAATATTTTACTATTTTTTCTCTACTTTACACTTTAAAGTTAAAGTTTCGTTAAAAGTTTCGAAACAACAAATATGCCAAAGGGAATTAAGCTTAAAGTAAACTCAACAACAAATTAAAAGCTCATTAAAATTCGCATTAGCATAAACTCTTAAATTGTTGTTAACAGTTTAAAAAAAAACTTATTATTTCTTTGGCTTGTTGTTGGTTTTTTGGGCCAACATTTCATTAAGTTGCCTTCATTTTCATTTACTTCCCATTCTCTTGTGTACTTTGGGCCCTTTTCGTCGTCGTTTAACTGCACCGTGCGCCCTTATTTCAACCCACGCCCAGCTGTGCACTAATTATAAAATTATGCTTAATCTAGCATAAAAGCAGAAAAGCTCCACATCTTTCCCTTAAAAACTCACAGGCAATATTTCACTTGGCCGCCTGAAAGTGTGCTTAAATAAACGTAATTTCGTTTATCAGACGATGGTCCCTTATCGTAACCTCCCCCCCCCCCCCACCGAGTGCACCCGCTGCTTCATAATTTGGCATCTTAATGAGCAGGCAAGGTAACCACAGTTTCGTCCTCCTCCTCTTTCTCTTTCGCACACTTGACACTTGCCAAAGTTTGGACAGGCTTCGATGCGTCGCTGTGGTCAGGGCAGAGTATTCGCGAGTTCGAAAACTTTTTACCCCCCCGCGCCAATGTCATAAAAATGAATGTTAATTTCTAATTAACGTTTAAGGAGCAGAAAGCCAACTTAAATGCATATATACAACTGTCATTAGATATCAAAATAATGACAAAGACTGCGACGTGGGTGCTTCAATGTTGCCAATTTATTGAATGAAAGTTTGTTGAGATAAAAATATTGTTTTTACAAAAATCTTTACTACTTTAATGTTTAATAACAACAGTAAATATTGTTGCAACTGCGAATCGGATCGGGAATCTATGTTGATTAATATATTATATTTAATTAAATGCTTAAAGTGTTAAAAATAATCATGAGCTATACTTTTAGTCGCTTCATAAAAGTATTTTTTAAGTTGCAACAAACTTTAGTTATTTTTATCCTTAACACCTTAACACATTTTATCCTTAACACCTTTAACTACATTTGACAAATTTCAACGCTTTTTGACCAAATCTCAAAGTGTTTAAGGTATTCGAACAACCTTTTAACAAGCGATATTAACATATTCCTTATCAACTTTTTACCAATTATATATAGATTATTTATTTTGCCAACTGTATTTATGCTTGCCAGTTATTGTGACTTTAACTTATGTTTCCAAGTAATTACCACAAAATGACGCACAACTTTTGGCCGCCTTTCCAGTTGCCATCAAATTTAATGCGACTTTTGGCCAAATACACATATTTGCATAAAATAACTTAACAAAGTTTTCCAGCACAGCCTTTATACATTTGTCGTTTATGCTTCAAACACTAAAAATATGTCGTGCCATAAAAATTCAATGTTATTGTCAGAACACTTGGGCGTTTAGCTGACAAACAGACAGACAGACAGAAAGACAGACAGAAATTCAAAGTCGATTGTTGTTGCTGTTGCCGTTGTTCTCTGGTGGGCTGCGAGACAAGTGTGACAAAAATAAACATGAACAAAAAAGGGTGCTTTCAGGGTAGGCTTTTTGTTTTGTTTGACTTAAAGGGCTAGGAGCAACAACAACCAACACAACAAACACAACAACACTGTCTGTCAATGTTCTTTCAGTCACAGCTGTCGACAACAGTCACAGTTAAAACCGGCTTTATTCCATATCATCGAAATTTTCTAAACTTTTCTTTATGCAAAAATATGTACACATTTATATCATCGAATTTTTCTTAACTTTTCTTTATGCAAAAATATGTACACTTTTTGAAGTAAGCTTTATTCCATTTTCCAAACTTTTCTTTATGCATAAATATGTACACTTTTAAAGTGAGCTCAACATATTTTTCTTGTTTACTTGCACTTAAAATGTTATAGATTATTCCCCTAAAAAAAAAGTCGCAATACCGAAACGAAAATCCATTTCTCACTTCAGCTAAAACCCAAAGCCAGACAATTGGCAAGTGTGACTGCCAGACTTCCAGGTTTTGATAGATATGCAAGCCATATGCCAAAGTCATCCCACCAATCCCAACAATCCGAGTACCATTTTGGCATTCAGACTGTACGTGCTTCTATTTCGTTGTCTGCGGACGCCTAATGCAATTTTCCTTATCAACGTCTTTTTCTTTACTTCATACATTCCTTCGCTGTCTTTCCTCAGTTTATTTGCATTTGGTTCTGGATTTTTTATGCCTTGGCTTTTGTGTGTGCGAAAACTAAATTTGCACTTGTTATACCCTGTTAATTGTTGTCAGTTAAATGATGTTGTTTAAAAAAATGTGAACCCTATTGGAAACTAGATTTATAACAATGTTAGCTACAAAACTTTTGTTTCTTATTAAAACAGAAGTGTGTACAAAATGATTTCATTAACTGATTGTTGAGCAAATCTATAATAATAATTTTGTTCTTTATAGCTCTATTAAACTATTTTTATATTTTAACGATTTTATTAGTAATTGGCATATTTACTTAATTTCAAGATTTGACTGCATTCTTAATTTCAACTTTGAATATTAAGGGGTATTTCAAAGGTCCAATTTCAAGGAGAACATTGCAGTGGGTGGGCGGCTGCTGCTGCCACTTGCTGATGCTGTTCATGTCAAGCCCACGACAGACTTGTCGCTCACTCAGTCACAAAAAAAAAGGGGACATTCATTCTGGTAAATAATTCATGCATTCATTTCCACTACTGAATATTTCCATGTACAATTCCATTTGCACTTCTTTCACTATGAAATCAAATATCTTGACAATGACACTGACATTCCCATATTGTGGCTATATGTTTGGGTCACTGCGGCAACTTTTTAAAGTCATAAGCTATTACCGATCAACAAATTCTAACATTTTTTGGTCTGATTAAGATTTTTCTGAGTTATGGTAGTACTTGAAAAAAATGTATTTTACATTAAAAAAGGTAATTGGTATTTAGAAAATATTTTTTTTTGTAGCTTAAACATTGAAGTTATCAAAACTATATGCCAGGGATATAAAGTGTTCCATGAAATTTTCTTTTTTACAATATTTGAACTGCGCTTTCCCAATTCAACAAACAATTTAACGTCACAAAGCCGTCTGAACTCCGTTTAACATTCAAGTGTTGGACCGTTAAAAGCCAAGAGTCGATAGGGATTACGCGTATGAAAACAAACAAAAAATGGATTGCCGCCTCAATGAGGAGGAGACCTTCAGCTTTTCACACTTTTCTCGTTATCTCAGCTGGCAGCAGGCAGGCAGGCTGGCAGGCAGGCAAAAAGGGGGCGCAAAGAAAAATACGCGCAAAGAGTGATGAGATGATGATGAAATTTCAGCGGAATCCTGTCATTTGTTGTATATGTGTATTGTACGCGACGGAAACTGCGAACGCGCATTTAAATGTTAAAGACAGACAGGTTCAGATGGTGACCAGACGACAGCTAATTTGTTTTTGTTACTTTTTGGGCATGCCGAAATGTGGCAAAAGCATGCAACTTCATAAATTTGTTGGCCGTTTGCCGTTGGCCGTAACAATACCAAAAAGAGAAGCACAACAGAGACGAAAATTAAGTAATGTTATGTATGCGTCTGTTACGTGAGCGACATGCACAAGGCGAAGAAAAGAAATTCACTGCCATCTGCAGGATAATATGGAAAAATGTGTTGGCTACGTGACAACTTGGCCAAAATAAGTAGTTCAGCTGTGTTTTAACCAAGACAAACTTCAAAAGCACAAGAAGAATTTGATAAGCTCGCATAGCAACTGAGTTATGTGAGTATAGTTAGATAGTTATATACTTAAGGCATATAGCATTGATACAATAATCGTTAATATAACGATGGGGAAATAACATTTTAAGAGTCTTTTTAAATACTGTTCTCACATGCTTTTCTTTCTCCACTGACTTTTCACACTTCAGCAGCTGAACTTGCTTTGATGATTCTCATTTCTGATAAATGTTTCTTTTGCTTCTTTTATAATGATTTTACTTTGTTTTCCTTTGTGCTCAGGAATTTATGCTCCCAAAGAGGAACAGCAAAAAAAACGGCCTTACCAAAGTTTTTATAAATGTGTGCAAATAGTTTTTGTATCTTTCTTTATTTTGTACAGTTTTTTTCAAACGTTTCATGTGTGATTTAAAGCGAAAAAATTACACACTGGAGATACGAAACTCTCTTCAACACGTACACAAACACATCGTCATTATTTATGACTTTTCGACAGTTTGATGAAATACAGGAATTTGAGTGGAGTTGAGGTGTTGCTTTTAGCAAACACGAATACACGAGAGTACGAACAACAAAAAAAGAAGATAAAAACCCAACACAACCGATACGACATGAATGAAGTTCATCCATACGCAGGACTTTGTCAAATTTTGACAGCACGTCAAAAGCCGCACAACGTAAACAACAACCAAAAAAATAATAATAAAAGCCAAAAGCGGATAATGAAAACATTTACTGTTACGTGATAGACGTGGTTTGGGGCTGGGCTTTAGCTGTATCCCTTGCCACCCACCAGCAAGTGTTAGGTTTTTATATATTTACTCTACCAGAAAAAACTTTGTACAATGAAATCGCTTATCGCTTATATTATCATGCAGGACTGCCGCCTCTGACAATTCTAATTGAAATATATATATACGTATTTAATTCTTCAGTTTTAGAGAGTAGTTAAATACTTAGAAATAAGCAAATATCAAATGATTATTTTTTTACTACATCAGTTTCATATTTAAAATGTTTACTTGTTGATGTTTTCGCTTATGCAGATTTAAGTAAAGCAATCAGTATTTAAACTGTTGAAATAAGCTCAAGAAACTATAAAATCAATTGATATTATTCAGACTACCGAAAAGACAAAAACAAACTGAAAATCTTTCCGATTTCTCGTGCTAAGTGATAACATATTTAAGGTTCAAGGAATATTTATAAAAAGTCTCAATTTTTTGTGTATCTTTTTAAGAAACAAGTAAAGCCCTTGTTTCAAGTAAATGATTTCAAGGTGGAGCGCAATTTCAGCTCGCAGTCAGTTAGTCAAGTCATTCAGTCAATCATTTCCTGCAGCACAAATTTCGATTATGTTAAGGGATTTCCGCCTTGAATCGGAGTATTAATGAGCTACCTTTCGAGTACTTTTACATATAGTATCAAAAGCCAGGTCATGATTCCTATACAATACACGCACGGCATTAATGAATTTCAAGGCCAATGTTAATGACGAACTTATATGTTAATCTATATGTTTATATTGGTAAAAGTCACGCAAAATCGTCTTGCATATATATGTATATATATACGATAAGTATTAACGTTAGCATTGTTAACTACACCACAAAACACGCATAAAGAAATTCCAGTTTAAATTATAAGAACTTACTTCATGGTTCTTATGCAAACAAACTTATTGAAACGTGAGTTGGAAATTGTATCTTACGCCTTAAAGAAAAAAACTTAAATAAACTGTGAAAAAAACTTAAGCTTACAGCTTAAGCTGTAAAAATTTCATATTAATAACTTAATTTTATAATTCTTAATATTTTTTCTTATAACTAAAATTTGACTAGTGGCTGATCAAGAGGGAGTTTATGCCAAGTTTGCTTGTCTTAATAATAATTATAAAATGTTGGCGAAATATTTAAAAATAATTATTTCGTATATATAGTTAAGTTAAACATCAGACTTATAGATTACATATCAAAATTTTGTTATCCTTTCTAGTATTGATTTTATGAATAAAATGTTTGTTAAGATGCTGAATGAAATAAGCTTTGAGCCACATCATATAATGTATCATATAATGTAATATATTTTATTTAAGATTTTCTAGTTAAGAGCATTTAATCTTGCATATTTCTATACAAATGTTTGTCTTTCTAACTATAATCGTTATTAAATATGGCACAAGCAGCTGTTGACAAAACATTTCGACAAATGAAACACATTCGCATAGTTAATTTGACCTAAATCGTTTCTATCTTTATGTCATATAGTATATCTGCTTTTTTGGCCAAAATAATTTGTGGTTATTTGCAACACATGTTTCAGCTTTATGGGCGGTCCAAGCTCAACTAATCCATCATATTCAATATACCTACACACTCTCACCATCTCTCTCTCTCTCTCTACCTCCTACTGTTCGGGAAGCCGCAAGCTGTCAGGAACATTTGTCGGATCACGCATCTAAGAGATGCATCAAATTAGATTCACACTGACATCCACTCGACTGACTGACTTCATTTTGCACTGTCACAAACGCTCAACGCTCAATATCAATTCATCTTAATTGATTCACGCCTGGAGCAAACCACCATCAAGAGAGAGAAAATGCTTTTAAGCTTCTGCACTTATATCATTATTAATATTGCAGGTACATTTCAAAGAGCTTTTGTGTGTGTGTGGCAATTAATTAATTAATTTTATATAAGCAGCAGGCGACTAATGGATTATGAAATTGTGTATTTAGTTGTAGTTGTACAATTTGAAAGGATTTATCACGAAACTTGAGTGAAAATTCGATTTTGAATAGTTAAACAACTGAACAATGTGGTTTTAATCGTAATAATGGGTTCAAGTTACGGCTTTGAGTTTTAAATATTTGAATGCAATTCTTTATTGAGGTTAAGGTTATCTAAAATACAGTTTCTGTTGGATTTCAATATATATTCTTACTCTCTTTACTTTAAAATAAATATTTAAATTATCATAGCAAAATTGAAAGTCTTTCCATAAAATACCTTGCAAATAAAAATACCATATATTTTATTGCTCTAATGGGTTTTTAAACTTTGTAATTATTCTTAAAAACTTGCAGTGTAAACTTTAACCTTATTGCATTACTAAAGCCATTAAAAGTCAATGGCAAATCGAGCATACATTATAGTTATGGCAATTTGTGTTCGCATTTAAGTTCGTAATTCATTTCACATTTCAAATTCAAACAATTTTGCCTGCCCCTGCACACAATATGCAGCTGCCACAGTGCAGCAACAGCAGTTGAAAAAGCCTTTTGAATTGCAATTTCCTAGCAAGGAAATCTAATTTGGCAAGCCAAACAGCAAAACGAACGTCTCACACGTCTCCCCCACGCAAACCCCCAAAGCATCCTTCGGAGAACCAAAGAGTAAAACCAAACCAAACCATGCCAAACGAGAACTATACAAATGGGACCAGAGAAACCAAAAGAGTGAAGGAGAGAGAGTGAAAGAAACGTGAGAGAGATGTAGAAAGAGATACAGATAGATGTGTGATTTCACTTCGGCCCCCAACCAGCTTCCCTTGACCCACAAGCACTCACAATTAGAGACGACAAATTAAAAAAAAAAAACCAGCTGTAACCTTGGCCAAAGACAAATTATGGTTGGAAGTGGTGGGTAGTAAGACGAAGAAGAACAAGAGGCAGGCAGAAGAAGCTCTCACCTTCCCCAACCAAACAACAGAATATATATCCCAAAGACACCAACTTTTGAAATTAAAATGTTTTTGTACAGGAGAATATGTAGTACGATGTCTGTGCTATAATTTAGACATCTGTCGAATGATAATTAAGAATTTTCCTGCCCGCACGTCCCCCTCCCTGCCTGCCTGCCTGTCACTGCTTGAAGTTGAATCTACACGCTCAAGATGCAAATTATGTTGGCGTCAAATATTTTTCCTGAATTCAAACAACGATTTTTAAGTGACATAAAAGCTTTTAGCAAAATTCTTAATTATTTCTGAGCTGTTTCTTGATTAATATTTTATACTATTTGGTTTATATGATATAGAACTGTTTATTTTAATCACGTTTTCCAATATTAATATTTATATATATTTTTTTTTTCATTAATTAAAGTTTTATATATTTATTTTAAACTTTATTATTTAGTATGGTGTATCTGAACAAAGTTTTCCAATATTAGTTTTTTATTTATATATTTTTTTTTATTAATTAAAATTTTATATTTTACTTTTTAGTTCATTTGGAAGCGTTAAAAAAAAATGGGAAATTCGTTTTTAATGAATCTTTACAATATTATAGCTTATACTTTAGAATAATACATAGACTATGATAAATTTCATGATTTCCGTTTCTCTGTTTGTGAAAGACAATTGACAACACAGACAAAAAGCAAAGTACGAAGCAGAAGATTGTTAAGATGCATTGTGATTCTAAATTAAACGGAAAATGTATTTTTACTTATATTATTTGCAGGTATTTGCACAAACAATTCAATTAATTTCTCACAAGATCTTCGTAATTACATCCCTTTATCAATTTGAAATGCTCGGCGAGTGCTAATTGAGCTGTTTTTGTGTTTGTGCTCCTAACTGGATAATTAGGTACAGTTACGCGGCAGGATTTATAGTCGCAGGTTTCACGTATGTATACAGTAAAGAAAGGGGAATTGTGAAAAATGCCTTCATCAATTGAAAAATTGCCCACACGTGTCATTCTTAGCGAACGAAGGGAAGCGAAGGCGCTAAGAAAGGTGCAAGGTAAATGTTCCATGTAAGTAATTTGCTTTTGTGTCTGTCTATCTAATTTTTTTTTCTTTCTCGTTTCTTACTGAAGAGGTTGCTAATGTAAGGTATGCTTGACTAACAATTCGTAACTGCAGACGGAGTATTATCGATATTTATCGATTGTTATATATCTATTGTGATTTTAACAAGAGAGCGATTTGCAAATGATATATAAAAAATGTTAAAATGATTCTTTGAACTTAAAAACAAACTTAAATTTTATTACGACGTAGTTTAAATGAATTTTTCAATGATTTCTTAACTAAGGATTGTAAATTATTTTCCGAAACTCAAAGATTTTTGTGTATTTGAGAATAAACTTTAAAAAAGAAGTCTAAGCTATATTTATCAAGATTTGTTTATTATCTTAATGGATACTTATGTTTCTACGACATTTTCAAGCTTTCTCCCTGACTTTGTGCTATCTATTATGTTATCGATAATCGAATACTTAGAGCTGCTGTCTTGGCAAAAAGTAAAGTTCTCATCTATAGAATTATTTCGTATATAATTTATAGAATAATCAATCAATCAATTAAGTGTAAAATGCTTGTTAATTCGATTTATAAATTGATTTTTTAAATAGGGTATTTAATTTCTGGCAGCACTTGTTTCTTTTTTCGCTGGGTTTGCGGCATTCAGCGTAAGGTGCCTGCGTGTCAATAAATCAATAAACGTTTTTGCCGCTGCCATCGTCATCGTTCTCATCGTCATTTACCATCGTCATTGTTGTGCGAGTATGCGTGTGTGTGTGTAAGAATATTTCTCCTGCCTTTGTGTGTGTGTGTTTGTGTTTGTTTGTGCTCGCTGGCCTGTGTGCATATTGCGCAATCATTTCGTAGTGCAATTGTTAGCGGCGATTATTGCATTTTAATAGCCCAATACAATATATATATGTTTATGTTTATATACATATAAATAAAATCATTGGCATAACTGAGTTGTACTCCAATGAATGGACGGGACGTATCCAGGACATGTACACATTTATATGCATTACACAAACACAAAAGGAACAAGAATGGGAATTCTGTTAACTGTTGTTGTTGTTCTTGTTGTTGTTGTTGGGGGTAGCCGGCAGAAAAGGCTAGTAAGGCTGGCTAAAATTAAATTCCATGTCCATGTGCTGTGTGTTGTGTGTTGTGGCATTCAACGATATGAGTCATCGTTGCCGGCTCACTGGCGCCATGCGATGTCAGGCAACCATAAAAAGTGCCAGCAACAAATACTAAATTGTTATTGCCTACTTCGAGGCGTTTAGTTTTTCATTCCGCATTCACTACGAAACGAAAAATCAACGTCTCATATATACTGTATATTGTTGTTGCTTTTATAGTTAAACTTTACTCACTCTCACTCACTCTCCCCCACTCTCCCTCTCTTTCATTTTCTTTTTCTCATTATATCTCTGAAATTGATTTTCGCTACAAAAAAAATGTTTGTAAGTATTTCGGATTTTTCTTTTTATCTGACATTAAGATACATGTGTGTGTGGCTGTGTGTGTGTCCTTGTTGTTGTTGTTTTTGTATTACATAATTGTCTTGGGCCTGTTGATGACTTAATAGGTCTCAAACTGTGGCCTTGACTGTTGCTAGACGGCATGAGGTGCTGCCATTATGATTGATGACTCTTTGAGATTTGATTTCTTACGCCATTGTGTGTTCCCAATAATAGTCGAATGTAGTTTTCTTGGTAAAGCTATTGACCATTATACATGGTACAAAAGAGCAACACACAAACTTTGAACAATGACCGCATAAAATATGAAATTATTCTTTAAGATTAATATTTATTATAAAGCTTATAAATAAAGCAAGGGAGATTAAGAAATTATCAAAAAAAAACAATTGAAAAGTGAGGGACATTATTAAAAATAATTGAATTAAAAAATCTTGAAAAGAAACATTCCAATTTGAAAGTATATTCAAAATTATTTAAGAACGTCCCCAAAAAAAAAGGGAACAAAATCCACTCGATTAAAATCCTTTTCTTATATAAAACAGTTATAATATTCAATAAGATTTGCTGTTTAAAATCCTTTTTCAAAATGAATGTAAGACAAATAGATTTAGAAACCTCGTAATCATAGATTTTGGGTTATAATTGGTTGTTTCGAAAGACAATACAAAATTTTGTAAAAGAAAAAAGATTAAACTGCCAAATTTAGAATATTTTGAAGTGAATTAAAGCCCTTTGGTTTAAGTAAAAATCAATCCTTAGCAAAACAAAATTATTTTTAAAGGAAACACCAAAGATTTTTCAGTTCATTCACCAAAACTTTTTTTGTTTACTTTGGGGTAACTTTATTGTATGCATTAAAACATAGTGCAAACAATCAAAAAGTTAACTTCAACAAATTGAACGTAATTGATGGACTCTAAAACGATTCAGCCAAAACACCAAACATAAGGTCAGCCAAAAAGAAAGGGTCAAGAGCACAACAAATAGACAAAGAAAAAAAACCAAAAAATAAAAATAAAATAAAACTCAATCATTGCGAAACTATGTACAACAATAACAAGCGGGTGGGGGAAAATAAAGTTTGTCATACGCAAACAGCTTTAAAGTGAGTCCTTAACTTTCCAAAGTAAACCCCGCCAGAATGGCAAATACGAAACAACAACAATAATAAGCACAAATGCTTGAAATTGTTTTGCCCTTTGAAACACGCGCGAGAATAATAAAATCCAAAAAACGATAAAGCAATAAATATTTGCATGACTAAAGTTACGAGTAGTAATTTGTATTTAATTATAATGTCGAATTGTTACAAGTGTTATTAATCGTAGTAGTAGTAGTATTTCTACTACTATTACTACTACTATTTGGTGTGTGGCTTACCCGCTGGCAAAATGCCCGGCGCACGGCAGGTGTGACAGAAGCACTGCATCACCGAATCGCGTACTAATCCAATCAGCATGTTGAGAACTTTTGTTACGGCCTTTCGTATGTGTATATATATATATATGTATCTATTTATATATATTGTTAGTATTAGGTATTAGCTTAAGCCGTAGCTGTTTAGCTTCTTGGATATGTTAGTTGTTTATTTGTTGTTGCCAACGCACAATTATAACAATTATTTGTTAAATATTTTGAATTTGTTTCGAGATAACAATTAACTTCAATTGTTATTGTCTAAATTGTATGTTTTGTTATCAATTCCATGCAAGAAAGTATGCAACGGTTTTTGTTTTTGGCTTTGATTTCTTGATTGTTTACAAAAACACGAAAACACGACGACGGCGTTGTTTGTTTTTGTTTGTGTTATTGTTATTGTTATTGAGCGTTATTAATGCTGCGTACTGCGTCTTGCCTCTGCTTTGCTGTGGGGCGCAAGAACGACTAGAATGACCAAAAAGGAGAAACGACGCTTAACGGCGACAGCACGAATACGTGTAACGAGCGCAACGAACGACGAAGACAAACTAAATTATGTCGATGTTAATTTTTCAGCAGCAGGCGAACAACTGACGACGTTGACGCCAACGCCAACGACAACGCCAACGCTGACTCTAGAGCCGCTCTGTCGACGTTGACGTTGACGTCGACATCGCTGGCAAGTTGGCAAGGACAATGCATATGGGCAAAAGGACAAACCACTTTGGGGCGCAACAGAGCTTGCGGCGTTCACAAAACACAGCAAACCCCCAAACCGTTCCCCCCTTCCACAAACCGTTAACGAAACACAAAAATCGAGAGAGAAAGTTTGAAAGAGCGCAGCTCAGCAGCGCAGGCAGACTGAGTGAGAGCGAGAGCGAGAGAGTGTTACAGGTTATGCTCAATTTCTATGTGTATTGGTGGTTGATTTCATGTACAACAAAAGTTAGGGTTGAGCTGAGCTTCAAATAAATTGGCAAATATTATGAATATTTTATTTATTTTGCAAATTTTGTATTAAAGCTATGAGTTGGTGTTAAAAAATATGTTCAAATATTAAATTTTTTATTTAAATACAGTTTTGACCTTGCTGCGTAACCTTAACGTGCGAAATTTCAAATATGCTTTCGGATTGTGCGCCGTGAACTCTCCGATTGTCTCATTGTTGAGAGTACAATGGAAAAACAGGGCCACCCACAAACGTATGGTTGTAAATTGAACTGCAGTCAAACGCAGCATTCAGAAGCCGGCTGATTTCATAATATTTAGATAACCATTAGATAATATCCTATTCGAAATTTTTCAAGTATTGTGTAACAAAAATAAATAAAACATGATTTTGAATTCAAGTAAAATTAATAACAATAAAAGAAAGCATTTAAGTTATAATATTTAAAAAATAATAATAATATTTAATATAAAATATTTATAAAAATATAGTTAAAACGATTAAAATTAGTTATTTAAATATTTTTTTCGTTCATAAGTTACCTTACAAATAAATTTATTATCATTTAATATATTTTTATTATTAAAATATTAAATTGAACATTTTCGAACTTTACTTATCAAAGGTTTTCGAACAAAATTATTTATAGTTGGCAATGCCGTAGGCTTTGTTCAAAAGAGAGCGACAACATTATTGCCAGCTGACATGCTCACAAAGATTACTCTCTCTCAATCTCATACTCTCTCTCGCTCTCTCAAGCTGTGCTGCAGTTTGCCTGCTGAGCCGAAAAAGCGCTTTTCGAAAGTCGAAAAAAACATATCTTAACTGCAATTAAATTATATGGCAACAAACCTAGCGAGCGGCTTGCGACAACAACTGTAAAAGAACAATAAATAAAGCGGCGATGACTCAAAGAGAGCCACAAAGCGAAAGAGAGAGAGAGAAAGAGCGGAGAAAACAAAAAAAATATTCTTTGCCAGAAGTGTGTGTAGTGTGAAGCTGGCGACGCGTCGGCCCCCGAAAGGCGGACAAGGATATAGAGCGGCAATTTAAATAGCAGAACGGCGCCAATGTCCAGCACCAAACCACTTGCATTGCAGGCTGAGGGCGTCTCGTGGCACCGATGAATCACAACGGGACATAGGCCAGAGTTAGAATCGTTGTTGAAGTAGTTGAAACCGGAACTAGAGTTTGAGTCAGTATCGGAGTCAGGAGTCGGGAGCTTGAATTGCTAGCCTTAAGGCCTGAGAGATAGGAGCCTGGCAACCGTCGCCTGAGTTGATATAGTTGACTCGCATATTTTAAGCCATATTAAAAAACAACTAAAAATATGGCATTTTTATAATCACTCTATTTGTAAAATTTATTACGTGTAATTTTTTTAAATTTAAGTAAAAATATATTTTATTAAAGTAGTAAAGTTCAATTGTCAATACTATCTAGTAACTATCTAGTATTGAAACTTAAAGACTTATAATTATAATTTTAAGTAAAAATATATTTCATTTAAGTAGTAAAGTTCTCCAGTCAGTCCAAATCTAATATTGAAACTTTAAGACTTATAATTATAATTTTAGATAATATGTAGGGCTATGTTTTTAAATAAGGTTTTACCAAGTATTTGTTCTGTTATGTGTTTCTGTTACTTTTAATATTCTCTAACATGCAATTTGATATATTATATATTAATATTTTTGTTCAGTCTGTTTCTGTGCGACAATAAGAAATCTTTAAAAAAAACCTCAGATAACGTAATTTCACACCTAAAAAAAATATTCAAAGCATATTTGCTGCTTATAATTAAAATAATACCAAAAATAATTTTGCAAAAAAGAAACTTTCTCTTCATTATTACAAGAAAAACAATAAACGATTACCCTTCTTCCAATAGATGCTCTTTCGTATCCGAAAAGTTCAATTAAGCGACTGACCACTGTACTTGTAGTTGTATGCAGTTTGTATTGCAATTCGTGATAGTAGGTGGGTGGATGGGTGGAAGGGGCTATAGCTTTAGGCAAAATATCAGGACAGCAGCTTGTCGAAGGCATCGAAACAGAAGTCGTTGATTGTGACAAAGGGGGAAGGAGATGTTAAGAAGAGAGGGAAGAGGAGTTAGTGGGAGAACTTTGGTTATGACTCTCGCTTTGCATTTGAATTGCTTTTGGATATCATTTGCCGGCAAACATAACAATGTGATGGCTGTCATCCGTCCGGTGGAGGGCATTGGAGGTGAATGTGTCATGCCATAAAGGGCCGAACCAGAGTTAAACATTGTGTGAAGCAGGGGCTTGGGGATGGGGGAGTGGGATTATCTCCTACACACATATAATGTGGTGTGAACGATTTGAAAGGGCAAACGTTTTAACAGACAATTGCGTGTTAAGTGGGCAAAGGTGAACATTATAACGATTATGTCAATCCCAAACAGTATGAGGAGAGACAGGGAGAGAGAGGGAGTGAGAGAGACGCGGCGAAGGTGTAGATTAGATTTGCATAGTTGGATAAACTTACATAAGGCTGGCATTGGTGAAATTAAGTTTGTAGAATTGTGTGCAAGTTGCTTACCTGAAAGTAGATAAAGATAATAATATTATGGAAAAAAGCTTTATACCAAATAAATATGCTTAAAATCGCTTAGAAAAAGTAGATTGATTTGAAAAGATGAAAATTTTGTTCAATTGGTATTAAATACATTTAAAAAGCTTACTTAAATAAGTTGATTTTTAGGCAAGCATTTAAATATTATATAAAACTATCTTTGAAAACGAACTCATCTTAAAGATTTCTTTTAAATTTAGTTAAAACAAACTTATCATATTATGGCAAATACCTATTTTGAACTGATTTCAAGCTATTTTCTATTATTTAACACTCTTTCACTCAATTTACATTCTCTTCTATCATCTAAAATCATTATTCACGACGTTTAGCCACGTTAGAAATATCTACGAATATCTGTAGTTGGCACTTGGCAAACGCCAATGTACGGAAGGCGAAAGGATAAAGCATTTGCAGAGCGTTAGTTGAATAGTTCACAAAATTACAGACAACTAAGCACCAACATTCTCTAAGCTCTCTCACTTTCTCTCTATCTTTTTCATTCTTTCGTTCTGGTCTGTCGGTCAGTTAATTGAAATGCATTTCTTTTGTTTGCTTTATTGCTGGTTTCGCTGCCGACGTTTATTGCATTTAATTAAGCAGCTAAACATTCTAAGCACTCGACAATGACGATGGCTAAACAAGTCTTTCGAGTGCCTGGACTCAACTTGCAAACCAAACACTGCAAATCCTATCCTCTCTCTCTCTCTCTGTCATTCTCTCTTTCGTCACTTGGGCTGACACATTGGTTTTTGAGTCAAAACTAACTGTTTAGCTTCTCTTTTCATATCATAGATGGCGATTAAGTAAGAGACACGCAATGTTTGCGTACTTTGATCACACTCCTCTTCAGTTTTGGCAGTTTCTGCTTCTTTCTTTCCTTCTCACTTTCTCTGCCTCCTTTAGTTCACTTTGCATGCGCTGATTGGCACCACGTGCCAGTTGCCGCCCGGCCTGGCTTATCCATAACATTTTGCATGTTCGCAAGCAAAACACTTGTATTGTATATACATTGATTCTTACATACACAACAGAGGGTGGTACGAAAAACATGTTAACTACATAACAGAGTGTTATGCATTCTGCATTAACTATGAGATCGAGTATGGTTGGGTATTAGTTTTCCCGGTGATTTATGGTACAGTTTAGTGAAGTTTCTTTAATCATTATATTTTTGAAAAACAAGACTTTAAGTATTTTATTTATTTATCATCTTGATAAGGTCCTTTACCTTGCCAATCCTATATATAACACTTAGATTTTTCGAACCTATATGAACATTTTTGTATAACTTATATAATTTTGATAATAGTTTTATAAGCAAAAATGTTTAGTTAAAACCATGAATAGGTTCAGAAACAATTTTATTTTACTTAAAAGCTGTAAACTTGCATGCTTATTTAATATTTAACTTACTGTATTTACATATTTACGTATAAGAGTATCTTCCGGCATTAGAAAACTTTTTTAAACAAATATTATGTAAAATATATAGAACTTCCCTCGCATTTTTACTAATTCATATGGGTACACAAGTACTACTTGGTTGTTCCAGTGTCTGCCGGCTGATTTCGTCATCACATGAGTCACAGCCACGACAACCACTTTAGAAACGCTGGATGAGGGATGTAGTGAAGTAAGAGGCGGAGAGGAGTTGCGGAATTGGTATCAAGGGGGCGGGGGTGGGGGGCACACGCCACTAAAATGTTGGCAATAACAACTGACGCCGTCGTCGCCAGCTTTAGTTTGCTTGTCTTTTTCTTTTTTTTGATTTGAAAAAAAATAAAAAAAATAAAAACTTTATAAATAAGACAAAAAAAAGGCCAACCCTCAAACTGCATCTATCGCAAAACTTGTTGGTTTTTGTAGTTGTGTTTTCGTACTTGTTCCTTGTACTTTTTTCTCTTCATTTTTTTTCTTCTTCCATCGATTCTCTCTGCCATGCAAAATTAACAGCTGAGTTGATGTTGAAATTCGATTGCATGTTAAGGGCACATTTGAAAGGAACATGTTGTTGTTGTTGTTGTTGTTGCTGTTTGTTGGTTGATTTGGTACCTTTTAACCACTATATACTAACAATTTGATATTAGTACTTTTGTACTTTTTGTTTTTATTGGATTTATAACTCGGGCCATGATGTTCTCACCTACTGACGTTATTTTTTTTGTTTGTTTGCGCTGCGTGCCAATCGCCTTGGTTGCTTATAAATACACTGTTTTCTTGGATTAGGCTACAGGGTGCTTAACACCATATTTCTGTTTCTATATTCGTGTTGTTAATACGCTTCAACTAGATTTATAAACAGAGTATCTTAGCAGTCAACAATGTAACGATTTTCTCGTTGTTTTTGCACTTTAGTCGCCTTTTGTATATATCAAAATTGAATTTTTGGCATTTTATTTTGTGCTTGTTATGTGTTCCTTGCTCTCCTTGCATGCGTTTGCCATTTCATTTTCCATCGATTTAAAGTTGTCAAGCTTTTTAAATACCCTACACTACATTGGCTATGTTAGTGACGGGATGAAACCTTGTGTAATTATGGGAATATTATGTTGGATTACTTGAAAATAATGGCAAACATTTATTTTTATTTTGCACCCAATTCGCATTGCGAACTTAACATAAATTTTCGGGATTTGCTACCACAAAAAGAATGCCAAATAAGGCACAGCAATAAACTCATTGCAGCTTAGAAGAGCATTTAAATGTTAGCATGAGATTTTTTCGCATTTTTCTTTGCTAGTTTTCTTTGGATTTTCTTTTCGTTAGCCACTTAATGGATGTTTGCACCGGCGGCAAACAGCTTCGTCTGGGCTTAGAGCTCGAAATTTTTTGATGCTGTCAACCAAAAAACAAAAAAAAAGAAGGAAAGTCGAGTAGGAGTTGGGTGGAGTTGGTTGGTAAAGGTCTGGAAAAGTTTTCGACATGAACTTTGCTGCTAATTTGTTAGCCAAGTGAACTGCTCCGCTGGCAAAAAAAAGAGCTTAAGGCAACAACGTGTCATGGTCAGGGTCTTCTCACAACCCCCTCTCACTCTCTGTTGTTGGTATCATATCTTGAGTTTGTAATCAACCCAATTGGCTGCCGTAGACCCTGAAACGCACCTCCAATCGAATTTGCAGCCCCCGACAAACACTAAGCACTGTAAAAACATTGACAATGTCCTTTGTCGGTCGCATTACAGGCACGTACCATACACACAGGCACAAACACACTCACACATACCAACACACATACCAACACACATAATGACGTTTATTGGAAAGCCGTCTGTCTGTATGTTGATTATGATCAGCATTGTCTGACGCAGCTGCAGCAAAAATACGCCTAGTCATTGTTGTAGTCCTTCGACTTTTACCAAGTCAACGTTGCTGCCTTTTGCAGAGTTTATTGAACCTTTTTGCAAGGAATATTTTATAATTTTCTTGCTATAAGTATAAATTTATAATGTAACGTGTTTCTCTTTTTCTTATTCTCACTCTGATTTGCACATTTTAAATATCTCAACTATATTTTAAAAACATTTTAAATGTATACTTTATTAAAAAACTCTTTTAATGGTCTTCCTAAAAGCAACGTTTAATTTATTAAATTTTTATTATACATTTTTTTCATCATACATTTTTGTTAAAGACAAGATTTGTTTTAACAGACACGAAACTATTTTCAAATAACCTTGAAAAAAGTAAAAAAAAATGTTTCTGAAAACATTTCTTATATAAAGTTAATTGTATGAGCTCATTTTATGTATACACAATATAATATTTAATGAGTGGGTTTAAAAATTAAATTTACTCGTAGTAAACTTAACCAACCGAAACATTGATGCACGACAATACTACTTTGTTTTAATGTGGAAAACTTTTAGCGGCAATCAACTAACTAAATGCCACCGCAAAATGCAAAATGTTCTCGTAATCCAAAACTACTCTCCATAAACTCTCTCCCACCCGTCAACTGTAGTACAGTGAGTGCAATATGTATGTATGCTGCTGCGGCTGCTGCTGACGTTGATGGGAAGCACGTAAATTTCCCCAGTGACATAAACGGACATTTTCCCACCAGCAGCAGACACACACACACACGCACACACACACACAAGTGTTGTGCGCGTTAAAATACTTCTTTTTTTTTTGCTTCGTTTTATTTATATTTTTTTTTTATATTTCCACGCTGAATTTTACACATGCGAATGACTTTAAAAGATTTCCCCAACAATTGTGAATGTTCGCATATATATAGATTTTACTTTTTGCACATTTACGGCCTCTACGGGAAATAGGCACTAGACATCTAGGGGCAAAAAAATGCAACGGCATAAAAATTCTTGACGCAGTGCCTGCAAATTGAATCACAGGTTGTATTCGCGCCTTAAAGTTGAAGCAAAATAAAAGTTAAGGTAACACTTTTACGGTTTCAACAGAAAAGCAATCAAAAGGGGTTCAGCATTCAGCTCTGACCCTTTTTTTTGGCAAAACGCTCTGCTCACTCAGCTCCCTTTATGCGCATTAAACGAGTCGGAGAAGATATATATAAAGATGATGATGAAGAAGAAGAAGAAACGTTTGAATTTCAAGTGTGGCACGGTGTCGTGTCTTTGGCAGTCATAAAACGTTTTAAGGATATTAAAAATGGGAAAACATGTGCAAAAATCTTTACCCCAAAGCGCCCATAACGCAATCGACCAAAAAGGGGCAAAACTTGATGAATTGACGCAATTTCAACCACAATAAGTCAGCCGTTGTTATCGTTGATATTCCAAACTTAACTGGATTTCAACAATTTCGACAAAGAAAATAGCTTAAATATATTTGATTAAGGTAAGAAACAAAAAACACAATCAATATGTTTTTTCTATTATGAATATTTTATATAATCAAAAAGTTCTTTGAATAAAACTTTGAGAATAAATATAAAAAAAGAACATAAGGAAGTTAGATGAAAACCTTCGAAGTTAGATTCAAAAAACAGACAAAATTATTTTAAAACCTTTTCTCAGCGTTTTTGGGAACATCGTTCCTGCTGCAAAAATACTTGGTAGCATGAAAATAATATTTTTCCCTGCACATAAAAATCCTGCTGTGCGTTCCAGAACGTTATGTTGAAAAAAAAGTAAGGAATAAAAAGAAACAATAATATAAATTGAAAAAAGAAGGAAGGCAAAATCACAACTGGATATATGATTAGCCGCCCAACTCCTTCACAAGTCGTAGAAGGCGTGGCATGGCGTAACTGCATTCAAAATTGTCAAAATTGTCCAAACTGATAAACGCGCAGTGAAGCAGCAGTAAAGTTAAATTTGGCTTTCGACTTTTGACATTTGGCGCAAAGCCAGCAACAGCAGCATGAAGGAATTTTTTTTCGTTATTTCTTTCGTTTGACAAATAAGCGCATAAATCGAAAAGAAGCCACATTTGACCCACATTTTGTTAAGTCATATATCTCTTGACCCTTTTTGAGCTGACTGTAAAGTTGTTTAAGTCGTTGAAATTGCTTTTTGCTTTAAGCAAAGTATTAATAATAATATCAACTCGCTCCCAACTAAAAAGAGCTTAAGCACTTGGGAAATTTCAAAGAGACTGGGATTAAATCTCTCATCAATATCGATTGGAATGGGCAATACCATATGGGGGGGGGGGGGGGGGGGTAGGTGGTTTGTGGGCACGCAAACATTCGTCGACAGCTTATGTGCTACGTGTCTAAATGGAAAGGAAAATAAAATAAAAACCAAGCAGCGTTGCAAATTTCTTGCGACAGCAAACAACAAACGAAAATGCCAATAAATATATATATACGAGTTTATATATATATATATATTTATATACTTAAAGTTGTGTCTGATAGCAGTTGCTACTGAATTCAAGATTTTATTGACTTTTACGTTACAATTATTTCAATTTAATAAAACGAAGCTTAGCATGATTGTTACTCTTAGGCCATAAATTTGTTGTAAGAATTAAAAGGTTTTAAATGAATAATAAATGAGTTTAATATAAAACTCAATAATAATGGGATGCCAAGATGAACTCAATGCTATTTTAAACAGTATGTTTCAATTAAATTTCTATTAAAATTTTAAAGCTTTTTTTCAATATACTTAAATAAACTGGTTTGTCTTTATGTACTTTTTCCATAATATTTCTTAATATTTTTAAAGAACTTCATTTACCAATATTTTAATAAGTTATCTGATATCCAAACATACAATGGTTTAAAGCTTATATTATATGTTAAGGTTAATCTTGAGACTTATTATTATGTTAATTTAAAGTATTTTGTTTAAGATTTCCAAAAATAACCTTTTACTAAGGATCGACTTACAAAAACTCTTTTTTTTTCTAAACTGAACTCCAACTCATTATTGAATTGAAGAAATAAATTCTCTTCAAAACTCAATATTACTTTCAGGTACATTCATATGGCAGCTTTGAACTGTCATTTCATTTCACGCCTCTTTACTTGCCTAAGGCTTGTTCCCACCCATGTCCTTTATACGCCCCTTAGTTCATCATTTCGCACAATGTCGTCGTCAAGTAGTTTGCTTTGCCAGACATTCCTGCGACTTGGCCTTTGACTTCTGGGCCTATACCCACGTTAGCAAAGGATTGTCGTCAGCAATGTTGAATAATTTTGAAAAGACTGATGGTTGCGAGCTTCATTTTCTTCTTTTTTGTGTTAATAACATGGGCTGACGGCTTCCCTCTGTTAAGTGTAAAAGCGAAAAAAAATGTTTAAGAAACCAAAGTAAACGTATCTCATTCTTGTTAGAACCTTTAAGTACGTCTTCCTCGCTCTCTCTCTCTTCCTGTCTCTCTCTCTCTCTTTCTGTCTCTCTCTCTCTCTTTCTCTATACATATTCTGGCCGATAAAGTGGCTTTCGAGCAAATAAAAATCAATAGCAGGCAAGTAGAAGCTGTTGACACACCCAATATTGAATTACTCTATTACCAATAGCAGCAGCTACACTCAGAAAAAAATAGATATCAAGTTTTCGAGCATCGCTTTGACAAACCGTTTAGTCTGTGTGTTGATAGCAATCCTTTACTTTGAATAAGGCAACAAAAACCATTACTTGCTCGAAAGTCTGTTAATCAACCCATATATCCCAAATAAAGTTCAATTTAAAATTTCTTTTAAGTGTAGCAGAGCTGTCTAATATTTCACTAAGCCAAGTCAATGTTTTGTGCAACTTCCCGCTATGCAGTTTTGTGAGACATTTTATCCCTTTGATCCTTTTTTGTTGTTGCCACCGCAGCTGGTATTGTCTTACACGCGACAGCTCCCCTTGAGGGCCAACCAGTAACCCGTAACCAGCGTTCCTTGTTTTTGTTCCTGTTTCTGTTGCTGTTGCTGTTGCTGTTCCTTGCACTTTACTGCAAAACCGCAAGCGACATTTTCGACGTCGATGTCGACGCCATATTCGTTCAACTTCTCGTGGTCGTGCCAACAGTCCTCTATGCCTTTGCCTTTGCCTTTGCCAACCAACGTGACATGGCTGCAGTCCAAGACCGGCAATTGGTTTTCAGTTACAGGAGAGTCCTTCATGTCCTCCCTATTCGTCGCTTCTATGTGTTAGCTATACGCATGTACAAATTGTATATGCACTTGACTTAATCTAACTAGTTTCCAATCGTGGTGCCGCCATTTCTGCCGTTTCTGACTGCCTGGCTAGTTGGCCAGCTCACTGGCGCGTTGCTAATGCCAACTGTCAGAACATATTACAAAATAAATCCACAAAAAAGAAAAGAACGAAAGCAAAAGCAACGAATACCACTTGAACATATTTGGCTTTGCTTAAATAAAATAAAATTAAAAATATAAAAAAACGCTTCAAGTATTTCGAAGAAATTATTGATAAAATTATATGTCTCACATTAACCAGATTTTGATTTGAAAAAACTATTGAAATAAGGCAATACTTTTTCTAAATCTTTACAGTTTCTTTTTTTTTTCGTCTTTCAATTCTTAAGCCTTAAATGTATTTATATCTGAACTGAAAAATGAAGAAGTTATTATGAGTTTCAAATCAAATAAACTTTCTAACTTTAATAACTATTCAAACTATGGATATACTAAACTTAAAGAAATGTTAACCAAAAGTCCAATGTGTGACTTCATTGGAACTGTTTTATGTGTTTTAAAAATTTTTTTAGGATTTAATAACAAATTGTTTTAATGTTTTCTTTGTTTAATGAGTTTTAAGAATATATCTAGGATTTAATATCAAACTGTTTTAATTTTTTCTTTATTTTTCTTGATTCCTTATTGTCAGTTTCAACCAAAAAGATGCAAACCAATTTTAGTTCACTTTTCTAACTTCTTTTACTTCTTTTGTGAATTGCAAATCAGTTTAGCTTTGTTGTTGGTTGGTTGGTTTGTGGCAGCCTTTGAGCCATATCTGTTTGAGCTCTCTGCGAATCCTGCGGGCTACCTTAAACGTTATTTGTTGCTGCTTTTGATTGCATTACTTCGCTCGGCATCCTTCCAAGCATTAAATGAAATTGTACACGTTGTAAAAAACAAAACTCTAGAAGTCCAAAGCCGCAAAACACCTCTAATAAAAACACCACTTCCCCCTCCTCCCCTTCTCAAGTTGTACCATTGACGCACGAACTGACGTTTGATTGGGTCTGTGGCGAAGTCTCTTTGCTGAAGTCTGAACGAACAAGGTACGTAACAAATTTACTGAAATAAGAAGCTTTAGACAATTAATTGAATTTATTGCGTATTTGGGGCGTTTACGGAAGTTTGAGTGTGGTGAACTTTGCACATAGCAATAGGGATGAGGACGGCGACGGGGGACAGGGAAGCCCGACAACAAACAGAGGCAAAACGTTGGCTGGTGGGAAAAGTGAAACTATGTGAAAGAAGGACGACTCTGGAAAGGGTACAAACACACACGCACACACACATATATACACACCTGTAAATAAGAGCTAAAGTTACGTATGAAGGGAGCGAGATGAAAAGGGAAACTGGTTGGGACGCGTGTCTAGACACGAGAGAGAAATTCACACACCTTTAGAGCAAAATGTGCTGAAAATGTTTTGTTGTGTTGTATTTTCGGCTTTAATATTTCTAGCGAATATCATTTGGTTTTTGGTCAGCGCCCAAATCCGGCCCCAAAATGGGGAAACAGAAAAAATATATAAAGAATTTCATAATTTATTTATATCCCTGCCCCAACCATCATTACTTAACCCCCTTAACTTTCCTTCCCCCTTAACTTGGTACACGTGACGCATTACATGGAATGCATGGTGTAATGTGTGTTGTGCACACACACACACACACACACACATACGCATCATTATTAATGCATTTGCACACGTAAACCGGTAAAGCCAACAAACAGGAGTTTTTGGGGCTTCAAAAATCAACCCCCACATAACGAGGAGGGAATGGAGTGGAGTGGGTCTCCAAGCGTATCCCCATTTGCCACTTGTAGCTGTTGCTGCCCTCTCTTTGAACTCTTGAACTTGAAGTAGGTAATCCAAAAGAAACAACACACAAAAGGTAGCTACTCTGTAAACTTGGCTCAAAGGTTGTGCGATGCCAAAAGGTGTAAGCAAAACCAATCTATGAACGACAATTAGATACCCTGTTGTCAGATATAGATTCATCTTATTGTCAGCTGTACTTATTGAAGTAGCATTTGGTGTAGAGAGACTGGAAGAACTTGTTATCGTGGATCATGTTAGGCTTAAGCTAACCCTAAGCTCGATGATAAGTTTATTTCCGATCTGAATCATTGGTACTTTCTTCTTCTTATTAAAAAGTACCACAGGGTATTAGCAACAACAAGTTTTGGTAGCCTTTTGGGACTGCTTACTATTACGTCCTATAATTTTATTTATTTGTTTTTGTTCTTTTTCCTACTTCAACTTCATCCCCAACCCCAATATCTCCCTTGATGAAGTCAAAGTCCAGCTTAGCTTGGGCGAGCCCACATAATGCGAGGGATCAATTTTTTTGGTTTTCTTCTTCTTATTTTATTTTATATCTTGTAGTTTTGACCCCCCCAGTTACAAATTGAATGCGCATTTTGTTTTAATTTACATAAAGGGTTTACGGAAATGCTCGTAAAATGTCATTGGAGCTGTTTTGCCAAAATATAACATGCGAACATAAGATTACAGCAAGTCACATTTCCTCACTCACACACCCGAAACAAAAAACCCAAAAAAAAACAAGTTTACTTCGTTTCGCAGAGCAGCCGTGAAGCTGCAGCTCGTCCAGTTTGCGCGTCTAGACATCGTCTGACGTTCGAGTAATAAAAATGTATATATATAAAGGTGTTGCTGGAAGGGAGAAAGTTGGGAGGAAAGAGTAGCAGCAGGAGATGGGAACCTTCGTCATCGTTGCCAGTTTGATTTTTATACGCATTTTTATGGCTGCATTAAGCACGGCCGACACACCGACATGTCCTGTCAGAGGTCCTGCTGAAAGTAGGAGGAGTTCAAACAACTAAAAGTCCTTTAAGAACTTGAACATCAATTAGGGAACCCAGCGAGTTTGGGTTACAAAATGGCAAGTTATTAAGGGTAATATTTCCAGTAATTAAATTTTAATAAGCTGAGAAGAAGTTATATAAAAAATTTATGTGTACAAGTATATATTTTAAATGAAGTAAACTTTTATTATTAAATATAAGAAACACCTAAGGAAATATTTTACTATACTTCACTTCCAGATAATCTTAAAATGCCCTAACTACAGTTGAGGAGTTATACAGAGGTCTCTCTCCGTTTAGTTGGTTCGAAAACTTGATATAGTTTCATATAGAAATGCTTATACGCTAAACAGCAAAAGAAATTAAGAGCTGGAAGATTTAATTTGATAACTAAAGCTTTTTATAGTCTCATACAAATGTTTGCTAGTCTATAAAAGCAAAACTTTCGAATGCCAAGCGAATGCTATAAAACTAAAAGTCACAACAACAACAAATGACGCTTTTATAGCGCATTAAAATAGCCACAACAAATTATTTCCCATGGGGGTCCAGTTGTGGGCGTTTGCGACAATTCATACAACAACAACAAAAATAATAATAATGCAAAAAAAACTGCATTTGAAGTCTTGCAGTTAACTGGAAAATTGAACCTTAAAAACATATACATACATACATATATGTGTGTGTACAGTGTACACCAATACGCAGAAATGTGAACACAATCGTTGCTTACATATAATAAAATGCGACACCCATAATTATCATGTGTATGTGTAATGGGTGCCTAGGGACTAGGGTAACGGACGACAAAAGCGACCAACGAACAGCTCGACCACTTGCAGAGCAGTCATCTTTAGTATGCTGAATATTAAATACTCTTTCCACAACAGTAACCTAATATTATTTTAAAAAACTTTAAAAGTCAATTTAAATATAAAAAAATTCATATCAGGGTTATAATCGGTAAAGTCTTTATTAAATTATAAAGAAAAAATCGTTTAAATCACAAAAAAATTTACTTTTACTTTTTTTTTTAAGTGTTATAAACCTTTTCCGTTAAGTAAAACTGAGCTTGGCAGATAAACCATGTTTTTGAAATTCTTATACGATTTTGCATGTGTTTTAATGTTTATTGTGTGATGATATTATAGTTTTCAAGGCATTGGGGCCGTATCACAACATTTAACTCTTAAGTTTGATCAACTTATACAGGAAATTCCTAGCATTTTCGGTGAGGAATCTTAAGTTTTTATCAACTGGTTGCGGTAATACGATGCTTTACTGCAGCAGATATATATATCATTATATATAATGACTATCAGTCATTTAGTCAGTTCGGCTTTCTCACATGTTAAGATTATTGTCCAACAGCAATTCGCATACCCTACAACTATATGGTATATAAAATTGTTGGGGTAGAGCATGCTTGAGTATAATGAAGAAAAAACGATTGCTCATTCAATGCTGGTTGACAATTTAAAAGAATTGATTTTTATTACAGGGTGCCGCAGGCCACTAATGACGTTGTTGCCAAAGGCATTGCAAGTGTGTGTGTGTGTGTGCAATTTATCATCAATGTATGTGTATGTATATACCGTTATTGCACAAACTCTTCAACCGATATGTGCAATATTATATGCACATACTCGTATATATATATATATATATATATATATTGGCAGACAAGGCACGCACATATTTCATACACGACTGCGCTTTCAGTAACAACAACAACTCTTTCCCTCCCTCCCCCTGCGTGCAAACGACGCCGCTGGGCATAAAACTTTTCGCCGGTTCCAATGAACGATACAACGTCATTCGACATATGTTTGCTGACGCCAATGCAGCGTTAAATTTGTTCCTTTTTTTTGTGTTTTGTTCTAACCACACACAACTTAACCCCCAAATTGCCAAAAACCTGTTGTTGTTGTTGGGGCTTTGGCTTTGTGTGTGAAACATGTGTTTTTGACTTTGATCAAACCGCTCACTTCCTCCAGCTCCTGAGGGCTGCTTCAAAGCGCATCAGTTTCCCATTTGCACTCAACACTAGTGTCAAGCATTTTGAGTGTTGTAAAATAACAAACAGATGTTTAAGTACATAGTTTAAACGCTTTTCATCCATTGATATACTGTGTGAAGAGCGTGGAATTTATTATATTACTTTCGATCTTAAGTGCTACATCACTTAAGTAACTTGTTGAGCATATAAGGTATAAGATATGTTTATCTAATTTAAATTGGTATTTTATTACGAATTTTTAAAAATATATATATCCACAATTTTTTTTAAATATACTTGAGATTTAAGTAAAGTTTTAAAACTGAATTTCTCGACAAAAAAAAACCTTACAAAAAATGTTGAAAAATATTATTAAAAAGTGTAAATAAAATTTATACTAATATATATATATTTTTTAACATTTCTTTAGGTTTATTTAGTTTTCAAGCAACGTTATATCATTATTATATATATTTCAGTGTTTTTTCTTTAAATTCATTAAACTCTTCATATTTCATAATTATTTATATGCATTTAAATAAATTCAAATTCAATGATGAAATATGCTTATTATTGATATTTTAATGTTGGAGTGCAATTTATGTCAACAAATGATAGGCATATTCATATTTGGATTGGTTTGGTTGGAACGTGTCTTTATGCTTTACCAATGGACAAAATTTGTTGTTAATCAATCGAATGCAAATTTGTATACAAGTATGCGTGCAAACAATGCCTGGACTAAATTGCATTTGAGTGAAGTCTTTTAAGTGTTTAATTCACTCGCCGCCAGACACATGACAATCAATTTTAATAAACTTTCTTGCTTTGTAAATTGTTTAACAATTTCAAGTGCAACAACTCCCATAAATCACGTTGAGCGATAGCTACAACATTTTTTGACCCCATTAACAGTGACACCAACCGAAGGGTGACTCCCCCTCACCCCACCAGCACTTCCCTCACCCCTTACACAGCGTAAGTCTCTCGCTTCCCATCTTCCTGCTCCCCAGCATAGAAATGACGGCAGCAGCAGCACAAGCATTTTTAGCAAAACACATTTTTACTCACTTCAAACACAAAAATGTTCAAAAATTTTCAGAGTTGGGGTATGTAAAGTAAAGTAAAGTTCTTCCCTCCGGCACTTCCTATATACTCTATCTGAAGTTGTTAATAAAAAAAAGAAGCTTTAACAATAGAGTGAAAAATAATTTTCTTTTGCTCTATATACACTGTTTATCAATAAATGATTAGTTATAATCAAAAATGGATTTTATATTGATGGTTTATTATTATTATATATAAAAATTTCGTTCAAGCTTTTTTAATAATAATGAAAATGGATTTTTAATTGTCAGCAAAAAAGAAATAAATAATTTTAAAATATAGTTTACCATAATAAAATTTGCTTTACAACTAAATTTTTATTATGCTTAAGGAAAATGCTAGAGTCAATTTAAAGGGTATTAAAAAATTGGTTTTCCATCGAAAAAACATTTTCAGCGGTCTCATCTGTTGGTTGTTTGTTGTTGGAACACTCATTTGCATCACTTAAGCAACAATTACATGGCCTCAAGGGCTTGCAACACAGAAGCAGAGACAGAGAAACGCTGTGAAACAATAAAAATGAGGCATTAAAGTGACAGACGTCTGAGCCAGCTAACAGTTATCCCCCAATTCCAAACGTTCCCATTTAAATAAGTAATACATAATTTTTTTGTTTCTGCTGGTAAGAAAAATTCTTTAAAGAAAAGAACAAAAACATCGGCAACAACCAAAAATCAAAAATTCGACTCGAGGCTATTTTTTAAGTGACATACGAAAAAAGAAGAGAAGAAGAAACCATAACGAAAACAAATACTGGCAGACTTTAAGCAGACGAATGCGAAAGCGATGTTGGGTTAGCGCAGATGCCCTGCGGTAGAGTTATCATTTCGCGCATTGTTGCCGCATTTCACACACAGCAGAAACAGCAGCAACTGCCGCCCAACTTCTGGTTCAATAAACTCTTTCGCAAAAAAAAGTATGCTCGCACATAGTTTGCTCTCCCCTTTACCCTTACACATACAATACAATGATAACGATTTTTCCTTCACTGCAGTCGCTTCATGCAGTTGAATTTGTGTGGTAAGCAACAACAATAACAACAACAAGAAAAGCAAATAATTGTTATTAACTGCTTTTAGGCGACTTTTACGAAGCAACGTGCAACATTTGCTGTGTATTTGTGTGTCATGCGGCAACTGCAGTTATTTTATGTGGCATTCAAATGGATTTTCTAATGCGAAACGTTTGCCAAGCCGCAATAGCAGTAACGACCAACTAAAATGCCTGTTGATTGCAGCCACAAAGTGTTGCATACATCAAGGCGCAAGAAATAATAATACGAAAACTTCGTAGAGTGCAGTTGACATAGTTCGGATACGGATAAGATTGAAAATATGTAAAAAAGAAAGAGCATCAAATCATGTTCAACTCTTTAATGTATGTTTTTGGAATTGAAAAAAGTAATTTATACAATTTGTCAGGTGTGGGATTCGAACCCACGCTCTCTTACGAGAAACAGAGCTTAAGTCTGGCGCCTTAGACCACTCGGCCAACCTGACTTGTTGAAACCGAAGATCAAAACACACTTACTTTAAGGCAAATCAATTTACAAAGCACACTTTATTAGAAATGTTAATATTTAAGCTGCTCAGCTCTATTTGCAGGGTACGCGGCTCAAAATAAAGTAATTAGTCAAGAAGCTGGCTCAGATTTATGTTCCACAAAATGAAGTGCACAGTTTGCACATTTAGCACACATTTTTGGAGCCACAAGACACTTCATTTATTAAATGATTTCAATCATAAAAGCTAACCAGTTAGATGGAAAACAATCAACTGAGACTCAAAGCGAAGCCAGAAGGATTAAACTTCGGGAAGCGGATTTGGGGGAACTCTGGCAAACTGTCAAAAGGATAAGCTGACTGCAAATTCAGCCATCAAGCAAATTAATCAAATTTGTGTATGTGTGTGTGTGTGTGGCAGTAAGAACCTATTTCCCCCCACACCACACCCCTTTGCCACACTTGCCTGCCACAGTTTGATTGTCAATTAAAAACGTTTGGAATGCCCGACCGAACAATATGAATGCGGAGCATGGCTTGAAGGCAAAATTGTGAGCGGTTCGATCTGTGAAGACAGCTGACAGATTGATATGAAGCTAGGGAGAGGTGGAGCTGGTGGGGGTAGAGTAGTGTTTGGGTCGATACAAAAGGGTGCGTCGTTCTATAAATTGATAGCAGCAGCAAAAGAAGCAGCAGTGAAAACCAATTGTTGCGCATTCTCTTTGTGTGTGTCGTTTCCCTTTTCGCCAAGGGTTAAATTGAATTGCCAGCAATTTGTTATACAGCCGTCGACAGAGAGAGATTTTGCATTTTCGGGTAGGATGATATTTTACTTAATGTCCACAGAACTTGGGTAGCTTAATTGCCAAACTCAATAAAACATTTTTAACAAAAAGGGTTCACACCCAATTAATTTGATAAGATACAAACATAAATAACGAATTGCAAAACTTCCATTCTTAAATTATAAAAGATTTCTGATAGTGAAAAAGCAAATGGAAAAAAATCCTATAAGTGAGAGAATCTAGAATTAATTTTTACTTGTATGAACTTTCAATAAATAAGTATTCAATCAGAATATGCGCAATAAGCAGAAAAGTTTTCCTTCATTTTCGTTTTTCTTGATATATCTCTTGCAGTTTTTAACCCATCAAAAAATATTCAAAAAAATGCCTATATCAATGAATAAATCTTAGAAATTTAAGAGTTGTGTTAAGGGTTTATTGTAGTATAAGTTCATTGTTCCAGTTTAACCCATAAAAAATATACAAAAAATGATTTTATTCAATGAATAAATCATAGGAATGAAAGAGTTGTATTTAGGGTTTATTATTATAGTTAAGTTCCCGATCAAATCAAGCTCGGAAAAAAGAATTGCAACAAAATTTACAATCTTTTTTTTTCTTCTTAAATTCCTTACTTATATTTAATATAATTTTTAAAGTCTTACACTTAACGAAAATAATGAAAATTAGACATTTTTAAGTGTGATTTCTTATCGTTGTTGTATAAAATATGGCTAAAAATCTCTAGAAGAAATCGCAAGCACAATGAATAAAGCATTTATTGACCCACTAATATCGGATTTGTGTTGTGCGACCAGTGTAGAAAATTTCATACGCCTCATTAGTTGCAGCATTTGTGCCACAAAAACCCCATTGTGAGCGCCACCTGGGCTATGTCAACTGGGTGTTGAACGTGATTGCCGGCCAGGAAAACCAAACCAAAACGAAAGCGATGAGAATTAAAATGGGAATGAGAATGGGAATGAGAATGGGTAAAGACGTAAGTGTAAGCTATTTGTTTAAAAGATACCCTGTAAGCAGGGGTTTAGCTTAAGAACTTATGAAGATAAAAAACCACTTTGTGGGTTTTAGATCTTTACTGAAAGTTAACAAATATTTTCAGAAGGTTCTTTCGTCGAAGGTTTTCCTTAAGGTTTTCCCTAAATTTAACATATTTATATATATTTATATACACAACATTTTAAAATTAGATATTTTTTAATAATAGTTTGGTTTTTGTATTGGGTTTCCAGATTTAACTTATTTTAGAAATATAAACGGAGTTCACTATTCTGATATATTTGATCTTACCCCTTTAAATTTTTCTTTTTACAGGATATAACGAAGCAATTTACAAAATTCACACAGTTCAACCTGACACGCAATGCGCCAAAAAAAAAAAAAAAAAAAACAGAAAAAAATATTATGCAACACAAATACAACGATAAACGATTTGCTCAATGTTCAACGCACCATTTGTCCCAAGGGTAGAACCATGATCATGATGATGATGAAGGCGATGATGATGATGATGGTGGCCAGTGGAAAATATTCACCGCACACTTTGCGGTGACATTTGCGCGTTATGGTTTTGTAATTACCTGTGAGCGGGTGGGTGTGTGAGTGGGTGGGTGGAGAGTTTGAACCGATGAACTTTACGACATTTTGCAGGCAATTTATGAGCATTTGATCGCTGCTGACCGAGCGCATTGGTTGTTTTTGTTGTTGGCAACGGCTGCTGTCGTTTGTTTGTGGTTGCCGAATTTTTTCGAAGAAGGAGATGTACTTAAACTTGAACTGGGTCAAGGCTTTTTTTAAAGCCAAAATCCAAAAGCTAAATTAACTTAAAGAACACAAAAGTCAGTTTGAATCAAGTCTTCTGTGGAGTTTACCTGTTGTATAACTTGGCTTAAGAAACCCTTGATTCATGTGTGAGAGGAGCAAGAAAAAAGAAGCGTTGTAAATGGTCCCACAACCTATAAGTATATACACCTAATCTACTTGTCATTATCACACTAACTCACACACACATTCACACCAAATACACACTGACACAAAAGGCAAACTCGAAGCAATTTTTTGGATGCTGGAAATTCGTTTACAAACAACAAAAAAAACGAAACGAAAACGAAGTCACAAAAGAAGAAAAATACCGTTTTTACTGAATCTTGACACGTAGCGTTTATCTTGTATTAATAATGAACATCATTATAGCTCCGAATATTGCCTATTGACTATTAAATACCCTTACAGATCATCTTTTAGACCTTTATTTATATGGTTATTCAATAAATATTCTCATTAATTTTTGCACATTTTTAATCAAGTTTAAGTTAAGTTTGATACTTAAAAAAGAATACATAAGGTTAAGCAACATTTGATTTAGTGTTTTTGTTGAATTAAGTTTAGCTAAATTATTATTATATCTGAATTGAATTATAGTTGATATATATTACATAAACAAGTAAAATAGACTTTTGGTCATTTGAAATTGAATTCCGATCAAACTTATATATTTATTGTTGATTGTGAAGCGTCGAGTTAAAACGAAATTTATAAAAATTAAATTGAAGCTTAGATTATGAAATTAATATTCAAATATAAAACAAAAACTTAAATCTGAAAGAAATATTTAAAATTAAGCTATAAAATGTTTATTAATTAAAATTACCATACATCATGGTAAACAAAACTGTAACATATTTGATGACAAAATGCAAATACCCTACAAAAGGTACATCCAAAAGTAACGTTAAGCTGTGGGTGTTAGTTGTTGTTAGCTTGTTAAGATATACAATAAAAATGCACGCACATATAAATATACATATATACCTACTAATACAAACATATATATGTATGTGTAACACCAAGACAACATACATAAAACACTTGGGACTTTGGCTGTAATGGAATTTTTTTTACACACACATATGCTGAGTGAAGATAAATGGTAAGAGTAGAAGTTGTTCATGAAAGCCGTCGCATAATAAGCAAGAAATCTGTTGATTGTCTGAGGATGTCTGAAACCAGGGACTGTAATCAAAGTTTGCCCGGGAATACTTCCAAGCATCATGGTGTCATCAGGCAACAACAACCAGTTGCTGCGACACTCGCTGGGCCAAACAAACTTTACGAAACCTCCTTTGCCGCCCACACACACACACACACACTTATACTCGACGGATTAAAAAACCAACAACAAATGATGCTAAAAATACTTCTTTCTGCTTTTTTGCTTTATTTGTGTTTGTGTTTAATTTAAGCCTAACCTCAAAAAGTCACTTGCTGCTGCGAAGACGTAATTAGAAATTGCAAAACTGCAAAGCAAAACTTCGTTCACTGTATGCAGTTTTCACCACTACATCCCCCTTAGCCCACCCCCTCTTGTGTTCTATTTTGAAGATGCGTTGAGCATTGCAAATGAGTTCAGCAAAGTAACGGTACAGTACATACTTTCTATCTCGCTTTTACACTTTGCGACGACGCCGAGACGTTGACATTTTGTTCGTTTGTCTTCCTCCCTCACTCTTAAACACCATCTCTCTTATCTCTCTCTCTCTCTCTCTCTGTCGCTCTATGTTTGGCCTGACATGACCGGAATAGATAATTATTTATACAACTGTGCGTATGTACAAACACACAAATACACATACATACACCCACACTTATAAAAGCATGTACTTGCCTAGATCTTGTCCTATGCTCCTTGTTCCTCTTACACCCTATAGCTTAAAGGCCAAAGGGGTAGTATGCTTGACGAATTCAATTTAAACTAGTAGAAAGTTATAAATTTTATAAATTACAATTAGATAGTGTTGAAATAATTAAAAAGCTCATATTGTGAAGGCTCAACATTAATCACTTCAATTTTTATTTTTAGATTATTTTAAATGTTTGAAAAACTTTAAAATTTAAGGAAAGACTTGAAATTCTTTTAATATTTAACATGAATTTATGTAAATAATTGCATTGAATTTCTTTAAGAAGAAAATTTTTAATCTTAACATGACTGAAGATGATACTATACAAAACTTAGAAAGAACTTTTATTTGTTGTAAAATTATTATTAAATTTTTTACCAACAAGGAAAATAATAATAATAAAATAACGTTACACAAATATCAAATACAGGGTGTAACATAGTCATGCATTCCCAACTTAAACATTTCTACTTATTTCTGTTACATTTGTTGGACTTGTCACTGTTGAGTTGAACATTATTCGTATTCCTCCAAGTGCCGTTACCCTCAAAAGTAATTCAATTTACACTCCTCTTGCATAGACGGTAGACACAATAAACGAAAAGTGAAATAACGTTATCCCACATACATACATACATACACATACTTCATCTACAAAAACAGCGAATAGTTAGCTACTCTACAATAATTATAATCGTGCTTCTTCAAATTTGTGCAAACAAACGTTTTAATGCAAAGCAGATTTGCAAGCATCAAAGCTTTCAAACTAGATTTTAAGAGCTTTTCTTTCATTAAAATTTGCAACAACCTGCAGCTATTTCCAGCCAAATGCGTAAGTGGTAATTTGCGGGTGGTGGACGGTGGGCGGTGGACGGTGGGCGGTGTGTGAGAAGCTTTAACATAAAACTCATAGCATACACTTTATAAGCTGCAAAGTTGCTGGGATTACTATCGCTATATTGGCGTGTTAAACATGACAGCAAAGTCATAAAACAAGCAAACTTTAATGTGCACAATACAACAACAGCAAAATAAACGTGTTCAATATGCCAAAAGCTTACTCTTTAAGGTGCTAAAAGCGGTAGAAGTGTTTATTGCCAAACTGTCTTGAAAGAAGTTTCAGTTATTTATTTATTTTCGATATTTCAATTGAATGTTACTTCTTATAAAGTAACCAACCTATTTATATAGCTAAGCTTTTCATTTATTTCCTTCAGGCAATACATTTTACACATTCTAACTTCTATCAATACTGCAAATGTCAAAAAAGTTTTCTATAATTTGGCATATTTACGCAAGTCTGCACAAACTGAGCATACCATTTGTCAGGCTGTAGGACTTTAGAAAAATCATCAAAGGCCAGTCAAAAGTTTCGTCAATTTGTGACCTGTTTTCAAAAACTTTTTGTCATGCATAACGAAACACGACTTTTTAATGAGCGTTCACAATTTCAAACTGAAAACTCGCAATATAAACAAAATCGACAAAAAAGAAGGTGTGTCCTCAAAAACCCTCAAGGGTTCGTGCGGGGTGTGTGCCTCTGAGTAATTTACACGTGATTATCGCAGCTTGTCCCCAAAAAAAGAAAAAAGGGAACAACTTTGTCAACAGGATACGTACGCAGTCGATTGTTGTGACTGCAATATATTACCATATAAGCGAGAGGTAGACAATATAATAAATTCAGAGGCGTTGTACGTGCCGTCCGTAAAAAGCGTTGCCTACTTTCAGGAGCGCATGCATAATTTAAATAGAGTCTGCGGCAAGCATTAATAGCTTAAAGCTGCCAGGAACTGTGACTTGTCTCGGTTATCAAGTGAAACGAAATCAAAATCTTTAGTTTTTGTTTCAATAAAAAAAAAATCCTTTCATTTCATTAATAAAGATCAACTTTTTAGAAAAATCCAAATTAAATTAGTTTAAAAATTGAAATTAATATTTTCGTTTTTTTGAATATATTTTTCATTTAATCTTCTCAAATCTTTTTATTAAAAATATAATTAACCATTTATTTAACACAAAATACATTTAAATAAATAAAATTATAATTATTTATGTCTTTAAAACAAGATTTATTTAAATAACAAATCTTTCATCACTACAAAGAAAATCACAGTGATTAAAAGTGATTTGTTAAAGCGAAAAGCATCTCTAATCTGAACTCTAGATACATTATCTGAATTTAGTCTTGTATGCAACACTTTTTCCTGTGCAACGACCTATTTCAAGTTTTTCCAAATCAATTCAAATCAAATTCAAGTAGAGCGCCGCAATTGAGTTCAACTGAGACACAGAAAAACGAAGCTGCAACGCAATTGTTCAATCGAGCTTAAAGCATTTATTTATTTGCTCTGTGTGATTCTGGTACGAAATCAACTGCAGAAACTTTCAACTTCAACTAAGCACAAACACACATGACAATAAATTGCGAAACAAAATTTATTAAGGAACCTTAACCTGTGCTTCAGCTTGCCTTCCTAGGCAATCAACTTTAACGGCAGTTTAGCTTTTTTCGAACTTGACAATCAATGGGAATAGTTTAATCAAATGCAGTCAGTCGGTGGCCAAACAGATCCCTTCGAGTAGTTGAATTGATTGCTTAGTTGCTTAGAGTTTGGTATTTGACCCGGTAGCGGAACTGTCGGCTAGATTTTGGTGAAAGAAACTCAAAACTAGCAACTCTAACGAGCATGTTGAGTGCATTAAATGCAACAATAACAACAACAACAACAACACGATTGAGAGTTGTGGGTGCAACAACCGCCTGCTGTGGCAACAAGCAACAAACAACAAATGCCAAACAATTTGCCAACTCATGATTTGCAACAACAAAAAAAAGGCAGCGCATTGAATAGCTGAGTGCCACAAAAGGGCTGCGGGGCCAAAGGCAGTGGCGCAGACTTGAGGACCAACAATATTTCATTTTAGGGTAAGTTCGTAAATGTATCTCAGCCAGAAAAGCTATCTTAACTACAATAGATACACAGCTGGTACTCTACGATGGAATAAAAGTTTTAATATTTATGTGTTGCATTTAAGATAATATATATAAATATAATACATTTTCAGAATAGTACAACTTTACGTATCTCAAGGATACAAGGATGATGTTGATTACTTATATATAAAAGAGTGTGAAAAATGGTCGTTAGACTTATGTTAGACTTATGTAAAATTATAGTTGAATAATATATATATTATTGTGAGTATCTTTCAGATAAAAGGGAACAAATTTGCAATGTAAAACTTTTCCATGGATGCTTAAATTAAAAGTCTGTTAGGGAATAAATATTATGCTCCTAATTTATAATCAATTTTAGAAAATTTGTATAAATTATTCAGATAATAAATAAACATTTTAGTTAAAAAAAATAATTTTTGAACATCTATTCAGTTATGAGAATTTTAATTTAAATTTTTATGGTATATTTAAAAAAAAAAATATTTACTTAAAACAACATATATTAAGAAATTTGCATTTAATTTTTTATTTAAAAAATACTTAAAATATCCATTAAAATACTATGCAAATTTTTTTTGAAAAAAATAATAATATTATTTTCCCGCAACTTTATTTATTCCTCAAAATATCGTCATGCATATTCCTTAAAACTTCGTGTGGGTTATTTTTATACATCGTACTATATATATACAAAATCTTTATATTGTTATTTTTTATTATTGTTGAAATTAAACTCGAAAATTCAATATACGGTTAGAAAACATATTATATTTCGTAGTTTTTTGAATTGCTTTTTATTTTTTGTTATTTACAAATAACTTGAAGTTAGTTATGTCTTAAAAGGTTCTCCTTTTCTGAATGTTCTTTGTTTAAATACTTTTACCTGGCTATAAACTTAATGTTATATTTCTCAACGTGAACTCTTTTGAAACCGGTAACGACAACGCCGCCACTGGCAACAAATTTTGCTGCAAATCCGTTCATATATATATATTTTATACAACATCATAATGCCGCCTTTTGTGCGATGCGAAAGGAGCGTCTAGATTACACATAATACTTATACTGCAGCTGGAGGCAAAAAACGCAAAAAACGCAACAAAAAAAACTCTACTAAACACTTCACGTCATTTCCAATAAAATTGTCACAATAGCTGGGCAGCTTAAAAGGGGGGTTTGTGGCGTGGCTGGGAATGGAGATAGGAAAAAAAAACTACAGTTGCAAGTTTAGTGCGAGCGGGGCAAAAAACGCTTTCAACTAGCTTGTAGTTTTGCAGTTCGAGTATCTGCTGGATGCGCACACAACGTATTTAGGCTACAATAGCGCGTAATCTATGCCACTCGACTCAGCAGCAGTGGCAACAACAGTGGCATCGTTTCGCTTAAGCATTTTGCATACAGCAGATACTTTTACCGTGGCACAACAATGCTGTGCATGAATTTCATTTTATTTGACTTGGATTTTTTTTTCTTTTTGCGTTTTGTATGATTGCTATGCAAATGCAAAGCTAAGGCAACAACAATAATAGCAATAGCAACAGCAACAACTCCCATCTGCAACGCATCGAGGCGTGGCAGCTTTTGTCCACGCCCGCACCATAAAAGAGCTGTGCAACAAAAACAACTAACACAAATGTAAACTTGTTGGGTGGAGGAGATTGTGTTTTTGAATATAGAAGGAAGACACACAACAAGCAGAGCTAACCGTAAGAAAATACATACAAAGGGAAGAATTTAAACTGAAAGCATTTAAATGCAAATACGCAAAAGAATTTAAAAACTTACCTTCGGTTTCAATAGTGTTGACCATTTTTGCAGTTGTTAGACGATAAAACTGAAAATAAATAATATTTAAATTAAAATGGATCACACATTTAAATCAAATAAAGTAAATAAATTTAAAAAAGAACACTGAAAATATTTATTTATTGTCGCAGAACGATTTATGCAAGTCAGGTACATCAAGTGCAACCCTCGATGCTTTTTCGTTCTGACAGTCTCTGTAGTTTTTGTTGCTGCTTTACAAAAACTGCCTACAGGCACAGGCGAAAGGCATAATACACTTGAGTGCGAGAAAGACGCCCTTGCAGAACGCAGGAACAGCAAACAAAGAGCAATGCCAATAAAGAGAGTGACAGGCCGTTACAGCAGCAACATCAGCAGCAGCAGCAGCAGCAACAACAACAGCTTCATATAACAAGCAGTCGCTCATTACGGCAAAATGAAAAGAGCGAGCAATTGCAACAACAATAGCAATTTCGAACTCCAGGCACTGGAAATGGGAAGCAACAAGGCGTAGGCGAAAGGAAAAGCGGCGGTTGCTGTCAGGGCAATGACAACAACAGCGAAATCAAAGAGCACCACAAAGTTATTGGCGTCGCCGCATTGCAGCTGTTGTTGTATTTGTTGATGTTGCCATTGCCATTGCTATTGCAGCAGCAGAAACATAAAAAAGGGACTACAAAACTGCAGCGAACCGGATAAAAGTCATTCCAGTTTTTTTTTTATTTTCCAGTTGCTCCTTGTGTACTAACTAAAATATTAGCAGAAAATATTCACAAAGTAGCCAAAACGTACGCTGATTATTCACACAAAACGTTATAATTTATTTATAGCGTTTAACAAAAAGAGTTTAAACTGCACTTGAAATTATCACTGCGCTCAGCGCTCCGTAACGATCGTGTCGACTGAAATTTAACGACTGAGTGTCTGAGGCGCCGACGATTCTGTTTTGTAGTTGATCGCAAGCGCTTCTCTTGCACAGTGGTCTAAGTGGGAAAATTATATGACAAACGAAATGAATACTCAATAAGATAATTGTTACAAGATTACTTGTGAGCAAAAACTTGTGTTAAGTATATTTTGATCATTTAAAATCCCTTCAAATAAAGTTCAGTTACGGCGGCATTTTAAGGCTGTATTGCACTGTGCAGTGCTGACAGCTGTGCTTTGTCTGTGTTGTTTTTTTTTAAGGGAAGCTGCTTCAGACGCTGTGGCTTTGTTTTGCACATGAGTGCGAGTGAAATGACAACTATTGCGATCTTGTGGCGTTTTACTCAAACGGTTAAAATTCAAATGGCAATTTTAAATTGAAACGGCTATCAGCCCAAACCGGTCGACATCGCTGCTAGGGTGGAAGAGTGTCAAAGGCATAGACGGAGAGAGTTAAGGTGATGAGCGTAATTTTTTGGCAGGTCAGGCAAATATCCCATGCATAGCTCAATTGGAGCATTGTTTGTTGTTGGTGTTCTTGTTGTTTGTTTTTGTTATGAAATCATCGCTTTGATTTATGACGGAATTGACAAAAGAGCTTTCATGAGTTCATTTGTACGTGTATGTATGTGTACTTAAGTAACTGTTTTACTCAGCAAACGGTAGAATCTCTCATTGCGTAGAATTTTACTCACGTTTTTTTGTGCTTTTTCTTATCTGCAAATGCAGCGATGACAACCGAAAGACTATAAATAAAGAAAATAGCAAAGTGCGTGCAGTTAGCAAGCAGATAACATTAACTTCTACGGGAAGAAAATGTTTGTATTCGTCAATATGTATAATGATTGACAGTCGAGCGCATTGAACCCAAGAAAAAACTACTTTGACTTAATGAGTTGAGACCCACGCTAAGAGTAAACAAAGTGCCAGCGAAATTTTCCACCTACACTCGCAAGTGCACAATTAATTTACCTTTCTTTTTATTAGACCAAAAGGTCAATTGCAATCGCAATCGCAAGACAAATCAAATCAAGTTCACATAAAAAGTGAAATCTTTATCGAACTGATGTTAGACTTGTTTATGAAACGAGAGCGCTTGAGTGTGCAGGGTGGTGGTGGGGCGGGTTGGTTAGTAAGTAGCTTAAACACGTTTAGGTGCGTAGACAGATGTTATCATCTGTCCCCGCCTAACAAATTGCGCTTCAATTTTCATTTTCACTTGATCGTCACAAAAAAAATACATGCGTTCAATTTATGAATTTGAATTTTTTATTAATTACACCGTTCGTTGGCGCCAAACAACAACAAGAGCGAAAAGATTTAATCGGCTCTTTGTTTTCCCCCACACCACAACAAAAGCACTAAAAGCCAAGCGTCGCTTAAAACAAAGATGCTGCCTGGAATCGCAGTCGCAGTCAGCAGAGAGCAGCTGATTCACAAAGGCAACAACAACAAAGAATGGGTGGCAATAAGAAACGATAATTGACAAGACAACAACAACAACAATGTGCGCGCTGCTGGCATTCCAAATTGACACCCAAAGAAAGCATCGCTTGCTGCTTCTGTGCCTTATTCGGTAGGCAAGTCGCTCAAGGCAAAACTCGCTTTGTAATCCATCCGGGTTGTGCCAGTTCAGACTATCTAAACTCTTCACTATATATTCATTTATTGATAAATCACATAAATCATTTAAAATTTAATTAAAGCACACATTTTTATTCCGAATAGATTAGAATTTAGGTCCTGAATATTCAGAGTGACGGATAATACTTCTTTCGTTTTGATGCAACTTTTGCAATGACATTAAAAATATTGTATAGGTTCGCTACTTTCAACTACTTTAGCTACATGTTACTATTAGCTTTAAGTAGAACTAGTTTTTCTATTGAATAATCGTAGAGATCTGATCTTGTGGAATATTTGATTAAATTTGTAAGCGATAATACGCGGTCAACTGGAGCCGACGAGGATAATGGAAATCACGAAGCAGTGTAAATTTTTCCAAAACCTCAAAGGATGTGCTCGAGTCTCGTAGATAACTATGCAACTGAGTCTCCACATCATCAATAAGTTTCATTGTGAGCGGCAACGGAGATTGCTGCGACATGTCTCAATCACTCGTTTCGCAAAAATCATCTGTAAGATTAAATATTTGTGAATTAGCATATGTTTGATAAAAGTCGACTTCATGCTAACTTTACCAGTTTCATCAAATTCATAGAAATCATCATTTTTCTTGGGGGTAAGCGGAAGGTTCCCATCAAACATGTTGCGTATTGTCAGTAGCCTTTATGTTCCGCACAGCCTCATCAATAACAATTTTATGTATATCATCAGAGCTTCGTTTATGCGTAGAGATTTTAGCCAAAGCATTGAACCAACGCATTTTGACCGTAGGACAGAGAACCGATGCAATAATTGTATTATTGGCATCCTCAGTAAGTTGAAGATATTTTGAAAATCTTTCCTTTAATTTAAGCTGCAACTCAATTGCCATACTCTTCAAGGCAATGAGATTTGAAGAGTCTGAAACTCTTTTCAGTTTAACATACAGTGAAGTCAAAGCTGGAATGAGAAAGCCAAAAACCAATTGTCTTTCAATTGTTAAAACTCAATTGTTGATGCAAAGGGCGTCATAAGGTTGCGGTATTCCTTCAAGTATAGAATATCACTTGCAGAGAAACTCTAATTATGCAAAGTCAATTTGCTGCAGAGCTCAGTTCCGGAATCGAAAACGGAATTAAAACGAGTAGCAACTGGGCTTATGAGTGGTCCACACAATACTCTTTGCATTATCTCTGATGATTTACAGCAATTGCAGTTACGCCATAAAGCACTGCACTTGCCAAATACCTAAAAAAAACAAAAGAAGATTGCATTAGTTTTCTTTGTTTTGTTCGAAATGAAACAATCGTGTAGTTACTTGTGTGTGTCGCTTCTTTAAGGCTTTATCCTCGTCAAGGAGTTGCACAAATCGATAGACGCTATCACATTTAGCGTGTGGCTTGCACATTGCATTTGATTTGGTAAAGCATTATAAGTTAAATCTTCGCAATTGATCTCGTCATCATAGCCATTGTCAATTTGAATGCCCATGGCACGAAAGGCCATGTGTCACAGTTGCCACAATCCTTAAGTCGCTTAGATCGTATTCAGTGTTGATTGTGGTTATCATCTCCATTATTTGGGTATTAGCTCCGGTAAATCGTTTGCAGGCCAATGCTGCTGATTTTCGTTTGTACTTTTGATCCAACCACAGGTGTAGTTAAAATAGTTACATTGTCTATTTGACCAGATGTCCGCAAACATATTTCATGTGCATATGTATTTCTGCGTTGCAATCACATTCTTAATGCTGCCACACATTTGGCTGAAGCGTGCATCTAATCGCATCTCTAGTTTAGAACGACTCATCACATGCAATTTTGTGTCCCTAAACAAATTACGAAAGCTGTTCGACGCGACAGTAGCTATCGGCACTGCACTATCTATTATATAGCACATAAATTTGTGATCAAATAAATCTGTTTCGATTACTTCGAGCGTTTCGTTAGGACTGATTTGCTTGGCATTCAAAAATGCTGCATGGATCTCGAAGTGCTTCAGGCGCACATGCTTGATGAAATTGGAGGTAACAGTGGCGAAACCTTCGACTGTGGCATGCATTGCATGTTGCACTAATGGATCCAAGCTGTGCACTGGAGTTTTGTATCTAAAAGCATTTGTATTAATTATTTAGTATGAATAAAATATATTGTTAAAACTTAACTCACTTTTTCAATATTGCTAAAAAATCGAAATATTTTTTACGTTTTCTCTTCGAACTTTCAATGATCCTTTTTCCTGCATATTTTCGTTTACGATTTAAATCATTCAAGTCCATATCAGAATAGGATACATCCTAAAATTAGATAATGTTTGCTTATTATTATTCATTGTAATTGTTTACCCTTTGCAAAGTTAGTTATGACTGCAGTAATGAATATTAATAGCAATTAATTCATTCAACCGAGAAAATAACTTATTTCTCTTTCATTATTTAATCAATCCTTTACATTATCATTTAGGAAAGATCTAAGCAGCTGCAGATCTATTTGCAAGGCATTATTATATCGTTTTACTTCTGATTCCGCATTGGACGTATCTGAGTGCTCCTTGGCTTGCATTCGACAGTCTGCCATTGATTTACTGCTCTGCCAAACAACTGACGGTTCCTGTTCAATCTTAATGCTTGCTACAACGTTGCTGTTCCCCAATTGCCAAATTAATTTGTTGAGGGAATCAGCAACAGCATTGCAGTCCCCAGCTTCCATTTTAATACTGATCGCATTTATCGCCTTTGGCATGTCGACCGGTAATGAAGCCGATGTTTGTTGTTAACAAACTTTGTTTTGCTTCCATTGAATTTAAATAAAATAAACAAGCACTTCGTATACAATGGGAACCTTCTATGTTGAGCTCGACCTGCCAACTTACTTCACATTCCACATCGATAACAAAGCAACTATTGCGTCGAGAATGACAATTTTAAAAGAAGAAGATCATGGAATACTTACGCGCAAGGTAAGTAATTTAAATTGACCAGACTTGGAGGTTTACATTAAGACTGATTAATATTCATAATATTTAAAAAAAGGTAAGTTAACGGTAAGTTAACGAAAATATAACAATAGTCAAATAAATCATACTATTCAAATCAACCATTATTTAAATGAACATTTCATGTGTGTTAAAATTATTATGTTATTTCTTCTTTGAATTAAGATTCAAAAGCGTGACTTTGTTTTTCATATATTTTCATAGTATATAGAATATTTAAGGTTAATTCAATGTTTGATTGTCTTGTCATAAATAGGGAAAAAAAAAATTTTATATTAAAATTAAACCAAATTTATGTTTTTATCGTCATCTTGAATGTACTGGGGGTAATATTGTGTGAATTAATTCAATAGTTTTTCAAGATTCCTTAAGTTTTAAATCAAGGAAGTACATATGAAATACTTACATTTACATAGTTTAAGAATCATTACTAATTTTTAAAAGATTTCATTGCCTCCAGCTTTTTCAATTCAATCTCTTCCATTGTTTTGTAATGCTGCTGCATTAAAGAAGTCTGTTCAGCCATGGTGGAGCGCATGGCGTCCAATGCATCAGCCACACGGGTCATTAAAGCATTTTGTTCCCCACACAGATCTTGGACACTCTCCTCCTGACGTGGCTCCTTGCGATTCCTTGAAAATAGATTTTCGCCATGCGCCTTATTACCGTTAGCATGTAATGGTTGTTCGGTTTGGTTGTTTTCGGACTCAGCGTCGTCTTCCGAATCATAAAGGCCGACCAATTCAGCAATTGCTTCCTCGACAGGCGTCAGGTTTGATACGGTTCTCGCATATCTACGACCCACAGAACGGTTCGAATAGCAACTAGCTATTGAGACTTGGGTATCGTCTGTATCCGTGGAGCCTCCAAAAGACTCGCTACGCGCAAACATTTCCTCTTTAATGTAAAAGCCGCAAATGTGTGCAATGTTATTTTCAGCAAGCGTCAAAGATTTACGTCTGTGAGGGTTTCCCAATCGTAATGGATCCTTTTCCATTTGCTGCAGTTTCATTTTTATAAGCAACTTCCAGTCAGTCCAGACCTTTAATTATTTTTATAGGCAATATATATGTGTTTGTGCAATTTTGTATTAACCTTCATTACCTTTTGCCATTCAATTACATTATTACATGGAGGTCCCTTAGCATTTAAGGCCGCTGCAAGGGTATACCAGGCTAAGCGTTCGCCTTTTGCCACTCCTTTGGCAATGTCTGGATTCTGTTCCATAAATGTAATAAGAGCGATGGACTGATTTAGATTTATATTTGTGCGCCTATAAAAATAAAGAGAAGATTAATTATTAAAGTGCTGAACTCGCTTTTAACTTATAATGCAATTCTGTCAACTATGGAAGCATACCACCCGGACAAATATTCCTCTCTTCGTGTCCTTTTAAAGGGCCGCTCGATTTCATCATTGCTTTCAGAATCTTCGCTCACATCCTCCTCAATTTTAATGGTTCTCATTTCAATATGCTCCACCGGAGGATCACTTGTTTCCTTACTGTTTAATTGCCATATCAACTCGTGACTGTTTACTCTAGCCATTACTTGTTTTTTAATTTTAGTATTAACACAACAAACTTAAAAAATAAAACAGAGCGACAAAACTCTCCTTTTTTCACAGATGCGATTCACCAATTTCTATGTGAGTGCTGCTGCTCGATATTCAATTTATCGATAGCTGCAACTGCATCTGTAGAAGAAATAGATCCACAACAATTACCTGTATTAAACAACTTGTTTATATTAGAAGTAATATTTTCTTTAAAGATTAAAATTAACTTAAACTTTTTTTTGTTCAAATATTTCAACTACTACGTTGAATAATTGAATATCAACTACTGAAAACTGAGAAAGAGCTGCCAACACTGAAAGTCACATATGGCAGTGCCGTTGTGTTTATAAACAAAAAACAGCTGATATTCTTTTTAGATGTATTTTGCCTGAGCTACTATAGTTGTGTGTACAATAAATAAATAAAGTAACAAATTTAATGCTACATGTTCGTTTTCAGAATAAGTTTTCCCATATCGTCCAGCGCAGATACAACTTCCCTGCCATAACGTTCAGCAGAGATTTGAGGATCTTTTCGCCAGGCGGAAATTGAAAAGATTATATCCGTTTTACGTATATTATAACAGCAGCCATAACCCTCCGAATTAAGCGGTCCATAGGCCATAAAGGCATCGTGCGATGTCGTAAACTGTGAGCTGACAATACGGAAATTTGTTGATCTCCGATAACCATCCGAGAAGAAGAATTTAGGCAATTGTTTCGCATTTTCGCGTGCCATCTGCTTAAGACCAAATAAATGACTGTCCACGCCGTGTCCCTGCAGTGCCAGTTGTGTCAGCTCTTGGTGAACATTTACAGCATTATGTAGTGCCAATAATTGTTCACGGGGCGTTGTATATCTCGTTTCCATTTCACGTACGAATTTCCGTGATTCGGTTGAGGTTGAGCGTATGATTTCGCTGCGACCAAATTGAAAGATTCGCAAATGCGCCGACTCCTGCTGAGCTGGCAGTTCATTATGCTGCCTATAGAAGGCCAATTGCAATGCCATCTGTATATAGCTATCGGGTGCTAGATTTTTTGATTGAATCACATCACTGCCATAGCTTTGGTACGGAAATGCATGCATCTTTAATTGTTTTGAGATGCGATTGATGCTTCGCTTGGCAACTGTTAACCAGAAATCGGTGCAGTCATCAATCTCCGCAAAATGAATAAATTTCAATTCATTCAATGTACAAGTGTCGCAATTATCTTGACCATACTTCGGATTGGTTCTAGTTAAATACAAGTTATTAGACTTTTGTTAAAAATATCGGTTTTTATACCCTGCACCCACTGAAGATGGGTAAAAAGGGTATAATGGTTTTGTGTAACAGAAGGAAAGACTAAAAAGCTAGAGACTTAGATTCAGAACATAAGCTCGCCTAATCCTTAGGCAGTCCTAGTTTGTTTCAAATTGTGAACGAACTAAATGTGTTTTTAGTACAACGTTAGCTTTATTAAAAATGACGATTCCATAACGTGTTAATCATTTAAGTCGTTTCCATAATATATATTGTTGAGCACTCTCTATGTACATACGTTTATACATACATATGCTTTTGCACGTAGTCCATTATTGAGGCAGGCGGATGAGGATCAGCTGGCGCTTGTTCATAACAAAATCCAGCCATGCCATTCGAGTTCACAATCAACTGCAAAGTTTTATCCATCCATCGATTGGCACTATTCGAAAGCGCTCCTCCACCATGTAGAAGCTGAGCAGCTAGAACGGAACGTTCCTGATCACTCGGAACCTCAACCGGTTTGTCCAGCGAAACTGTAAACAGTGCCTGTTCAATACATCGGACAGCTTTGGCATTGGTCCCCTTGCGACAAAGCATTTCACGGGCTTCACACCAATTGTCACGTGTATCGTGGGTAAGCAGACCAATCGGAGTACCAGTGGGACGTGCAGATTGCACCACTTTCAATAGCTGTTTTCTTAGCTCAACGACATTGATAATCGTCTTTTTGTCAGTGTAAACGGGCAGCTTGTAGTACTAAAGATAAAATATATATCAGATTCAAGTAACAGAGTATAAAAATTGTCTCGAAAACTTACGTTGTTCTTGTGTATAAGGATCACATAATTGGAATCGTATTGTTGGAGCAAATCACAGCAGCGTTTCGGAATCCGAACCGTACCAAACACATTATGAAATTGACTATTGTCAAGATCGAAGCCTTTAAATGATTGCACGGGTATTTGATTTTTGTCCACGAGCATTTTGAACTCACACACGCCGTAAATAGCTTTAGCCACAAAGTCCAAGTACTCAAAGTTATTATTAAATCGCTGAATGGGAAAGGTAATGCAGGGACTGGAGAACACAGTTAATGGTGCACGATGACGCAAATATGTGGCATGCTGCCAACGTTCTGTAAGCCAGTTAATTTCGTCTTTACCACTTGCGATCAACAGATTTTGCAGGTCATGTCCCTTGCCGCGTAAAAAGTCGTTAGTTAATTCTTGCTCTCTTTGAAAAGTGTTTTCATTGAAAAACGGTCGAATGCTAATCATATAGCGATAAAGGGTCTCATTTAGAGGTACCACTGGAAATTCGAGTAAATCAACTTTTTGTTGTTCAGTTATAGCAAAATTTAAGGGAACATTGTCATCTTTGAATATTTTTATTTTTGGGTCAGCGATTGCAGTGATGGAATCCTTGAGTCGGCTCGCTTTGTCATCGGGTTTGGCTATTGGCATTGTTGTCAGAGCTTCATTTTGATGAGGCTCGATACATTTTGTGTTTTTCTTGAGCTCTTGGGTTTTTTGAGGTTGAAATTGTTGTACGCAGAATTTAGCAAAATTTAAAAGCTTCCTTAAAAAGGTTTTTTCAAATCCCGGCTTGGTTTTTAATGCTGATAGCGCTGACGCGTTTGACTGATCCGTAGCGTTCTGTTTGCTATAGTTTCTACAGCTATTGATGTTGCACTGCATTGAGTTAAGGTTAAAGTAAATCCATTGCGTAATATTGTCTTTTGGTACTCACATTGTTTAGGAAACGTTCGGTTAATAGTACGGCACGCATGGCAACAATTTCAATATTATTCGAAATAAGAACATAAAATTTGAATTACTTTTGATAGACTAAATAAGAAAGACTTGATGTGTGTAATTCAATATACTGAGAGCATTTAATTGCCTCTGTGATGACAAAATATCCGATCTTTAAAACAAAGTTCCTCATAAAGGCAGAACATCCTGCATTTCGAGGAACGATTTTGAGAGTATCTTTGCAAATTTATCGGGAAAGGTTTTACAGTTAGCTCACCATGCACATATGGCCAAAATAATGTCACAGTCGCGTGGATTATAGCAACAGGCATAGCCATCATCAGAAGCTGGGACATAGCACATACAATGTGTCAATGGCTCTACAATTTTCTGCCAATTCGCGCATTGGCTCGTAGACCTCGGCCCAATTATCGCGCATATCTTTGTTAAGAATGCCAAAGGGTATTCCAATTTCTATTTTAGCTTCCAAGATGGCATTCAATTGCTTAGCCAAAGCAGTCGCAGATAGAAGTTTATTCTGCTTGACATAGAGGTTCATCTTGTAGAACTGTTTGAAATGAAATAAGTAAGTTGGGAATAAAGAATTATGTTGAAAAATTCCTACTCACATGATTTTTGTATATGACCACGGTATGCCTGGAGCAAGGATTGTACAGCATCTTATCCGTGACGCGTTTCAGTTTCGTCCATTGTCCAGTTCTATTCAACCCATTTTGACAGTAGGTATTTGACCGGTATCCACCGGCAGGAAGTAGCTTAACAAGCACATTTGATGCTTGATTGCTCTACGTCTGTGAAAGGAAATATTGGGTGATTGGTTTTTTTTTTGCGCATAACTTGAGACATACTTACCAAATTCCAGCGTTATGTTTTTCAACTTTAAATTGACAGAAGTGCATGCTACCAATTGATATCAGACCGATTTTAAAACTGAGACTTCTCTGCCGCATACCTGTAGCTTTGTTTTGGTTACCACTGTCCACGTTGGCGTCAGCATCGGCATCGAAACTGAGAGAGCGATGTTGCAATTATCGGATCCAAAGTTTGCGTTTGTCTTTTCTTAACTAACGCCACTTTATGTGGGCAATCTTCTATTATACTACGGCACGTTTGTAAAAAAACTGCAAAATAAACTCTTTTACCACAACACATAGCTGCCAACCTGTTTAAATTAGTGATGGGACGGGCAATAACGATAGTTATGATTGTGGTTTGTTTCGATTGTTCAATTGAACTTTTTTTTTTGTAATGGCTTTAGTTAGTAAAACAACACAATGTAATTCAAGCTTACAATCAAAAATGTGAGTTATAATTTGATCAGCTACACACAATAGCTAAATACATACATATTATGTGCGAGTTAACAGGAGTTGGCAGCTCTGTTCTGTAAAACTCGGATGTAAGAGAGCTCTGTTAATTAAACGCGCGAAATTAAATAATAAGTAAACAACTGACGATGCAATGAACGTTCGTTCGCCTCGAGACATGTTAAACAGCATGGCGTCGATTCCGATCAAGATGATTTGGCAAATGCTTAAAATGCAGCCGTTGCTAGTTATATGAAGAATGACCAAAGAGGTTCAAGTTTATAACGAAAGTTTCTAACCAACACAACACCCGATCCATTTGAGGATGTTATCCACACAGAAAGTCCTCCAAATCTCGACACACTCATTGAAGACAAACAGCACATAAAGCCAACAGAACAAGATCAAACACCACAGCAACACCAACATCAGCAGCTGCAAGAACACATTGAAAGTGTCACCTACAGTGTTAGCCACACTTCCGGCTCCAAATCAACAGTAACATCTGCAGCCCCAACAACAGTAGCTACATCCACAACAACAACGACAACCAAACAAACACCACTTGTAGATATAAGTGAGATAAATAAACTAAATGCACTGCTCGATGAACTGTTGGGCATGAATTTGCTCACTCTATCGGGAGTAGCAGCAGAACATGCCACAGGCGACAACAGCAGCAGCAGCACAATGCCGCCCTTTAAAGCATTACCAACAACAGCGACCACAAGAGCAACAACGACTGTTACAACAACCACAATGCGAACAATTGCCACGCCCACACCCATACGCGCATAGAAAAAGGGCAACAAAACAAGGCAGAAACCCTCGGGCAATCGACGCAATCAGCCCACAACAATGACAACGAAACCAGAACGAACAAAGGTCAAATAGTCACGCCTTGGACTACCGCCAGCAGCAACAACAGCAACAGCAGCCACAACTACAATTACAGAAACAACTCAATGGTCACCGCAGTGCAGACAAGTGCTAAAACCAAAAGTACACCACCAACAACAACAAGAACAGCAGGAGCGATCACCACCAACAACAAGAACAGCAGCAACATGCACAGCTGCAACAGCAACTACAACAACTGTAACACTTGCCACCATTCACAATGCGTTCATTTCGACAAGTTGCCCTTAAGCAACAGCAGCAGCAACAGTTGCAACTGCTTGCACCGCAGCAACTTCATCACTATCAGTACGCGCCAAGTAGCACCACCAGCAGCAACATTCAAATCTTTCACACGGCATTAAAAAAAATTTAGGAACAATTATTAACCGTAAGAAGTGCTGAGAAAAATGTTGAAGTTGTTGTATTCTCAAACTAAACTTTTTCACTGAAAAATGGCAGAACACAAACTAACACACACACACACACAGACATAGATAGAACATAAGGCACAATTGCACAGGTTCGGTATCTCTGTGCCAGGTGAAATGTAGAGCAATTTCCAGAGAAATAATAACCCAGCATCATCATTGTAAAGTACCTGCACAAAACACATTAACAATAGGAACCAGGGCACACGAACATTGACATCGTCGCTCCATCGTCAAATCGTCAATGAATATTTTCAGCAATGGTGCACGTTGCACAAATGACAGCAGCAGTAGCCGAGCATCCTTTGTGTCCTGTTTGTCATCTATATGCTGATTTGACATAATACAAGCAAACACACTCTCACACACACTACAACACTTTTAAATTCGTAGCAAATTTCAACAGCGCAGTCCAGCAACGAATTGTGCTTTATGTGTGGGTTATGTGCTTAACACACCTACACCCAAAACGCTGCACACCTGTCGTACAAAACGGCAACTTTTTTGTTGTTCTTCCTCTTCTTTTACTTAAGAGAAGTATACAATGAAAATCCATCGATAGATCGTTGGATTAGGTTGAGTTCCAATGTTTCGTTTTAAATATAGAAAAAGTACAATTTAAAAGTATACCAAACGATTGAAAACAAGTAGTAAATTTTAATAAATAGAAAAAGATCATATAATAGCTGCGCGGAACGCAAGAAATATCGAATTTCAGAAAATAATGGTTGAGCAACACAAAAGCACAGCTGGATAATTCTTTGCGACAACTTAAAACGCATAATGCTGTACTTAATGGTTGGTGTCTTGGCTAAGTATGTTATTTTTGTGCTGTCATAATTCACAAATGACATAACTTCTTCAAAAATTAGCCGATTTTAAAATGAGAGGGCATTTTGGTCAAGTTATGAGCTACATCAAAAGGTGGAAACATTATTTGTACTTTAAATTCATGACCTAGCTTTTACTTCTTGCCATTACTTCTACTAACCTGACTAGATTTATAAACGCAATAAATTTAATATTGTCCATACACTTTTTGTGCATAAACAGACTTTATACAAACGTAAATAAAACATTTGACAGCTTAATCTTAACTTCATAAACACTAAATAAGTCATAGCAATGTTCGAAGCGCCAACGGCAACAACAACAACATAGCGAGTTATCCTTCGCATTTGACATTTGGTATATCAACACATTGCCATTTGCGAGTTGCATTCCAAATTGGCATCAAAAACACAACGAACTCGAAATGTTTACACGAAATGTTGTTTTCCATGCAGTTCACACCCGCCGCGCCGCCCCGCTCATGGTGTGGTGAAAAGCTTTTGCACAAAAGTGTATACGACTCGCTTGCGCTCAATTGTTCAGTTTGTTTGGCTCTCTCTCTCGGGCAGGACACGTGGCTGGGCAGCGTCTGTTTGAACGAACGAACCGCGTGTCCTTTATGAATGGCTTTCAATGAAATATTTATATAAGCGAAGCCATTTGAAACCACCACAGAGAAAGAGCAAAACAAACGGCACGAATAATTATTTCGAGGACAAGAAAATCGTATATGTATATGTATCTGTAACACACTTCAGATTTGCGTTAACTTTCACTCAGTCACGCACTGGGTCATTAAGGGTATCCTAACTCAAGGCTACGTGCCTTGACAACTCCTTGAGGTCCTGGCCACGCATAACAACTACCACAAAATGGACAAAAAAAAAATCTACTTTAAGCCAACTAGACAGCTTTTAGCCCCGACTAATGCCGTCGGTGTCAAATGCGTTGCTCATTTAAAAGGTCGAATCTACAGCCAAAAGATACTTCCACTTTAATGCAGTGTGAAAACTTTCAGCTGGTTTAAAGTTACTAAAAAGCCAATACACTAATGATATGTATATCTTTCATATCGCTTAACGCTTAATTCGATTAATCAACAGTTTATGCAATGATTAAAAAAATCTTCGTAGCTTGAAACCTGAGCACTTAATTTGTCAGCAAGCCAGCTTATTGTTCAACGTTTGAGCCTGTCTAAGTAAAATCAACATTTGGCCAAAAGCTGCATTGTTCTCCGTTAAGCAAATCCTTGCGAAAAATCTAAAACAAACAAAAACTCATTACAAGCCAGCATGGAAAGAATTGTATGCCGCTTGATTGAGTGACTGAAAGGCTGTCACTTGGGAAAGGGAAAAGATTGGGAAATAGGGGCTTAAGGCGTGCCTTTTGGGTAGCAGCCTATTGCGGTATCAGTTTATGATCGCAATTTTATTGATACCGCCAGTGGGAGCAAATAAAAACGAATGGGGAAAGCCACAAAAACAAAACTAGAAATTGAGAGCTATAAAGTGCCGGAGAGCTAGTTCAAGATTGGGGCGTGTTTATTACAAGCCAGACGCATTGCAATAACAATAACTACAAGCCGCAAGCCGAAAACTAATGCTCTTGTTAAATGACTAACGGGGCCAACGGGGGTAGCTGGGAAGCTTATCAAAATTTAAAGACGCAAATGATAAACCCGCAACAGAGCAAGAAGCAAATGGAGAGAGAGGGAGAAAGTTGGCAGTTAAATCTATTCACAAATTTTCGCATAGCATAGACAAAGCTAACCAGTTAAATGTGTGTGAAAGCTGGAAGAGTTTTGATGCCATTAAAGCTAGTTATGTACGATGATTGTATTCTTGTGAGTTTGTAATACCCATTTAAAATGATTAAAGCGGGTATTTTTGTATGAAAGTTAACAGCTTTCGAACCATAGTTGAATAAAGTTAACAGAGCTTATTTCCTCTTTTAACTACATATACATTTAAGCACATTTAAATGGCATTCTCATCTTGCTACAAAGTTATTTGCGAATCAATTTCTCGCATTGTGCTACACTGTAAATAAGTTGCATTAAGTGCACTGATTGCAGCATGTGTCTGTGTTTATTGTTGCATAAGTACTCGATACAACAACTGTAGTTGTTACGTAGTACGTAATAGGATATCTAGCAAATAGTTGGCTCTTGCCAAGCGCACACACTTGTTTATATTTGTGTTAGCGGTGTTAGCGCGTGCACAAGGCATAAGCCTTAAAGCTGTTTGTTTACTCGCTTTCTACGTGTGTGTGTGTGTGTGTGTGTTGTGCGTGCCTCAGTTGCAAACTCAATTATTAACTATGCGCAAAAGCAAAAGGCAGCAACACCTTCAACATGGCCTTCATCATTGTTTCATAAGTAACTCCATCTTGGTTTTTGACTCCGCCATCAGGGCTTAGATCCGTCAGCTCGAGGGAAATTTGCATTTTATCATCCATGTGTCGGGTCCTAATGCTGCAAAGGGCTTTGCCTTTAATGGGCTTTCTAAGCAGTTAACGTTCTTTTTTCTCACTCTTAACTGTTCCTGTTGTAGTTGCTGTAACTTGTTAATTTGACTGAAAGCCGCCTTAACATGGCTCGAACTTATAATTATTTCATTTGCAAGTAAAATACAATGAAAATACGTGGAAAATTCCGAAATTAGATTTAACCAACCAACTGCAGATAAATGGTTTGAGTTCACTGTTAGGCGAATAATTTTAAAAGGATTGAAAGTTTTTTGGCTAACAGTTAAGAAAACTATATTGAAAAACTATTTCACTGTTATGAAAGCTTATTAACATTTTTTTTAGGTGTACATTTCGCTCACATTTAATAAGCTAAAAGCATTGTAGAACTCCGAAAAGATATATATCTTAAACATATGCGCATTATCCACTCAATGAAACCGTTTTTATTATGACAACTGGACAAATAACGGCTTAATTCGAGGCACCACACGTTGCGGCACTTCAGTTGGAAACGTGCAACAAAACGAGGCAGTTAGCTTAGAGAGCAAACAACACAAGAAAAAAAAATATGATACAAATTATGAACTGGCTTTCTATGGTGAGCTTTTTAAACTAAACTAATTTCAATTCGAACTCGATTATTTCTTATATGAATATGTATTTCTGATTCTTTTCTTTGGTTTTTAGGCCATTGGCCTGATACCCCTGAATCGTCAGCAGGCAACTTCGAATTTTGTGCTTGATTATGCAATGATGTTAATTATGCCCTGTATGTATTTGGCTGCCTATTTTGGCATAAATCTATTTGGACGCTTTGGTCTGCCTTATCTAAGTGCCTGCAACAGTGTCTGCCGTTTAAGCAACAATCTTTTTATGCATCTCGGCGCTTTTCTTTATGTGACCGTCACATTGTTGAGTCTCTATCGGCGTAAACAGTTCTTTATTGAGTTTGAGACACGTCTTGCTGAGATCGATGTTGTCATTCAGAAATGTCGTCGCGTTGCCGAAATCGATAAACAACGAGCCCAGGCTGTCAAGCACAGTGTTGCCTATCATTTTACCTGGTTACTTGTATTTGGCATATTTATTGGTGTTTTGTACTACGATTCGAGGTCATTGTATCTGTGAGTATAATATCCTATCGTTAAGTTAATGGAAACTTCAATTTCGAAAGAACTTTTTATAATTTTTGTATCGATTAATCAAATATTTATTAAGTTGTAAACATTAAGTTATTTTACGCTGAAATCAAGCGACTTTAAATGTTCTTTTTGGTTGAAGTTAATACCATAACAATATATATTTAAACAAACATCTTAAAACTAATATTAAATACTACAAAAATATAATTACTCTATTGCAAACATAACTAATCCAAACATAACTAATCCAATAGCAGTATTGCAAACATAACTAATCCAATTCATCTCAATCATAATCAAAAAAAAATCCACAGCAACTAAATTTGTACATGTCATTTCTTTCCCTATCCTTCGTTCCAATCACTTAATTTTTATAGCACCTTTGGTGAATATGCAATAATACCATTTATGGTATCAAGCTTTCCATATTTGGCTGGCAGCATTATACAAGGCGAATTCATCTATCATGTGTCTGTCATTTCGAATCGGTTTGAGCAAATAAATACGCTATTCGAGAAAATTAATCAGGAAGCACGTCATCGTCACGCTCCCCTCACCGTCTTTGACATTGAGAGCGAGGGCAAGAAGCAGGACCGAAAGCCATCGCCAGCGGAAAAGGCAGCTGCAACCAAATCCATATTTAGCAATGAGCCAAAACTGGCGGATGAAATGAAAAGACAGAAGGGCCAATTGCCAAAACATGACGATGAGGAAGAACTAAACACGAGCGATGAGGAGGATGATGATATTTTTGATTTCAATGATGCCATCGTGGGCGAGAACACAGAGTAAGCAAACAAGAAACAAGAAGAGTTCTAGAATATTTAATAACCTTTTCTTGTAGCAGCACATCGGAAGCCAATTTGCCGGATCTGTTTAAGCTGCATGATAAAATACTAGCGTTGAGCGTGATAACAAATGGTGAATTCGGGCCACAGTGTGTACCCTATATGGCGGCCTGTTTTGTTGTCAGCATTTTTGGCATATTCCTTGAGACAAAGGTCAACTTTATTGTGAGTGGCAAGAGTGCATTGTTGGATTATGTGACATATTTGTATGTAATCTGGAGTTTTACCACAATGTTTGTGGCATATATTGTGTTGCGAATGTGCTGCAACGCTAACAATCATTCGAAGCAATCGGCCATGATCGTACACGAGATAATGCAAAAGAAGCCAGCATTTATGCTTAGCAACGATTTGTTCTACAACAAAATGAAATCGTTTACATTGCAATTCTTACACTGGGAGGGATTTTTTCAGTTCAATGGCATTGGACTCTTTGCTCTCGACTACACTTTTATATTCTCTGTAAGTTCTGTCCTTGACAGCTAACTTATCACGTTTTACCGCTTATGGTTATTTCATTTTATGTCTCTCATTCCTTCTTTTTTTGTTTTATTCAGACTGTGAGTGCAGCCACATCGTACTTGATTGTCCTGCTGCAGTTTGACATGACATCCATTTTGCGCAGCGAGGGCTTGATGACCTAAACGAAAACGTTACTAAAATTAAATTATATGCAACACTTTTACCATTTTTCACAGTTACCACATTTTGTTCCTTTTTTTGCAACATTTTTTAAAGGCACCACAGAAAAGTTAGTATGTAAAAAATCGAATGTGAAATGCTCTTAAGAATGAAAAGCAAAGGAAATATATAAAATTTATGTGAAATACGTATTAAAGATCGTTATTCAAATGTCTAAAAACTGGCTTTAAATCAAATATAATTAAATAAACATTTTAATGGCTGTCTTTATTGGTCATACTTATCCACCTTTCATATGTTTATGTAAACTATCTGGCAAAGCTGGCAATGTAAATTACTAGGTGAAAAAATGTCTAAAAAATCGAAAACACCACAAAACCTTTGCAGGAGTTAAGACAAGTCGCAAAAATATTATATTTTATTATGAGATCAGATTTTCGTTTTGAAACTCACCAAATTAAAGAAGAATAATAATTCACATGAACTTTCTCAAAGCAAAAGCCAACCTTTAGCGTTTTTAGAAGTGTAAAACAAATCCGGATGCTACAAGGGAGCCAGCCGTTGATGTTCATTGCCGTTAATCGCATCAACGCGCGTTTTCTAACACTTCAGCGGTTTTAGTTGAGTTACTTTAGCCGGTGCAAAACAGGTTGGGTTGGGTTGGATGTTCAGATGTCTCTAACACAATTTTAACAAATGTCAATTGAAAAACCCGATTTGCCAGTCACTCAGGCTTAATCATGCACAGGAACTCACCGAGGCAAGCGACTGAGAATGAAGGAGAAAGCGAATGAGCCACCATTTCGTGGCTGTCAAACGGAAGCGACAAAACAAGTAAAGCAAAAGAAAGAACATGCTGCAATTTCCGCTTTCAATCACGCTTAGCGCAGACGGAAATGTGTTTGCAAAATTCACTTGCACTTGCCAAATGTCACCACTTTGCCACTACTTCTACAGTATACTACATAAAGTGTGAAACGTGGGTTTGAAAATTGCATTTTGGTTCCTCACTCAATTTACATAGAAGAGTTTCGCAGGCAGTAGGTATCGGGTGTGGTTATCGGGCAAGGGGTTTACAGGCACTCAATTAAATTTTCATTATAATGATTTTCACTGCTTCAGACCGTGTGTGTGTGTATGTGTTTGCGTATGTCCGTGTGTGAGTATTAGGTTATTTTTTGTCGAACGAGACAAAATGGGGTTTTCTGTTACGAGTCCAGCAATTGACACGATGCAAACTATCCAGTTTGTAATGTATCGACTCCACCTCCACACGCCATCGATGCCATAAATCAATATGGGTATGGTTACAGAATGGGCACTTCTATATATTGCAGTCACAAAGAAGCGCGGGAAAATACACAGTAAGAAATTTAATGCTGTTTAGCTTAAATATTTGTAAGAGTCTAAGATAGTTTTGTGCTTTTCGTGATTTTTATACCCCGAACCCATTGAAAATGCGTAAAAAGGGTATTATTTTTATGCAAAAGTATGTAACAGCCGAGTCGATATAGACATGTCCGTCTGTCCGTCCGTCTGTCGATCTGTCCGTCCGTCAGTACGTCCGTCCTTCCGTCCGTCCCTCCGTCCGTATGTATGAACGCGTCGATCTCAAGGACTATAAGAGCTAGAGACTCCAGATTCGGAACATAAGCTCGCCTTATCCCTAGGCAGTACAAGTTTGTTTCAAATTTTCGATAACTCTTCCCATTTCCGATATACCCATGGGATCGATTACAATAAAAATCTTGAATTTGGAAAATTTTTAGACGGCGTTTGAAACATAAAATGACATAATAATAGTCAATGATTGAAATCGGTTGACAAACACCGGAGATATGGAGCATGGAAATTACGTAAAGTACGCAGTATATGCGTTCTCACACACACAGACGCACACACACACACATACTTGCAAGCACTGACTGTACGCGTTAAGTATTGGGTTCCGGATGTCGCGTTTACAACAAATATGTTGGTTGAATTGCAATATATAGCACACAACGTAAACAGTAGCCAATATTTTTGACCAGCTCTGCCTTAGAATTCCCAACTGGTTCTAGCGTTGTCAGAGTGGTACGGGGCATGCTAACTTTTTCAATAGCTATTTAATTTTTTATTTTTTTTTTTGTAATATGTTTTTACAACTAAATAGTTTAACAAACAGTGAACGAGTGAAGTTAATTTACACACACACACTAACACACACAGTGTGTGTGCTTTTTTTTTTTAACATACACATGCGCATACACATACCCATACACACACACATATACATACATACATACATACATACATACATACATACATACATACATACATACATACACATACATACACAGACACATACATACATACACATACATACACATACATACATACATACATACATACATACATACATACACATACATACACAGACACATACATACATACACATACATACACATACATACATACATACACATACATATACATACATACATACACATACATACATACACATACATACATACATACATACATACAAACACACACACACACACATACACATACATACATTTCAAGCACTTGTTTGTTTTAATCAAGGTCAGAACTTTCAAACACTCTCAAAACTCGACCGATTTTCAAATACAATACCTTAAAAGTTATGGCTGGGCGTAAAGATTAATACTGAAGTTAGTTTATAACATTATTTTTACTCGACATTCAATTAAATATTTACAGTGTACGTGTTCACATTGTTGCCACACATCCGCTGCTTCGGTGGCCTAAGGGGCAATAACAGAAGCAGTGGCAGCAACAGGCAACACATTACCTGGAAGTTACGTCAACTGTTGGTCATTTTCCCACCCACACTCTCTCTCTCTCTTTCTCTCTCACACCTCTCGCTGTTATCCTGAATGTCCTTTGGTAATGTTCAACGTGACCAAGCAAAATGTCAGGGCACTTTTAAGAGTTCATTTTGAATGTAGCAAATTGTATGAACTACCAAATAAATAGACATCTATTCACACAAACAGACAGACATAATAATAACAGTCAGCAATCATTGAAGCGAACACTTATCAGGTCAGGGTATGGGTCCGGGTCTGGGAATATATATATATATATATATATATAACGCACAAAATGTCAACAGGTTGTCGCTTGTTTGAGTTATTGAGGCTTTAATGCAATGGCCAATAGAGCATAACGTTGGCCTTCAATTCAAATGTAGCTCGCATTGTGAGTGTCGCTATAGCTTTTCTATATCGTTTATACAACAGGCAACTGAATTATATAATACTTATTACTTTGGCTTTGACAGCTTTTAGTTTGCTAAATACAATTCATTTGAATATCACTCAAATTGCTCATTTAATTTTAATTCAATTTGTCATAACATTATTGAAATCTGTCATTAGGACAATGGCTTAACAAGGGTTAAGGTTTCAGCTGAAGGTTGGTATACCTATAATAATAATGTTTGTGTGAAGTTCAACAACAATTTGAGCTCCATGAAAAACACAATGTTAAAGTTAAAGGCATATGAAAATTCGTTTTTATTGACAATTCCTATTTCGAAAACAACCTGAGAACCTAACACGAATAAAAATAAGACTTAAATGTTTACCCTTTACCCTTGTTTAACCCTTGTAGTTATAAGTAAAAATTTGTGTGTTTATTTTGTAAAAAATATTAAATTAACACTTCTTAGACCTTATTTAAAATATTTAAAGAATTGCGTAATATTATATCACTAAGATCTAAAAGTTCTTGAAGTCATTAAAAAGTAATCCATCACCTTAATTATCTAACTGAAGACTTCGTAATCTATTGTCTATTGACTCTTTACAACTGCGCAACAGTGTGGCAACACTTAACGTGACTGAAAAAACCAAAAACAAAACTTAAGCTTTTGCCAAGATACACACTACAGGTGTCTGTTGCTGCGTCTGTGGTATAGCAAACAAATAACAGAGAGCCAGCAAGCAAACAAGCAGCAACAGGAACACATGTGTGGTGAATTTAACTAACACACATAGAGAGTGAAATACACAGTGAGGGAGCGAGCGAGCGAGAGAGCGTAATCACGATACGGAAATAAGATATCCTTGAGAATAGAAGCACACAACACCCTCGCACAAGTTAAGGCGAGTTGTGCGAGGCTGCTGTTGCTGCTTTTGAAATCAAATCAAACTGATAACGAATAACAACAACAAGCGACAGGATGCGTGAGAGAAAAAGAGAGAGGGCGAGAGCGAAAGAGCAAATGCCGAAGCGAACACGAAGCGCCCAAAGCACGAAGCACATTTTTGCAGAACATTCACTTGAACTTTAAAAGACACTGTTGGATATAGCGAAACAGTTCGTGGCGGAGTTGCGAGTGCGTTGGTTGTCCTGGCGGAGCAAAGATATATAACCTGAACCGTTTGAACAATATCAGACCTCAGTGTGGGTGGAACAGGTCACACGTGTGTGTAACAGTGGAAGTATGTATGTGTGTGTGTGTGTATTGGTTGTTGTTGTTGCTGTTGCTGTCAATTTGTAATAATGGACAGCAAAACTTTTGCAAGCGGCATCAATTACAATCAAATTTAATTAACAGTTACTTTTGCAGGACATTCAAAACATTTTTGCAGCTAAAAGCATAATTGTAGCTAGTTTCGGTAAAAAAAAATCAAAATAATACCCCTTTATAAATTGAATCGTGTTTTTGCGTTCAATACGCAGCCTTTTTATTGGCAAGTGTGTGCGCGCTGTTGAATAACAAGCAAAGAGATGCGCAAATGGCGCCGCGTGGGCGTCTGCCTCCAAAATAAAAAAAATATAAAAAAAAAAACGTATGTGGCAAATTTTGCCCCAACACGCGCTAGGACCCCTTTCTCTACCTCAATCCGCCATGGCTGGCTCCCTACATCTTCACACAGCCAGATATAACCGAGATTTGAACTTACAGGTTGTTCTTGCTGCTTTGACCGTGCACACAGCACAAATGTAATAAAACTTTGGCTTTGCAAAGTTGTTTTGCATAGAAAGTAGCCCATCATGAACCTTAACTAAAGAATTACACGGCTATATATACATATATATATATATATATATTCGGAAGTACAAGGCATAACTTTAATGCCTTCTTCACTGTTGCTATAAAAGATAAGTTATGCTGTTGACTCAACTTGTTAAATTTTAACATTTTAACAACATAAAGTTTTTACCTTTCATACAAATTTTGTGAGCATCAAAATTCGAAACTTTACTGAAGGTTCAGTGTTTTGTTTTTTTGTCGAAAAGTATGCTGTACAAAATACCTTCGTTATTGATAGCAAAAAATTTAAAACGCATAACTTTTTGCAAAGTTTTTATTAATTTTTTTCTTGCTCAATCAACAACAAAAGAATCAAGTTTCGCTGCATGCCCTGGTCAATAAGTGTCGTGCAGAGCTAAAAACTTATCGCTTTGTTTCCACTAAGCTTCACTGTAAAGCTTCTTCGACATTCCGCCAAAAGATGCAGCAAAATGCTTTGTCTCGCTATTCACTCCACTGAGCATCCTTTTGAACAGATTCGAAGCTAGCAGCAAAGTACTTTGACTGTTGGAATCAGAACGAACATACAATAGACGTTGCCAACTTCAAGGACATGTTCAAAATGTTCAATTTGTCAGACAGTTGAAAACATTCCCATTTCAAGCTGTTCATTGAATAGTTTAGCATTAATTAAATGCTTTGGGTCGTAGACCTTAAACACTTTTTTGTTTATTTAAGCCTATTAAAAGTAAATACTCAAGTTTGTTGGAGCCACTTTTAATGCTTCGTATTATTTAATTTATTTAATGTATTTTCCTCCTGTGCACTTTGTCTTTCTGTCGGCAATTTGTTAGCGTATTAAATTTCTTTCGTATGGATCCGAGGCTCATAAAATATTGTAATTAACATTGAGGCCCGTTGGCCAAAATGTAGCGTTTATTGTGGCGTTAATGAGGCAACAGGTTTTGCTGGGTTTTATGAACCGCATCAATTAACTACACACCAAGTTCACAGCTAATAAATATTCATAAAGTACACACAAACTTATAAAATACAAATTGAGCGTAGGAAAAGGTAATGCGGTTGCCTTTTAAAACTTTGCAACTGTCAACTTTTTTCTTTTTGGGTGCAGCATCAAGTATCAAAGTTTCTATATCATTAATTATTAACATTTGGGTCGGATTGCGTTGCTGTAGAGATAGCTTAAGCCGTTTACTTTTCGCAGTAACTGTGGCCTAGATAATACTTCGTTGACAACTTGACCATTAATTGCAAGTTTCTGCAAAAAGGAATGTGGCTAAGTCTAAAATAAACTTTAAGCCAATGTGTCACAACTTAATAAATATTTAACCATTTGAATGTTTTAGTAAATAAAAAAAAACCTTAACAGAAAAACCTTTTCAACCCAAACCCCAGGTCGCTTAATTTGTTGGCTTTTCTCACATCAAATTATCCTGCCAAGTCATTATTTATAGATATATTTAAGCTAAAAAGCGAGCTCCATAAATAACCTTATCCCACAACGCACACAAAATTTATCTTCTATTTAATCTATCTCTCTTTTATCAAGCTGCTTAAATACACACAACGCACATTTTTCAAGCTATTTATAATTTTCTAAGGGGCTCCGAAAACAAACCAATTATATTACCAATTAAATTATGCAATATGCATGCAAATATAATACTACAACATAAATTCTAAGAACAAATTAACTTTACATAAGGCAACAACAACAACAACCTAAAAGACCCTTTTGCGTGTGTGTAAAAATTTAAATATTTGTTTCACAACCATTTTGCTCAATAGATAACAGACAATAATAACAATACAAAATATATATATATAAAGAAGTGGAATCGAACTGCGAGCGTCTTTTAAGTGAATATCAAGAAAAACCAGAGAAAACGTTGTGGAAATACAATACATAAAATATTTATATAAGTACATAAAAGCTCATCACAGACAGTGCACACAAAACAGTGAAACAAAACGAACGAAGATAACCAACAAGAGAAACCCCAACAGCGGCTTCAAGTGGTTGAATTTGCAGACAACAAAGCGTTAACATGATTTGATTTGTTTCTTTTGGAAAGAGGTAAGATTTATTTATATAATATGAACTGAAAAACAGTGCAGAAAAACTGCAATATAACTATACAAATTTAATTAAGGTTTATTCTACAATCGGTTTATATAACGATTTCTTATCTCCATTAACATAAGTTAATAATTTTATTTGCCTCTTTTAAGTTCGATAGATATAAAATTAATATTGATTAATTAATATTCTATATCTCACTTTATCTAAAGCTTTAATCTGCGCCTTTTAACCTTCCCTTTAAAGCCATTTAAATTATTACTTGCTTTTTATTCTTTTCAAAGGGCGTTCATTTATATATAGACGCACACACACTAAATGCATAAATATGTTCATGCCACATTATTATACATAATTCAATGCGCTAAATTATTTACTCAGTGACTTGTAAAGTACTCGATGGATTTTTCGCCCCAGGTTCGTGCGATTGAACCTTTTTTCAAGGGGGTCAAAAACAGACAAACAAACGGAGAAGGGCAAGCAGAAGAATAGAAGAAGAAGAGATGGTTAAAAATTTAAAGCTTTAGATTTGCTTAATCAAATTAAATGGCTCGAACGAAGCTAATATTCAATTTTGTTTTTTTTCCAAAAGCGCAAAAAAGTATTTGTTTTCTTTGTCTATGGTACGGTCACGTAGCTGTACTTTATGGTGTTTGCCGAGCCGATTTTATTTATGCATATTTACATAAATATCGATGTGTTTGCCGGCTGCTGGCTGCTCCACGCTGTTCATTCACCTTAAGAGACGCAAACATTTTACACTTGAGACCTAAAACAGCACCAACAGCAGCAGCAGCAGAAGTAAAAACAATAGCAACAAGAATAGACACAAATGGTTTTTATTTTATAGAGTTTGGTGACCTATGGGGCTTTGTTAAAAGTTTCATTTTGCACATTTATGCTAATGTGTTGCATAATCAATGTGGCAAGACCGCATGAAATATTGATACATTGATGTGGCTGCTAGTTGGATAACGTTTAAATAGACACAAATCAGCACAAAACACAAACATAAATTCATTTCAAACATTCAATTAATCCGATTAAAGTCAATGCAATTTTGAATGTTAAGAATTTCTGTACATCTCATAATAATTATTATTTACCATCTAATTTACAAAGCGTATTTGGCCACATGTTGATTGGTTACAGCATTTACATAACATTATTTTAATTAAACTAAAACAAACCCAACCAAATGAAACTGCTGACTGAAAGGGTAGCAAAGCAATTAAAAATTAATTAATCTGAATAATTTTGTTACGTTGCGAAATTCAGTATAAAAGTTGAATGCTCTCTCATATGAATATTCAAAAAACATAACTATATAAATATATTTTTGGGTTTCAGTTACAAACTTTGTCATTTCTGTGCAACTCATGTTTCATAGTACAAAGCTCGTTGTGTTTTTGTTTTAATTAAACAAAGGCTGTTTGCGGAATTTTCATGTAAGGAAAACTTTCATTGTAAGCACAACTAATCATAACAACACTCGAAGGCTGACAGTAATTGATAACAATTATGTTTGCAAATGAGTAAATTGTACACAATACATCATTTAAGTTGATTTAATGTCTTTGTAAGTGATGTTAAGAGTATGCTTTCTCTCTCTCTCTCTCTGGCACTGTCACTGTCACTGTCCTAGTGTTTATAAGTTGGCTTTTGCACATTTATCTTGACTGCAGTTTGGCTCTTCCTGTGTGTTTAGGTCATAAAGCACACACTATTGTCACACTTTTCAACAGCTATACATAGGTACCATATACGTATATATATCGTTTATATATGGCAATCTACTCGTAGAAGAACGAATGTGCCATGTGGACTGGTTCTCTGACAATGATGGGCTTGTGCGATAAATATTAATGACGTTTCGTTGTGGAACGATGTTGAGTTTTGTGACCCTCTTCACTATGTTTACATTGGGACTAGTCATTTGTAGACAAACAGTAAACTGTACAAAGGAAACTCGAGAAGAGGTTACTCTTATGTTAAATACCCTGTAAATTGGTGTTATATATTTAAATTTCTGTCTTTAGCAATCAACTTAAAACCAAGACTTATCCTGACCATCTTTACTCATACTCAACCAATTTGTATGATTCACAATTTCACAGATACAATAATAAGATAGCGATATTTTTTTTCCAGTTTAAGTAGGTCAGCTTCACAGTTGGGTTCTGGTTACATATTTCAATCTGAAGTGGCATCAAATTGATATTAAATTCCCATGACGCGAACATGAACAGCCATCAAATTGTGGGCCCTCAGGCTTGGCCCCAAATCAATAAACTCATTATGGTTTCGTCTTGTATTTTTATTTTTTTGTTGCTGCTTTCTTATTTTTATTGTTATTCTTATTTTTATTTTTGTTTTTGTTATGAGGCACGCATTGAATTTGACTTAATGACCAATTTGAAGGCGGCAAATTATTATTTGTCATGCCGTTCAATTATATAGCATTGAAAGTGAATTGATGTAGCGACACTATTTATATGGCAGACCATAGGCAAATTAATAAAATTAATGCTTATGATAAGCCAAGAAAGCAATAATAATTATTCTACAGATTAGTACTTGATTAATTGGCTTTGCTCAATTATTTTTGTACCCTGTTAAGTTTAAATCCAAAATAAATAAACTTATTTATAGCAAAATGTATTTTATTTGCATATACTTCAACCACTTTTATAACTCTGAAATGCTTTTTAGCGCATACGTTGCGTATACTTAATCTCCACCCGTAGACAAACATAAATATTTTTGCCATTTTGGTGATTAAATGTATATAAATAAACGTATGTATAAATAAGCACAGAACTTGCAAGCTTTTTTTGAACTTGTCTGGCTGTCGAAATGGATGAGCACGACATGCGAATGATAATCGTGATAAAAATAATGAAGCTGGCGAAATTAGGCGATGACGACAAACCAACAATGTTTTATGTATGCCCGTATCTATTATTAAACGTTCGCGAAATTCTCAAAACGTTGCGCATTCCGCGGGCAAAAAAAAAGGAAACGCTACGATGTTCAAACAATATGCAGCAATCGTGTTTATGAAAATACAAATTTGTACAGCAAAAAAAAAAGAAAGAAAAAAAAAAACAAAAGCCAACTAAAAATAAACAGCTATCTCAACAGGATATGCTTGTGAACAGGACTATCGATTGTTGTGCTTGCTGTCAATGTTTATCCTTTTTTTTGTGTGTGTGTGTTCTTGTTGTTTCGTTTGTTTGCATTAACCGGTAGAACTGTAAACTGGTAGAACGAAAAGCCTGGCAAATCTGTGCCGGACACTGGCCACAATTTTATATATTGTGGCGATTTTGTAGCTACTAGCTGAAATAATTCGGTTTTATCTTGTTCTGTGTGGTTTTTATGGTCTTCAAAGCATTTATGTGTGCTTAGTTATGCAAAATGAAAACCTTTTTTTCTCCCTTTTTGCTAGGGGTCAAGTCATGTGTTTAAGAATTTGATGGGCCTGAACGAGTTAAGTTAGTCAGAGAACTGTAAAAGTGTTGGCCATTGTATGCATAAGTATTTGATTGATTGAGGTTACATAGTTGCTGTTTAAAATGACAAAACTGTCAAATGTGATGCACTGACGTAAATCTATATATAAATAGGTTTGCACTGTGAGAAATTGCTATCATTTTGACTGTATCATAAAAACTTATCCCTAATTGACTGTTGTTACATCAACTCAATAGTACTTGGCTTAAATTGAAATCATTTTCCCTACTAACACTCTATTAGATGTTGTTCTTGTCAATAAAAATACTTTCCTGCCTTATGACACCAATGTACATCCATTATTAGCTAAATATGTATCCAGCTAAACGAACTCTCACTTCACAAATAATCCTCGTATCTGTTATATACCTATTTTGCATGCCATAAGCTAAATCCAGCAACACTAGTTTATATAAGAGACTTCTAGACTTCTCCTTATCTACATACAAATTAAGCTGCTGCTAGAACGCCTTAGGCTTGATGCTTGGCCATCATTTCTTGTTGGTTTCGACCCTGCTTTTGGCATTGGCATTGGGGGGGGGGGAGCTTTATCAAACTGTTGAAATCTTGGGACAATTTCGCGAAAGACATTTTTCCCACGAATTAGTTTTGTTAGAGTGGGCCGAATGGAAGAACTGAAGAAAAAAATCTCCTGAGGCTTGCATTAATTTAATGAGATTTCGGCCCATAGCCAGCGGTTAGACTTTTGGTTTTGCCTTTGCCTTTGCAATGGCTGCGGCTATCGTCATTTCATTTGCTTTAAGTGTTGGCACGAAATGGCATTGACGGTTAGGAAATGAAAGCGAAAAAATGTTTATATATAAAGAGAGCATTTCAACGCCCTTTTTTTTTGTATATCTATTTCATGGACTAGTTGCCTGGTTGCTGATGTCCTGCGGTCAAAAGGCGTCACAGCTCAAGCGAAATAACTGAAGTTGTCAGCTGTTGATGTTTTGATGTTTTGTTTATCTTATTGTCGATGTTTTAGTTGCTTGTTGTTGTTGTGCTGTTAACTGATTTGTTGTATGCTTTGCATAATATGGCTATGTGTGAATTCGTTGTGGAACATTTGATTTTAACACGAGATAAGTTTACCCAACCTTGTTTACTTATTTCTGTATGTTAATATGTTTGTCTCTATCTGTCTGTCTGTCTGTCTGTTTGTGTTTGTTAGTCGCTGCAAATCAGTTTGTCGAAATTGGCTAACAGTTGACATGTTCCTGAAGGCATGTGGACCTACAACTTTATCCGTGTTTGACAAGTGTTGCATTAATTTGTTTAAGTCAGAATTACAAGTTGGCCAAATGTGAATGTGTGAATGTGTAAAGGAAATTAAAATCTACATGCTAGGAAATTGCAGTTTTTGTTGGTTTGTGTTTGTTTTATTTAAATTTAAATTATTTTGTAGCAGTATCAGGAACAAAGCACCTAGAACTTTGAGTAAGAACCTTTATCTAAATATATATTAAGCTAGCATCTATGAAACAAAGTCAAAAAATTGTTTTTATACCCTGAACCCATTAAAAATGGGTAAAAGCTTGCCTTATCCCTAGGCAGTACAAGTTTGTTTTCGATTTTCGATAACTCTTGCCGTTTCCGATATACACATGGGAGCGATAACAAAATAATCTTGAATTTGCAAAACTTTGAGACAGCGTTTGAAACCTTAAGCAAAACAATGACAATCTGTGAAATTTTTATTGAAATCGGTTGAGAAACACCGGAGATAGTCGGGATTTCTTGACTAGAGCCTTCTAACTTGTTCAAAACATTTAACTTTAAGCTCCTAAAGACTGTTGAGTATAATCAAAACATACCATTAAAATAACATATGCTAATCATATGCAACATAACTCAACAGTAAAGCGTGAGATAATACCGTCCCTCTCCATTTGATTTAACTTTAAACGCATTTCAATTTTATTACCCGATGTACGCCTGTTTTCCGCTTGAAATCGCCACCCGTAGATAAGACTCAGATTATAAAACCATAAAAATGAACGACAAGGCACATAAAAAGCAAATCAAATGCATTGCAATGACAATTGTTCAAGCTGAATCTGCTGCTGCTGCTGTTGTTGATATGTGTTTTAGCCGGTTTCCAGCAAATAAAGCACACATCAAATTATTATGATCGAAAATCAATGACAAAGAAAACTGACAAAATCAGCAGTTGCGAGATTGTTTCTAGACTCAATTGTTAAGCCAGAAACGAAACGAAACGAAAAGAAATGAAAAAGAATCCCTCGTTGGCACTATTTATAGCAACGCACAAATGTGTAAAGCAGATAAAAACGTGCTTATGAAAGGGTCGCAAAAAAGAAAAAAAAAAAACGTAATGAACATAAAGATAGTTTATGCCGTTTACATGATGCCACACTCTCGCTTGCCCAATGAATGAATGAACACTGGACACAAAATAGAGAAAGCCAAAAAAAAGGGGGCGGGGGCGTGTCTGAAGTGCCCACAATGTTTCTGTTTACCCAAAACGAGGAAGTCATTTAACCTATATAAGTGTATATGGCAGAAAAAAAAAAAATATCATAAACTTGTCTTTTTCAATGTGCAAAAGGGCTTTAAGGCAGTAGCTGAAAGTGTTTGCTTGGCCCTTTCATAAATTAAGCCGGCAAAAACCGAGACAACACAACAACAACAACAACGACGATTATAAACATGTTGACAAATTTCTTATGCGAAAAACATGAGAGAAAACATAAACCTAGAATTGTGGGTTACTAAAACTTGAGTACTCTTTAATCGTAACAAGAAATATTACCTAGTAAATATAATAATTATCTTAAGACCCACTAAAAACTCTATTAAATAACAAAAAAACAAAAAAAAACCTTTTCCAAGCAACAACAAACTAGATAACTGAATCATAATAACCACAGTAAGTGTATAAAAAACTGTGCAAAGTACAATTTTAAGAAGCTTGACACAGGAAAAAGAACAAAAAGTATGTGCACAGAGGGAGGCAACTGAGCAGCAGCTGCGTGTGATGTGTTTGCCCCATGCCCCAAGGGTTGGGGTTAGGGCAGGGGTAGGGATTGCCACCGTTTGCATTTAGCTGCCAAATTGCCACATTTTTACTATTATGCCTTTAAGCTTGAAGGTATAAACTTTCGACGAAGTGCAGCAGCAGCTGCGAACAAGAAGAAGAAGAATGCCACGCTGTGGGAAACATTTCAAGCATCCCCTGTGTTGGACTTGTATGACATTATTAGCTTTACGATGTACAAATTGCATTTTTTTGCAGTTAACTTAAACAGTTTCTGAATTTTGTATCAATTTTTGATGGATTTTTGATAATAATTTTATTAAATACTTTTTATAATTGAGTAAAATCTAAAAGTTACTTAAATTTAACAAATTTTTAACGTTTTTTTCAACTTGAAGAACTCTTTTTAAGGATTTGACTTAAGACAGCATTTATTCAAACATTCAACTCAGTTTTAAGACCATCAAAGCTTCTTTGAGGCAGCCCCTATAAATACGAACATTTAATTAAGCCCTTAGCTAAGCGCCACAGATCAAAAGACTGACAAAAGGACGAACAAACGGAGAGACGGATCTGACGCGGTTTTAAGATGCTCATAAGCACACACATACACACACACAGAAAAGAGTTCACACACACACATACTGTTACTGCAACTGATTTTGGCGTCATGTCAAATGCAGTTGCCATATAAATTAGTGTAATTAAGTGCCGAACAAGTGCTATAAAATTGCAAAGGGGCCACAGCCATAACCGCGAACTGTAGTTGAATGGTTTGTAAAGCTTGAATGGTTATGCAATTCCAATAATTATTCGTAGCACGTTCCTCAAATTACCGACACGCAACAGCGAAAAGTGCTTGTGTTGAAATTTTACAGCTTTATGACCTGAACTTAATGTTTCTTAATTAAAGTTCATTCCCTTGAACAAAGTAAATAAAGATAGAAGCAAACAAATATTAATGAATGTAACAAATTGTAATTATGATGAATCAGTAACAAAAATGCGACTTAAAACTGTTTATTAATATGTTAAATGAATAAACTTTCATAAAGTCAATACATAACAGCCCGAAAGTTCCTCCAAAAGATAGCGCGAAACAAACGAAAAAAAATTGCGATTGTTATGGCTTATTAAATTTAATGTTTTTGACAGCGCAAAAAACACACACACACACAAAAAACGCTAAAAGCGTTGTCAACACAAAAAACAACAACAAATTCTTGAAAGTTTTCTGCTTTTTCAGCTCGTAAAAATAAATTAGCAAAAAACAAACTTAACAAAAGTCTGTCGAAAAAAAAAAAAAGCAAAAAAAAAATGATGTGAAAATGAGCAAGCAAAATTTTCTACTGTTAGCTCTTTCATTTGACATTTGAGAGCTTCTCTTCCATTTAAATACTAGCTGCCACGCCCACACTGCCCCAGCAGCAGTTGAATGTAAATGAAGCCGCGAATTGCCATTTAATATGTACGCCCACACACGGCACGCCCCCAAAAAGGGCAAAAATTCGCTGAGTTTCAATCACATTTTCGAATTTTTAGCTTTATAAACATATGCGAAATATATATACGATATATGTGTAAGGGTCAAATGAAAAAAGTTTAATGAAACTAGCAACGATTATTTAGTTGCCACAACTGCTGCTGCTGCTGCTGCTGCTGCTGATGTTGTTCACATTTTGTATTGTTAGTTTTAGTTTTGGGTTTTTCTTTTTTGCATTTTAATTAGCTTGCCACACATCGAAACAATAATGTTTTTGACTAGTTTGCAACAAAAACAGTAAACATATTTTACTTAATTATGCAGCTAAACTATTTTCATTTAGTCTTTGAACTCCGCCCCAATATTCTGCACCACAATCTAGAATACAAATCTTAATAGCTACAATAATAATAATAATGTTTCAATGCATTAAGCCACCCAAATTAATCTGCTTAAGTAGCTTTCGAACGCCCAAATGAGCGACACTTAATCATAAAGTAGCTGCCACAAAATATACTATATTAAAACGGTTACACAATCAATAAACTATAGACATTTAATGCTATATGTTGTGGTTGGCAGCCATTTTGAAAAAAAGGTACCGCAAATAAAAACAAATTGGCACACACAAAAGTTTTCGAGTTCAAAACCTGTCAAAAGCCAAAAGCGCACAACTTTCGACAACTTGAAAAATTCAACGACAGGCGGATACAAAAATTTTTACAGTGCAAGGAAGCAAACAAAACGAAGGATAAGTGAAAGCATTTAAATGGAAAAAAATGGGCAAAATGACGCCCACTTTAAGCTTATTTAATCCTTTTGCCTGCAATAACTGCAAAAATCCAGCTTGTCGACATCGCAGTTTTGTCGTTACTCAACTTCAGCTAATGCAAAAGACATGTAGCATAAGAATTTTGCATCTGCATGTGCACAAAATATCCTGTAGATACAGTAAGGGGGGGTTTTATGAATCCGTAAAACGCATATGTGTTAGGTTACTTCAGTTCTATCTGCTCACAGGGTACATTTCAGTCATTTTGTTAGTTTTTACTTTGGTTTTTATGCTTTTTATTTGTTATTTACATTTCGTTCGCATTCATAAAAGACTCATAAGGATGTGCAGTAGAGGAGAAAGTTGTATGAAAGTGTTTTCACTTGTTTCCTTCATTTCTTGCTTTTGGTACATATTTATGAGTTATTTTTTTGTGGCCAGGTAGATGTTAACTCAAACACACCCACACACACGCAGACAGACATAAACTTGTGGCTTTATTGTTGCTGACTTGCCATTTTTACGTTTCATAACTTTTTTCGATGAGTTTTTGCGGCATACATATTTCAGCAATTTATTTATGAATTTGCTAAATCATTTCTGTTTGATGTTGACATGATAACTGAGCATTTTGTTGATGGATATAGCAATATTTTCATATATATAGCATAGTTTGTATAAGGAAACCTTTTTTATAATCCCTTCAGATCTTTTTGATACACTTACTTAAAATACTACATTCAGTATTAAATGTTGTGATATCTTAAAATTAAACTAATTAAACCTACAATTTCATTGTTAAAAGCATTCAATATTCAAGCTTTGTTTGTTTATTAGAAATAGTTGATATAAAGAAACTTTTTAATAATCTCTTCAGACCTTTTAGATACACTTACTAAAATTACTACGTGCTGTAATAAATGTTGTGATATCTTAAAATTAAACTTGTAGGTTTACAATTTCATGATTAAAAGCATTCAATATTCAAGCTCAGTTTGTTTATAAGAAACTTTAACTGTCTTGGTTTAAAAAAACCCCGGCACAAACTTCTCAACAATTTAATTTAATTATATGGTTAGTTGGCTTTTTGCCAGCATTTAAATACCTGTCAGGATATCCTAATGCTACAGGTATACAAGCTGTCATTTCATTGAAGAAAGACTCGTATTAGATGACAGAAAAGTAGACGAACAAAACAAAACGGCAAAAAAAAAGGGGAAAATTCATTTAACTAATTAAATATGCATACAAACGGATTCTTTTTTTTGTGCTTTTAATGCTGACTAAGATGTTTGGATCCCGAAACGAAGCGATTACAGTTTCCCCCTTAATGTTTGTTTGTGTTAGAGCTCTGGCATTACTTATTAAATGAGCATTATGTGCAAACTTGACTAATGTCTTGCCAACTTCTTCTTTCATCTCTCTCTCTTCTCTTTAGCTGCACAGTGGCGAATGCAAAACGACAATGAAATGCATGCTCAAAGCAGAAAAGTGGCGCAAGAAGAGGCTAACGCTGGCCGGAGGTGGAATCGTCAGCAGGCGAAGGAGTTGTCAACAGCAACAAGTTGCTGTCAGTCATGTTGGAGCCACAAAACAGTTGCTGTTGCAGTTGTTGTGGCTGCTGCTGTTGCTGTTCGCAGCTGAGCATGCGAATGCAACAACAACGGCAACAACATCAACAGCAGCAACAGCCACACAGCCAAAAGGCACACCAACAACACTAACAACATCAGCAGCCGTTGGAACAGCAACACTTGCAGCAGCAACATCACCACCATTGCCCAACTACTGGCTGGGAGCAGGCGTTGCTGCTCAAGGCAATCCATTTAAAAATATTGTACGAATTGGAGATGGTAACATCGTTGCGCGTGTAAGTAATGCTTGTTGGGTTTTTAAATGGGTTGGATGGCACATTTAATGGTTGAATGTTTAATTAAACAAGTCACTGAACCGTGTTTATAATTGTTTGAATTACAAACTGTAAAAGAAATATCGAAAGATTAAGTTTGCAGTTTTCAGGGAAAACAGGGAACAGTTCTTTCACTTGATTGATCATCGCTTGTATTAAATTTTAACTATTGGTTATTGTTGCAAGCGCGAAGTAAACTTAAAGTTTGCAACATTTTGAAGCAGCTGCCACTCCGCGCAGGCAACAGCTTAATCCCTTAAGTGCAATTTGCTGCTTAAGTGAATAGCTGCTGATGAGATAGAGCCTGCGGTAATTATAGAAATCGATTATAAATTTACTCACTGCAAAGTGCTGCAAATTGAATCTGAACTTTACAATGGTTTCACGAGCCAGCAACAAATACTTAAGTTAAGTACTCATAGCGTAATAGGATAATGCAATTGGGTGCAATTAACTAATTAGTTGAATAGGAACAATGATTCAAAGGAAACTTTAGTTCTTCAAATCGATTTTTAATGCTTATTAAAAGAAAAATTATTGTTATCATGAAATAAAATCAAAATTGTAGTTAATCAATACAGATTTATCAGCCGCACTTACATAATGAATGCTACTTGAGGCATGGCCAAGAATTCCATTCTAATTTTCCTTTTTTCTTTAAGCACTTAAGAGATCATCGAAGCGAAACAAAAGAAAAGAAAACAAAACAATAAAATACGACCACTTTATCAATTTGTCCCTAACAATGGAGACCAGTCAACAAAAATTTTAAGTCAGTTTTGCCGCTTTCTGGCCAACTTTAACGCGCATAGTCGAGAATACAGTAGAGAACAAAAGTCTGGGGCAAATAACTTAATTTTCCACTCAAACGATAAAGGCGACGACGTCGACAGAAAGGTAGGAAAAAGGCTGCCAGAAAATTAGGGGTTGCTTTGCTTTTAGGCCATGAATGTATTTAGGGGGAAAAAATGTATTTATAATACGTTTGTCAACATGTTGGGCCAAGGCAAATGATTTGGGTTAAAAACACTTATTATGACCAAAGGGCGGAGAGTTGGTTCCTGGGGTTTTGGAGGCATTTACAAAAATACTTTTAATAAATAGAGCTTTGGTCTTCTTGCAGACGGCTATTGAGCAGTCGTTGGTAACGATACATGACATTGCCACCGAAAATCTGGGCACACTGTGCATCTCAACGCTTTATCGACCGCTTCAAGTGCCCATCAATTCGGAGCGTTTCGAGAGCAGCAGACAAAAAGCCGACCTGGCCGCATCGATACTCCAGGAAGTGGGCATTATACGACATGGCGGTGAGTTTCACAACAATGCTTAACACATAAGCTCATTATTATTATTTATATATATACGTGTTTACTGCGTAGCTGCGGTTTGATATATTGGTTATTGATTTGCTATGTTGGTTGACTAATTTCCCTTGCATGCGATTTGGCTTAACTCATTTCCGTTGCGGTTTAGGAACTTATTCAACCTTTTTAAGACCTTAATACGCTGCCAAAACTTAAACATGTTTTAGTTCATATTAGTAACGCTTACCATAGATAGATTCTACTATAATTCAATAACTGTCGAATTGGTTAACTGTGGCGCTGTCAACTTAGCGTCGAGACTTTGACAGTTGACAAGCGTGTTATATAACTGTAAAATTTAATTGCCTGTCAACTAACATGAACTTTGACACAAACACATACCAAAAAGGGTTACCAACATAACACAAAATATACAGGTTTAATCTTTTGTACACATGTAGCAGCATATAAAAAAAAAAATAAATATCTTGTTGACATTTGTACTTTCGTAAGTGACATTCGTAACTTTTTTAGTATCGCAATACTTCTACGTTTTAAAGCAACCATGTAAAAGTCTTATGTCTCTCATTTGAAACCCTTTTTGCTTGATGCGAACACACACAGAAATCTGAAAGTAAAGTTATTTTCCAGACGCGACTTACAGTCAAAGCATTTAAGGGCAGCCAAGCAATTGATATCCATGGCAAGGTGCCAGACAGACGTTGAGAGTTTTCATCTCAAAAATTGGCTTAAATTTATTCGATTTGCAAGAAGCTTTCTTTCTTTTTTTCCACCCCGAATAATTTATGCAAGACATCAAAATTTCAAGGATCCCCAACAGCGCCAACAGATAACACGGTTCTGAGGGCAACACAAGTGCCAAATTCTATACAACATTTACATATATATACATATATATATGCATATATGTGAAACGTCCTGTTGCTTGCCGGCACAAGCAGCAACAGCACCAACAACAACTGACAACAAATTGGCTTTTACTTTATGCGATTTTTGCTGACACGTCGCACCTTTTCAGTGCTGATATGAACTCTAGAAGGTTGGTCCCGAAAGCGGCGAAGGGGGTGTGGCGCACAAATCAAGCGCTTGTCCAAGACACAAAGGCAACTGGTGTGCCTTAACCGTGAACAAGTTAGTTGTTGCTGCTGTTCCTGTTGGTGTTGCTCTTGTTATAATCCTGTTCCCTTTACAAACCGACTGAGTGCGTTCTACACATATATATATATATTATATATGTTATACAGTGAGAAAAATAAAGTTAGATCTTGGGAAACTAGATGTAATTGTTATTGAAGATTTTAGTTTATTTTAAGCTTATATAAGAATAATCGTGTTATCGTTAATCGATAAATATGCTCCCAACTTGCTTCTTTCTTTCTCTCTGTGCACCCACACATATACACAAATGACATACTGATACCTACTACTACTACTAGCTCTGTCTGTTCTTCCTTTGACCGGGAATAAGAGTGGAAGGGATTGGCAAGAGTTTATGGGGATATTGTATTGTGTTGGGATTGGGATTGGGCTGCCTTTTGGGTTTGACAACGACGCACTTGTGTCGCATCAAACGAACCGGCAACGCCTCCCAACATGCATGCACGAGCCCTTTTTTCCCCCAACCAGTCTATGTAGCTGTCGCACACAGACACACACAAACACATACACAAATACGTATAGTATATTTTTAATTTAAAGTTGTGCGTTGTTATTTGCCACATTTGGCTTGTTTTCATCTCTGATTTTCGCAATGTGCGTAATATGTTCCAACACGATTTAAAACATGATAAACAAGCAAAACGAACAAACAAACTGAATGGAGGGATTCTGTTCCCGATCAGTTAACATTTATTGTGTGAAAAACAAGCAATAAAAAAGCAATAATAATGATAAAGTATTTCACTTTATTTTACTATAATCAGTTGCAAAATTCTTTTCTGCAATCAATTGATTTTTAGTGCAATTTAATTGAAATGTTAAGTATGCATAAATATTTATATAAAACTGCAGAATTTAGTTCAAATAACCTGTATCAAATTAATTTTGTTATTATTAATTAAAAAGCTTGGCATGTCTAGCTAAAACTCTAAAAAAAAAACACAAAGAAATTCCTTAATTCAAAGCCCAACTAAAATTGCAATTTTCTGGTATTTTAAAACAAAATCTTTCAACCGAATGTTTGTTAAATTTAATTAGTAGCATAACTCTGCCAAAAAATACTCCCACACACACACACACATAGAAAACAACACTATCTGTGTTTGTGCGAGCTGAATAATTGCCAATTTTACATGAGAAACAGAATAACAAAAGAACTTCTGGGCAAAAAAAAAATAAAAACAAATTGCTTACAATTGTTGCAAGTTGCGCATGTTTATTTTTGACACCTACACACAAACACACATACAGACACACAGCACACTCTCTTTGTCAGTGGACATAAATTCTCAAAAGCCGGGGAACCCTAAAAAGATTGATGATGCCGAACCGAGTGCAAAATATCGCACGCAGATGATGAATGAGAAACATGACTATAACATGCACTGAAATAAAAAAGCGATCATAAAGTCGTTACTGAAGTAATATTCTTATTTTATCAATAAATCTTTTCTAAATCTTTCGGAAACCAAAAAGGGGAGAACATTTCTTTACAAACTTTAATTTTTTGTTTTCCCTTGATGTAGGAATTTCATATTGGAAATATTTTTAGATAAAATTGATAACTATATAAACTGCAAATGCAATTTTACAACGTTCGATAAGCATTTTAACTATTGGTCATGATATTATTTAAGTTTTCTATACCAAATCCCAAGCTTATCGAACTTAAAGGAAAGATTCGTCCGCAATTTTGTTCTCTGTGTATAACACCATATGCGTGTGTGCTTCTGTGTGTGTGTGTTTGTGTGTGTGTTGTTTAGGTGAGCATCTAAACTGGATGACAGGCTTTTGGCTAATGTTGTTTACCAAAAGGTTACCTAGCTTTCCCTTTACACCAGCCACCAACTCCACCTTAACTTAGCGTTTTTAGTTGAAGACATTCACAGCCGTCGCATTGTGGCAACACTTTGAGGCAGTAACTTGTATGTGATGACTACCCCACCCAAGTTGCCTCAATGCTGCCATTTCGCTTTGACGCCCACACAAACACAAACTCGCCACATTTGGTGCCTTCTGCGTATTTGCTCGAAACAAAAACAAGTCTAAAATAGCTGACAGCTAAAGTTGCCAAGTCTTAGACATACTAATCAAAGAAAAGAAAAGAAAAACAATTTTCAAAGAGACGAAACTCAAAGACTCTTCAATAAATCAAAGATCTTCGGCATAGAAGTTTAATCGTTAAGTTTTAATCTATTTTTCAATAAGAAAATTGATATTTAAGATAGATATCGTGACTACAATATCCCGTTTATTGAAGAAATAAATAAAGCGTTAAGCGAAATGCATCATGGGATTAAAGGAAACATATTTCCTGTCATAACAAAACCCTCTTGCAAAAGAAAAATATATATATCGAAGAAATTGGCAGGCAGGGGAATTTCTACGGAAGTTGCGCTAATCGAATTTAAATATGTTTACTTTGCAAACAGTTGTTGCTTTTGTTCACAACGCCCCTTTATCCCCTTGTTTCAAGGCAAATAGCAATGTTGACGTTCAGGCGAGTGTGGCACAGAAAAAAATATTAACTTTTGACAGCCAGCCACCCGCGGAACACCACCAACACCAACAACAACAACAACCACAGCCCACCCACAACTTACAGTAGCTGGCAACCGACGCGCATATTAATCATTGTTGCCGGAGCTGCCGACATTCTTCTTCTTCTCCTTCTTTTTTTTCGTACCAAGGGTAAAAAAGCACTTGCAGCTTCACTGTGCCTTTTAATGGCCCTTTTCCACAGCAAACAGAAGTGGAAATGAGAAAAAAAAAAAAAAAACTATTTCAAGGTCGCAATGACAGCTGGGCCTGAATTAAATGTGCTAGCAAATTTTTAATTTGCGCCATTAAATGGAAGTACTTTTCCCACAAACTTTATGCTTTACATTTATGAACTTACTTGCAAAGATGTATGGAATGATTCAAAATGCAGTTCACTGTTTTTCACAAATGCAAAAGTGTTTTAACAACTTTAGATGTTTATGTTTGAATATTAAGATTAAAAAACGCGTTTAATATTCGTTGACATGCACATTTTGTTGACGTAGCAAAGGGAATGTCAATAAGCAAATGAATTTGCAGTGTCATTTTAGCACGGCGAAAAAAAGGTTCGCCGACTCAACTAAAGCGAATTCAGAATATGTAAACGAGACGATAATTGCTCAATTAAACGCGCGGCGCGCATCAAATAGTAAAATGCAATCGATTAACATATTATTGCCATAGTACGCAATTAAAAGTAATAAGTGCAATTTTAATAAGTATGTCTGATGCCTGTCCGCCATCCGACTGTTTCTGCTTGTTATTTTCCCATTTAATTTCCGCATTTCCGCAGCACATCGTTCTTAAATAACTTTCTTTCACTGACCTACATACGGCATTTACAGCACAAACATTTAATTTACAAGCATACTTTTGCAACTTTTTTTTTATAGGACTCTCGGATGCGCTGGCCAAGGGCTTGCTCACTGATGATTACATAAATGGTGCACGCATTTTAGCTTTGAACTTAACCAACGGCGCAGTCCAGTCCTACGTCTGGTGGGTGAAGAGCGGCCATGATAAGCTTGGAGAGACGCAACGCTACGAGGAGGAGGGCTTACAAATTGGCAAAAAACCTGCACATAGCTATCCCTGGTAAGAAAGGACATCGGTGAAACACAAGAGCACTTTTTCAACCCTGAAACATTTTTTTTTTTTTTATGTGCCAGGTTTGAGGACGAGAGCAGCACACCCACATTGCGTTCACCAAAGTTTGCGCCCAGTCCACCAAATAATTACTACAAGGGCTGGTGGACATATCCGTATTTCTCGTGTGCGCTTAGCAAATGGCTTGTCTCGTACAGCATCGCCATACCGCCAAATGGACGACACGGATTGCGTGGCTTCATCAGCGTTGACATCGATGTAACTACATTGCGTGTCAATCAATGCGATGCGATTCCCTATCGCTTCAGCAGTCAGCAACTCTTGTTGCGTCAAAGGCAACAGTCGCGGCGATCCACAGTTGCCCCAGTTGCTGCCAGTAATGATGTGGATACCATAAATGATTTGCAAGCATTTCACAGTTCACATAAATGCCATCGCAATTCCATGGTCGTAAGTTTCGAGTATATCAAAGTTAAATGGACCCTGTATAAGGTTAAATTGTATTGCAGTGCGACTATCGTCAACCAACCGCAGAGACACCGACAATAAGCAGTGGCAAGATATTGGCTTCGATATCCAGCAGCAGTTGGTCACGTGGTGCATATCAGTGTTTGTGCAAGCGTGACTACTATTCGCTGCGGCATCCGGATGGCTTCAATGGCACCATCATGGAGATTGCCTGGCAAGAGCATCAGGATAACATAAGCAATTACTATACGGACGTATTCAAGTGTTTGCAATGTGCCGATGGCTGTGACACCTGCACCGGTCCCGAACCCTGTCTAGCCAACTATCATTGGCCCTTCAGGTAGATTTATATATATGAAGTTTTAGTTTTGTTTTCTTAGTAATGTTTATTGTCTTTTATAGAATATCCCTGTTGACCATTTCGATTGGTTGCGCCTTTGGCACTTTTGGACTTTTATGTTATCTGTTTCGACATCGTCGCGTCAAAGTCTTTAAGGTTGCCAGCCCCATATTTCTGATGATCACGCTCATTGGATGTGCCATTATGTATTTGGAGGTGAGTTATGTGCCGCTAACCCATTTAAAAATGAAAGTGCTACGTGCTACGTCTACACTCCGTTGGCTACTTAACCCATTAAAATGTGCCTGCGACACAAAAAGACCATTAGGCAAGAATGGGTAGGACGACAACAATGGCAAATGGCAACGGTGCTAGTGGTTGCTAATGTGACAAAAGGTCTTGTGGTCTTATTTACAATTGACCCACATGTTTAACAAAAATCCCCCTTCACCCTCTACATACCCCTTACCTGTATGGCAACGTGCTCCACGTGCGGCAAACACAACATAAAACTCCTTTAATATGTTTTTAAATGCGGCTTTTAGGAACTTTGATGCTTTTGGGGCATTTGAGGTTCTCTTATTCCGTTTGTTACGGCTCTGTATTAGAGGGTCTTATAACTAACAGATTTAAATGGAATACCAAGAACCTTGGGTATTTTATTAAACAATCTAGATGAACCCATTTAAATGTTTCTTTTGTATATATTTAACAGATATTCAATACCTTTTGAATATAGGGTGTTTTAACTCCTGCTTAACATTCGCTTAAGCTCTACGTCGTATTGTTTTCAATTATGCTGTCAACATTACACAAACGAGACAATGGAAGCCCCAACGGACACATAAAAGCCCGGTTAACAATGGCAAACTTCGAAGAAGCATGAACAACGAGAACAAGAACAAGAAACGGGTTAAGAAGTTTTCCTTGATGGCAAAAGTGTGTGTGGAAAGATTTCGGAGCATCAAGCTTATCATATAACTAATAAACATAACTGATTTTCTAATCAAAGTTTATATGTGTTTCAAATAAAGTACGCATAAAATCTTTAAAATGAGCGATAAAAGGCGAGCAAAGGATAGTAAGGATTTGAATCAACCCCCGGACAGCGAAGATGAAAAAGAGGATGAGGCTGCCATGTTGGCAGCAATGATGGAAATGGTAAAAATACCAGACATCGATCCGGAGGACAAACATCTATCAACCACATACTGTAGGGAGGAGCAATGCAAATTGGCAAAAAAAGAATCGGGAACGCAACAAAGATGGACGAAAAATTCATCTCATACAGACAGTCAATCCGGACAACCAGTATCTAACAGCAGTAAGAATGAAAAGACGGTAGAAAAGTCTCAGCCTTGGATCGTTATGTCTAAGAAAAAAGGAAAGGAAGATACTTCAAAACAAACACTATCTTATGGTGTTAAACTAACGAAAAAAGAATCCGAGGAGACTATTAAAGAGTTGGAGTCATGGGGAGAGAGGGTCAAGAAAAATGAAACCGAAAAAACTAAGAAGCAAGCTCAGCCTCTGAATGATAAAGTGAAAAACAAAAAAAAAGAGGACACTTGGGACGAAATATTCAGAAATCACACTGAAGAATCCTTGAAGCATACCAAGGTCTTGCCCCACAAGCCAGCCAAACCAGCAACGAAATCGATAAATTTACAGGGATCGGAAGTCACGCCTGAGGAGCAACAAAAAATTAAGCGTATTGAGGCTGCTTCCAAGCCTAAATCGTACAATCTTTCCAGAAACATACCGAAGCTACAAATAACTAATACGTACCCTAGCGCAGCAACCGCAACGGAGACAATGAAACGTATTGAGGTAGCTTCCAAGCCTAAATCGTACAATCTTTCCAGAAACATACCGAAGCTACAAATAACTAATACGGCACCTAACGCAGCAACCGCAACGGAGACAATCAGCGGGCAACAAGAAAAACAAAATCAACATAAAGCTAATGAGAAACTGGAAAAGAAATCGGAAGAACAGCAGCTAAGTAGTGCGGGCATGATAAACATCCGGACAGTGCCAGTACGACATGGCTTGCACTGCGAACCGGATAATGAGCAGGAGATGATATCAATGCAAGAGGCGACAACATCAGCTGCAGCAATGGATCATTCTACGTCACCCTTTTATGATAATCATCCGTGGTTAAATAGCACTGCAGCTGGCTCACTTGTAGATCTACTGACCAATAGTTCGCCTGTGGATGACAAAACTGAAACTGCGGCTTCCCCAGTGCCTATGATGTTCAGAAATATTCCGCTCATTGGATCATCTGGAATGCCTGCAGCAGTACCGAAAGAGTCTTCCAGCAGTAGTACTACGACAACGCCAACAACCAGTGAGACAACATTAGTAACTTTAAACTTTACTGAGCTGGAACCTGGCCAGGCAACAAATTCAACGCAAGAACCTAACCCAGCTGTTAGCAAATCAAAGAAAGTGGGTTCACGTGCTTCCAATGAAGCTACTGCAGTTCTGAGGCAGGTCGTCAATGCCAGTTCGGTGCCAACGAGTTCGGCTTTTATGGCTGCTTCAAACTCCTTGAAAAACGAATATGAACAGCAAGCCGAAGATGCTGAAAACTCTGAAAAGCCCACAACGAGTTCCTTAGCAACCAACTTGATGCGTTACTTTTTTAGGGATCCAACTACAACAACATCCACCGAAGCGAAGGATAAGATAGATTCAGTAACTGCCGGCTTTATACATCCCGTAGTGGAAAATAATCGCATGCCGAACGAAGTGATTGTTGTGCCATCCGAGAACAGCAATGAAGTGCAAGATAAAGATAAAGATAAAGTAAAAGAGCAGGAACAGGATAAGAAACGGAAGGTTAAGGGTCTGGAACACTCCGAATCTATGCGTACAATAACAATTGTGGGCAAAAATTCCCGCATAAAGACCACCTATCGGGATCACTGTCATTTCGAACGTCGTGGGGAAGGTGTGGATAAGGTAGCCAGAAGGAAGTTGATTGTGGCCAGCGCACTGTGCCTGAGCTTTATGATCTGTGAGATAATTGGCGGGATATTCTCACGCAGTCTAGCCATTGCCACAGATGCTGCACACTTGCTAACCGACCTTGCGGGCTTTCTAATCTCCCTTTTCGCTTTGCATCTCGCCGCACGTCCATCAACGAAACGCATGAGTTTTGGCTGGTATCGGGCAGAAGTGATTGGTGCGATGATCTCAGTCTATTTCATCTGGGTCATAACGGGCATACTCGTGTGGTTGGCGGTACAGAGACTCATAGCCAATGAACACGATGTGGATGCCAAGATCATGTTGATAACATCGGGTTTGGCAATACTTGTCAATCTCGCTATGGCCATACAGTTAAGCTATGGACGTTCGAGTGACTCAAATCGACAACCCCGTGCCGTTGTGCGGGAAAGCCCCTCCAAGCAGACTACTTTGAATCCCGTTCCCAAGGAGCAACAAGTAATGCCCAACTCAATTTCGGAGTGCATTCATCATGCACCTCAGGAAAACATCAACGTTAGGGCAGCGACTATTCATGTCATTGGCGATATGATTCAAAGTATTGGCGTCTTTATAGCGGCTATAATTATATTCTTTAAGCCGCAATGGGCATTTGTTGACTCCATTTGCACGTTTATCTTTTCGATCATTGTGCTGTGGGTCACCTTTCGCATCCTGCGCGATGTGCTAATGGTCCTCATGGAGGCCACACCCGACTATATGGACTATGGTGAGGTGCAACGCACATTTCTTCAAATTCAGGGTGTCGAGCATGTTCACAATTTACGCATTTGGGCATTGAGCATCGATAAAATTGCACTTTCCGCCCATCTGGCCATTAAAAAGGATGCTGATCCTCATATTATCTTGGATCAGGCCACAACTCTAATACACAAACGTTACAATTTCTTTGAGACGACCATTCAGATCGAAGAATATACGCCGAGCATGGAGGATTGCGATCAATGCCTGGCGCCGTCTACCAAAACATCTGCAAGGCCATCAAAAATTGGTGAGAATGGTGATGCAAAAGGTGATGCAAATGGTGATGCAAAAACTGATGACACGAAAGAAAATAAAACGAAGCAAACGGAATATTCAGCTTAGTTAAGGAAACTCTTTTGTTTGGCCTTAATCGAAGCTAAAAGACATAAATGAAAGCATTTTTATTATAAAGTGTTGAAGATTGAGAAATGTTAACTTAATTTTCTTCTTAACTTACATTAAAGTCTTGACTTCATGACCATCTCGTTTTGCGATTTATATTAAATGTGTCCGAGTTGTGAGCTCATCAGCAGGCCGTGAGGCAAGGCCAACTGTCAACTGCTTTTGGGGCATGTCTGCTGTCAACTTAACGGCACTTTGGGTGGCATTCGCTCCTGCCGCAATGGGGCCTTGCAGTGCTTCAATTGTACACTAAATACCTACAATAAGAAAATTGTGATAAATCTTAAAACTAATTGTTTTCTCATCCTCTTTTCCAGATGGTTGCCATTTTTCCGTTGCTTGACTCCGGCTGGTGCATTGCCACAAAGTGGACACGTCACATGGGCTTCTGTATTACATACACATCGCTGCTGATGAAGACCTGGCGGTTAGTTTACTTTAACTTACTTCTTAAACTTTTCCTAAATACTGATTGTTTATTTGTTGATCAGGGTTTCGTTAACTTATCGCGTCAAGTCAGCTCATAAGATCAAGCTCAATGATCAGCAGCTGCTGCAGTGGATGGTACCCATATTGTTGGTTATGCTTATCTATCTGGGCACTTGGACTATTTCGGCAACGCCCGTGGCAGAAGTTGTAAGTATCATTACCTTGAACTTATTAATCAGCTTGCAATTTTAACTTTATTCTGTTTGATTTTTATAGATCTACGATCAACAACATTTAAAGTTCAAGCAATGCTCGTATAATTGGTGGGATCACAGTTTGGCCATTGGTGAGGTCTTGTTTTTGGCCTGGGGCATACGTGTCTGCTATAATGTGCGCAATGCCGAGAGTCTGTATAATGAGGCACGCTTGATCTCCTATGCCATTTACAACATTGCCATTGTAAATATTGCCATGGTGGCGTTTCAGTAAGTGTTGCCAGATGTTGTGACATACTTCTACATACAAATGCATATTCATTCTGACACACACACACACACACAATTGAATTATAAGAGTTAACAAACAGTTTGCGCTGTTGGATTAATCCCCAACGCATGCTCCGGCACGTCATGTCCATTAAAACGTGTACGTTGTCTCGCCAACAAAATCCAGCAACAACAGCAACTGGCAAAAGTAGCAGCAGCCGTTTTCCACATTGCGTTTTAATTAAATTCTTTTGCTTTGTGTGCGCGCGCGAGTTTCCGTTGTAATCCTTTTGTTGGCCTGCAAGGACATGCTGCCAACCTCTCCTCGTCCATTTCACCTCTTCCTGCCTGCCAGCCTGCCTGCCTGTCTGTCTGTCTGTTGCTGTGCTCGCCGCATTTTGTTTACAATCGACATTCCATTCCGGATTTCTTTGCCAAGTTCGCATTGAGTGTGGGCTTCCGGCTTCTTCTGGCCACGTTGCCGCCACGCCAAATTGAAATCCTTTCAAGTGCTTTGATAATTAATGCAATTTGTTCTTAAACTCGTCGTTTTCAATAGACATTCAACTTGTTGTCCCCCTTTGTTTTTGCAGCGGCGACTCCTGCTGATGTTGCGGGCATTTGTGTTTAGTTTTTGACGTAGGTCATGTTCATATAAGGCTACGTTGAGACTTTTTGCATATTATTGATGTTGTTTAAGAGCTTCAGAAATGTTTAAGTTCATAGATTTTTTCTTGGAATATGAGTTAGTAAAAAAGTTTTACGAATACCTTACCGAATAATCGTTGTAACACATTGTACCCAAGTTTTACACCTTGTCTGATGTCACCTTTTATTGTTACCCCATGCAGTCGCTCGCGGTGAATACCAAAATGAGCTCGAATTCGCCGTAGCGTCCAACGATCTCATATACAGTTACTTTTTTATTTGATTTAAGACCTCTGAATATGTGTTTTAATTTAATTATTTAATTCACAGCGTTATGCTATTCCCGCATGCTGGACCCGATTACAAATATATGCTAGGCTTTGTGCGCACTCAACTCTCTACGACAACAACAATTGCGCTGGTCTTTGGCCCGAAAATTGCGCGAGTTTTCAAAGGTCAAGGTGATAAATGGGATCAAAAGGCCAAAGTGCGTAGCATAACTGCATCGTTTTCACTCAATGGCATTGGCCTAGTGCCCGAGGAGTCACCCGATCTATATCAGGAGAATGAAGAGCTTAAAGTAAGCACTATATATATAAAAATATATAAATTTATTTATTGTTGTGGCTTTTGACAGGAGCAAATTCAAAAGCTGGCACATCAAATCGAGTTCATGAAGACCGTGCACATGCAGATGAACAATCGGCATTTGAAGCCAAAGCCTGGTGGTTATTTCACCATCACATCCACCTCATTCCAGGCGCCCTATAGCAAGAATGCCGTTTCAACGGCACAAACGCAAACCGGCAAGGACGAAGCCAGCGGGTAACTATTAACGATCCCTTCAATAAGTGTAATAAATTATGCAACTGTTTTTTTAATCACATTTTTAGCGTTGCCGGCAATGCGACGCCATCGAAATGCAAATCGCCAAAGGGTAAAGTCTGACGCGGTCAACGAAGTGTTAAAGATTGCTCAATAAATGTTGTTGATAGACATGGAAGGGTCGTAGATGACGATGCAATTGATTTTAGTTTCAACCAACAAGCAACCGAGCAACAGCAAGAGCCAATGGAGGATGAGGATGAGCAGCAGCAGCAGCATTTGGAGGCGGATTTATTGCGACAATTTCGTCGCCTTTTTGCGCCCATTGTGGATGACAGTTTGCAGCTGTATTATGAGCTAAATGATGATGATTCGGATGTGCAGCACATACGCATAAATCGCACCATCGCCGAGCTAAGCGATTTGATCAGCAGCGAGGAGGAAACATTGCTAACACAGCTTAATTCACCGCTGCCGCTGCAGGAGGAGCTGGTATACGAGCTGCCTTCACCGCCGACACCGCCGCCGCTGCCACCATTAACGCCCAGCAGTGGCTCAATGTCATCCACATCGAGCAGCTGTTTGTATGCCATACACACGCCATCGCCGGCGCATCCAAGTGGGCAGCCGCAGCGCCTCGAATCGCCATTGTCTGGATGCGGTGAACCGTTGACCATAACGGAGCAAGTGCAGCTGCATGCACCGCCTGGCCATGGACATTACAGCGGTAACAACAATAACAATGTCCATGATCTGGAGGATGAGAACAGCAGCAACAGTCACAATATGAACAACAACAACAACACATCCTGCTCGTTATCCTCAACGCTCACGGATAGCAAAACATTGGATGGACGTACTCCGATTGTGGTTTAGTTAAGTGTTGAAATCAAAACATCGATTTGCTAGCTTACTTTCTTTACGGGCAGCTATCGCTTTCTGCTTCACATTTGTGATTTCATTTACACAACAGCAACAACATATACAACAACAAACAAACGATAGAAAACAAAAATCGATAACAGTAAATCGCTTAATGTTTAAAAAACTAGTCTTAAATAATGTTTGTGTCTGCGTGTTTGTGTGTGTCCCTCTCTCTCTCTCTGTCTGTAAAAGGCGTTTATGCGTGGCAAAGATTCGTGATAATAATATTCGTGGTTAAAAAAGAATTTTTTTCTTCCAGTAGTTTATGATTTTGACAATTTAAGAAGCGAATAAACACCCCAACGATGCGCTAGTTGTGCAATTTTAATACATTTTAAACATAACTTTTAATTGCTATATTTTTAATCATTTGCTTTCTTTCTAATCACTCTTAAAGCTTTCCTTTCTTGCTTATAGCAATCCACATCATGATCACGATCTTAGCGACGCACAAACGTTTTCCACCAAGCCAAATAATTTCTTAAATTATTGTCTTTTAAGCTTCTTAAAAAACATAACCAACGCCCAGTTCTAATATGTTCATAGATATTTTTAGAAAAAGAAAAAATCTCATTTCCATCAACCATCAACTAACATTGAGCAAATTTTTTTCACTTCGTTCGGATTGTGAAGACGTGAATTTTTGGATGATAATATGCTGGGCCCGGGGGCCAGTTATTAAAACTTGTAGAACGTCATATGACACAGCTCATAGAGTTGTGCCCTAGGGTTTAGTCATATCTCTCTTAATCAATTATTTCTCTCTCTCTCTCTCTCTCTCAAATGCACCAAGCAAAAAAGAAAAATAATTCTTATTTCTTCATGCACTTAATCATCTCAACTTTGTTGCTAATATATTGGGTTTGAAGAGTAAATTAGTCAAAATTATTTTCTTGAATTCATCATACAAAAATCTAACTTATATACAATATCTATATACATACAACTTAAGGTTAGCAAAGAGTCGATTTTAGTGTAGTTGAGATAATGGCATGAAAAAAACAACTTTTAAAAAAAAATCATGTTTGAAATTTAAGCGTACAATTTTTAAAATAAAACTGTTAACAGGCGCGCAATTTTTCATAATAATATATATATACATATATATATAAAAAGTTGGGTTACGTAATAAAAATGAAACTTTCAACAAATTATACAATTAATTAAAAGTTAAGTTAATGTTTAATTAACATATATACATATTGAAGATAAAATCCAAAAATAATTGCAAGAAATAAATGTTATAAAACAAAAATTATTATAAAAATTCATTTTAAAGTTTCGAACTAACTTTAACATAAATCATTTATTAGATAACCCATAAAAACTCTTTGTTAAAAATGTCAGAAAATTCCTTTTACTTCTCCGTTCGATATTTCACACACACATTTTTTTTTTTTAATAGTCGTTGTGTTTGTTTTTTTTCAATTTCAATGAGTTTGAACTGATTTCTAAATTAAACGAACCAACATGCCGCAACCATCGACGTTTCGTCGCCAGTCGGGCCAAGAAATTCCGTTAACCGAAGTGCTGGGCGAGAGTTTCGACGACTTATTACACGTGGCCTACAGCATCTGTGATACACTGAAGCGTCCCAAGGATCAGAAAATATGCCGTCAAACACTCGAAAATCTGGCCGATTTCAACAAGTCCGAGTCAATTGAAGTTAAGACAAATGTGCGCAAGTTTCTCAAGTTCTATATGCAGGTGCTGCGCTGGACACAAACGCATCAGCCGGTCAGCCTGTACGAGAAATGGGTAAGCCGTAAGGGGAATACACATTTGTGCCTGGATAATAAGCGTAAGAATTGCAGTATGAAAATACAGGTTGTATATGTCCGGCTAAGGATGATGCTCCAAAGGATGAGAAGTTCATATGGATAGTGGAGGGCAGCTCATATTTGGCCATGAAGCACTTTGACGATGGCTCCTCAATGATCTATTCGGCGGTGGCCAAAGATACCACAGCAGGTTGGTCAAATAACGGATTTAAAACATTAATGTCCGAACAAAGCAAATCTTAAATTCTTTTTACAATATATACGATATAGATATATATATATATATAATTCGAGTTTGTAAAAATGGACAAAGTGAGACAAAATTGTGTCACGAGATTCGTTGTACAATTATGTAGCTTAAAAAATTAAATACAAAGTGTGGACGGAATGTTGACAATGTTTAAATCTTTCTTAAAAAACTAAATCTAGCATGAGCTGAAGGCACTTTTGTTAAATTTCCAGCGAGGGGATTATGGAAAAGCATTTTTCTAGCTGCGCATAAATTTCGCTGCAGCTGCCATCAAAGCAAAGCCGAGCAGCAGTTGCAGTGATTTGTGCATGGTTTGGAGACTGCTGGTGCCATTGCAACTGTCACTGGAGCAATAGCACTCCTCCCAGTAGACTCCATTCTCGTAGACGCCCCAATTGCAAACACCAGTCACGCCCGTATCCGAAACGGATGCACAGCGTCTGATAACCTGACGCCAGCGTCCATCCCCTGCAAATGCATGAGACTTGTTTATAAAGCTGATTGATCTACTACGTAACTACTTACAAATAAAGCCTCGTGGTCCCTGCTGTATCACTTTCATACAGAACGATCCGGGCATGTGAGATTCATCGCTGTTGCATTCAATGGAAATGTGCTCGGTGCGATTGAAACGCTTGTAAGCGCCACAACTGTCATGCCCCTTGCGATCCTGATCCGATGAACACTGAAAGCAGCGTATGGCCAAGCTGCCTATTAAAGTTACAAATCGTAATGAGTAATGAGAACAAAAATGTGCAATTAGTAAACATTTGGCTGCCACACCCAAGAATTACAAATTCTTAGAGTGGAGGAATCTTAGGGTTCTCGTAACAACATACCGCATACGGTCAGCGAGAGTATCAAAAATGCACAGCGCGTTAATGTCGACATTTTATTTATTTTATTTTATTTGTGCGTCTTAAAAGAATAAAACAAAATTCGATTAAACAAAAACAAGATGCTATGGAATGAGTGTGACCGCAACTTCACTACTAGTTCTGTGTGACTGGCCATGGCATGTGGCGGTATGGTCGATAGTTCATATCGAAGAATTAATCAAGTGCAGTGTTGGTAAGCACTGAATTATATTAAAAACCAACAAAGCGCGCATTTTAAAAGCTTAAATATTTGAAATAAGAAATATATAATCAATGTGGTTTTTTTGTTTTGTTTATTTGTTTCTCATACGCATTTTGTACAAAATTTCGATATGTAGCTATTTGTATAAGTTTTGAAACAACCGCATAATTTACATATTTTATTTTATATATTTTTATTATAATATTTACGATAAATAGCAACCACCTAATAGGAGTATTTGAACATTAACTAATGCTTATTTATTTGTATTTACAGTTTGTTTTGTTTTCAGCACACAATGTGAAAATTATAAAAATAGTTGAAGCGCAGCCACACAAATTACAATTAGAATAAATAAATAAAATACTATTTTGATAATAATATTAAATATCCATAAATTTAAAAGAAAATATTATATACTTGAAATTTGGCTAATGAGAGTTGTACGCTATTTTATTTTGTATTATATATACATATATATATATATATAATATCTAGATATGTTTATAACTTAGCTATGGGGGAAGGTTGGAGAGGGATGCAATATTTACATATAATTTAATATTCAATTATAATAATAATAAAATTATGTATACATAAAAAGCATGCTTCTCAATTATATATACAGATTATATAAATACTTTAACAAATTCAATTCAATTTTAAATTGCATTACTAAAATACTTGGTTCAAAACTGTTTTTTTTTTTTTTTTTGCATATAGCACGAGTTATAATATAGTACATATATATAGGCATATATGTACTTTAGAGAGGATCTTTCTGTTTAAATATATGTATATATATATATACGTAATACTTATGGTTAACTTTATGCTTTAAAGGCTATTTGCATTTTACTAATTACGATTTTTTATGCAACTTTCTTTTGTTTTTTTTTTGAGTTTAGTTTAAAGTTTTGGAGTAGGCTGCGATGCACTGGGATTGTCTCTAGTTGTTGCAGTTGTTGGTTAGTTAGTTAGTTGGTTGGTTGGTTGGCTAGTTTGTGGAACGTTTAGTCCGATTGCTGTGCGATGCCGCTGCGACGGATTGATAACAATTGAGATTGGCGGACATGCGAGCCAAGGCGGCAGCCATTCGATTGAGTTGATTTTGCAACTGTTGATGACGACGACGATTACTAGTTGTTGTTGTTGTTGTGTTACAATCTCTTAGCTGTGCCACAACTGCAGCATGTTGTACGTAGGAGACACGTATATTAACTGCCTCATCCTCATCATAACGTTCACTGCCGCTATCCAGATCATCGGTATAGTAGGAGAAACCCGACGGTGGCCGTCTTATCGGTGGCGGTGGTATCGGTGGCACCTCCACCCCATTAGCATTAGCTGCAACTGTTGCTGCTGCTGCTGCTGCTACCACCAACCCCGACCTGTCCGTGGACTATATGTTTTCATAATACGGATTCGAGTATGCGCAAAGCTTAACACGCAACTTTTGCTTATAATGATACTCCTTCAGATAGCTCTTCAGGCGACTGGGCAACTCGAGCTGATTGATGCCATCGTATGTGGTATTCGAGGCAATGGTGGCACGTGCCAGCTGCTGCAACGAGAAGGTCTGGCGACGATGCAACGGCATCGTTAGACACGGCTCAAAGAACATCACGCACGACGGATCCTTATAATGTTCCAGCAGACCAGTTACCGTCAATGCCGCAAACACGCACGGATCATGACAATCAAAGCTGCAGGAAAACAGAAAGAAACCAAAAGTTAGCTACACTGATAAGCAAAGCTAATGTTTCATTTGACTTACCTAAATTTGTGGCCGCTCTGCTCGATCCGAGCGTGCAATGTGCGTCCATATTTGCGGAATGTGACGGAGAAGAGGAAGTCCTCCTGTGCGGAATCGCGCAATAGAAATGTGCCCTCCGGTTTGCCGTCGAGCAGTCGCTCGGCCTCATACCGATCCATCTTGCCCCAATAGAAACTGCTGTTGAAGATTGGCTCCAAATCGGGTACCAAACAATGCATAAAATCAATTTGTGAATGAACTCGAACTTGTTGCTGGTCTTGTGCGGCATCTGTGGCAACTAATCGAAAACTGCTAACCACTGGTGATGCATTGCTGTTGTTGTTGTTGCCATTGGCACATATGCAACCTGATGTTGCTGCTGCTGTTGCGGGCTCCACAACAAGCTGCTGTTGATGGGGCTGCGACGAACTGATGCGTATAATAACATCCCCTCCATTGGCGGGCCCCGCCCAAATGGCCAATTGACTGGGCTCTGCCACAGCCACGGAATTGCGTTGACGTTGCTGACGTTGTTGTTGTTGTTGCACTGTGACAGCGCTGCTGCCACTTAGTGTTGCTGGCGTTGAGCGTCTGTCGGCGGTGTTGCGTGTCTTGTTGCGCGTTGTTGTTGCAACTGTTGGTAGTGCAACTGCAACTGCTGCTGCTGCTGCACCTGTGTCCTTTTTATCCTTGTTGGACTCGAGCATGCCGCGCAAACCACGCAACGCATCGCGACACTTGCACTTGCAACAACGTCGCTTTGATGTTGCAACTTCTCCTCCTCCTTCTACAGCTAAAGCTTTGCCGCTGCGACTGCGGCAACAGCTGTTACCGCTACTGCTGCTGCTGCTACTGTTGAGCGCTGGAAAAACAGAAAAAAAAAATTAGAAATTTTATTAGAAAATTTTTTTTGAGGAATATTTTGATTGGATTCAATTTGGCGCATCAACAATTGAAACTTAAACATGTTTTTCTGTATATTATACATTTTATTAGATTATTTACAAACAGCTTTATTTTTTAAACGTGCCACACAGGAAATTGCTATAAAAAAAAAACAAATTCCCCTTCAATTTTGGGAAATTTTCGCTAACGAGCGAACTTTTTTACTCAAGAAAACGATTAGGGGTATTCACTACTTGCACTTAAATTTGGGTTTATGATTAGGGGTATTCACTACTTCTGGTTCAACTAAATAAATTTCAATTATTTCTTCTTCTTTAACTTCGGTTTCCCATAAACTCTTGTTAAGTTTTTTTTGTTGCATTTAACAGCTTTTCTGTAAAGCAACATTTTTTGTTGAATGCATTTCACATTTCGATTATTCTTGTCGCGACACTAATCCTTTTTTCTCAAGGTTCTTAAACATTGCACTTGTTGTTTGATTTCACTATGAACTTAATTTATCCATAAATAATGACGTGATAAACTAATAAAAGCTTAAATAAACTGCCACTGCTCGTCACAACATTTAGTATTTGCACAATTTTATGATTTGCCTCTTTTGTCACACATTTGAAATGTTCGCAGGGTATTGCACAAATACAAATATATACACAAGTATTTCGCATTAGTAGTAAAAGTGCTCTATTTGCTTATCTGGCGCGGCTTTTGCTGCTGCTTAGTGCTTACTGCTTACCTTGTGCGCGTTGTTGTGCTCCGTTCGACAACATTTCGTTGACTGTTGGCTGCGGCTCGAGCACCTCGCAATAATCGACGCCTTCGGCGCCGTTAGCACTGCTGCTGCTGTTTGTACGACGCCGACGCAGCAACGACAACGTCGCTGTTGCCATTTCCGATTCATCATCGTCTTCTTCGTCGATGTGAACGTTGACGTCGTCGTCGTTTTTTTTGGCAGTGTCGTGCAATTGTTGCGAATTGACCGCAGTCAACGCCGACGCAACGCTTCCCGCTAAATTGTTGTTATTCACGAGTTGTCTTTCGTTTGTTTTTGGCACTTCCGTTGAACTGCCAGCAGTTCGGATCGCACCTGTACTCGTGCATGCTCCCGCTCCTGCTCCCGTTGTTGTAGTAGTAGAAGTAACCGCGCCCACTGTCACCGAATTCACAATTTGCTCATTTGCATTAAGCGTGTCCGCAGACACTGTGACGCCTTCAGCAAGTGGCAATTGTAGCTGCTGTTGTTGCTCCTCTGTCCCACTCTCACTCTCACCATTTCCATTCTCCATTTTTGCCAACTGTATTTTAATTATTATTTGTCGCACCTCCGCTGACGCCTCCTCAACTACTGTAGGCGTTTGCTGATCCTGTTCTCGTTCCTTCTTCAAGTTGTTGTTGTTGTTTTTCTTATTTTTTCTGCTGGCAACGACGACAGTTTGCTTGCTCAACTGATGACCCATTGGAAGCTGTCTCTCTCTCTCTCTCTCTTTTTTCGGTCTAGCGGCGTCCAAACTACTGCAAGTTAAAAAAAACATATTGGAATTATTAGTTAGATGAAATTAAATGTTATGTGTTAGATTTGCGTTGCGTTATGTCATTTAGATAAGCAATTTGTATTCTCAACTCATTGTTCTTGTGTTAATGATATACTTGTTGAGTATTTTTCATTGTTTTCACCGCAAGCTGTTCACACACATTTCAATTAACAGAAATGCATTCCTAACTGCATTTTTAATTATTGTTTGCCTACTTTTTAGTTTACAATACGAGGCAGCTTTAAGTTAATTGGGTTATGTTGAAATGTATTTATATATTTAAATAGTTTCTGGTAATCTTAATTACAAGCTGTGCACAAGTTTCTCACAACAATCTAGAATTCAACTTTGTTGTCACATGTCTGTCTGGCGATTAAACTTAGTGTGAAATGTCTTGACCTACAGCAACAAACGTGCCCCCATCCATTTGACAACAGCTGCTAGTAGCTGCTTGAAGCTGCTTGTTTCTAGTTTTCTGACTTAATTAATTACTCAAGTTGATGTCGAGTTGTAGTTGGGAGTACAAAAAGGGCCTCCTAATGCCATCTTTGCGGTCATTGAGCAATTAATTGCTGCACTTGCACATAAATTACACACACAAATACACACATGCACTGGCTGTCTTTGCATTTGATGTTGGCAACGCCAACGCTCACTCTCTCTCTCTCTTCTACAGTACTTGGCAACAATGTGCCCCGCATAAACTTTACCTCCTACAAACTGACTCATGCAGTGGCAATGGTTTCAAGGAATGAGCCCCCCCCTCACTCTCGCTCCCTCTTTACAAAGCAATAAAAAACAATGACGTGCATACCGATCCCACGCATTGACTCCCGCACACACACACTCACACACACATACACAGAGGCAACATCTTTATTTCTCTCATATGGTTATGGTGCGCTATATTTAGACGAAACGAAACGAAATGAAGTGCTACTCAAAAAGTAAATGAAATCTATGCGCTCACGTTTTTTTCTCAATAACGGTACTTGAGTACATACGTACACACGTGCATATGTACACACATACGTATATATAATCAAGTTTTATTTCTCCTTCTATTGCTCTCATTTTCTGGGTCAACGTTGGCAATTTCACAAATCATTGAAATAAGTAATGGAATATGTATACCTTCCCCCCCCTCCCCCCTTCCACACTCTATGCGCGAACTGTGCAAAAACCTGAGAGTCACATTCAAGTTTGCTTTTACAGTAAGCGCTCATTCACTAGAATTGTGGTTTGAGATTCATTGATAACACACACACAACAACAAACAAAACTTCCCAGCAAGTCTACAGCGAATGTACTTTTTGTATTTGCTTTTGGGGGCGTGCTGAGCACGTTAGTAAGAAACGATGTACATATAAGGGAATCCTTATCGCAGCTATTCACCACAATTTCTGCCAAGTAATGAGATGCGTCATGCATCCAAGGGTAGACCATGACATGTTACGCACAGACGCCTCTAATGACTCATTATTGTCCAAAAATTCGCACGAAAAACCGCTGGAATTGTTGTCAAGGCGCATCGGGTGATAGACTTGTCATTATGGCTGTTCTGTGTAACAATTAGATCACCTATCAGGCGATATAAAACCAATTTAGTGATAGAATCATGACAAATTGCACGTAGCTCAAAAAAAAAAACTAGAAAGTTTAAGTTTATTGCGACAACTGTTTAAAAAAATACATTAAAAATATTCATAAAATATAATGATGCTTGTTTATTGGGCAATTTTAAGCAATTTTCAGTAATCGATCATTAAAATCGATAATTTTCATAGACAACTGTTTAAATTAATGGTATTGCTTTCTGCTTATACATTAGCCTTGAAGTTAAATGCCTTTTTTTATTTTTTTTTTTTAAGTGCAGTCAGCTTATTCTGACATCATTTAATTGCATTTTCAACAGAAATCGACAATTTTCCTAACGCTAATTGGTAAACAAAATGTGCAGCTCAACTTTACCAATTACTGCCATAATTATAACATTTTCTCGAACTGCGTCAAATTCTAGGAAATTTCACCCACATTATTTCCAATTTCGAAACTTTGCACCCAGATAAAAAATAAAACAATTCAACAGTTTTATAAATTTTAATTACATTTTGTTAACATAATTAAAAAGTAGATAGAGATAGAGAGGGAGGAGAGTTGGTTGTAGTTAAATAATAAAAGTGGAAAATCCGTTTGAGCGAGAAAAGCTTTATAGTACACACTTCCCGGAAATGCGACACGCAAATAACGAGCCAAAAGCTTTTGTAGATTAAAACGACGTTTTTCACTAGAATTGCAGAATGTGCACCAGAAAGCGAGCAAAAAGCAAAAAATGTAATGAAATTAAAAATGCTTTGAAGCGTTTAGTTGGAAAAAACAAATTGAATGAACGACAACAAAGCACCGTTAGCTTAGCTGGAATGTGGCGCCATCTATGGCCAGTGTAGAGACACAACGTGCATAAATACAACATACGTACGTACAGTGTGCCCAGAAATAGTTTACACACAGTGAAAAATTTAGGAAATGCATCAAAAACGGAGGTGTGTAAACACTTTATGGGTAGTTGAATTTAGTGCCTTTGTTAGAATTTTTAATTGTTCTTTGCTAATGTTAATGTTTTTTAAGTTCTGTTAAATAGGTTTGAGAGATAATTGACTGAATTACTTATAAAAAATAATTAAAAAATAAAAAAAACCAACAACCAGGGTGAACATATAGCTCTTAAGTGAAAATATCCAAATTGTTCACTGTGTGTAAACTATTTCTTGGCACACTGTACATAAATATGGCAGCGACCTTTCTCAATGCATTTGCTGCGAACCGATCGATTAATCGTTGCCTGATCAATGAATCAGTTATGTATGACACCACTCGTTTTGTCTTGATAATTCATTACACACAAACACACACACAGACAAAGAGAGAAGAGATTGGAACACGACTATATTTACGACAATGATGAAATCAAGTTGTGCTTGCGTATTGGTAGAACCCGCATCTGACAGTTCGAGTCAGAACCCAACTTAAAATGGGGAAACCTGAAGTTGAAGCACAAAGCAAGAAAGACAGATAGAGAGAGAGAGAGAGAGAAACCGCATAACCCAACAACAACAACAAAGCACAGTCTATAAGTTTAGTATAGGTAGGTAGCCAGCAGATAGGTATGAGTCACAGGGACTGGGGTTCACTCTAGTACTAAGTGTGATATACCGAAGGCAAGAGCTTTGCTTTACCCAGCGACCAGAAATATAGTTCGCTGCTACTATGCTACATGCATTTAGCGAAAGACATACAGAACGAGAGAAAGAGAGGGTTCGCATTTCGGACCTTTTTGTTTTCCTTTTGTTTTTTATACTTTGTGCTTGGGTTGCCATGAAAGCTGAAAGCGCTGCTGCAGACAATGCGAAATTTCATCAGAAATCCAAATACAGATAATGATCTAATACATAACTTCGTTCGTGGTAACGTTGATAAACGTTTCACAGTAAGCTCTATGTGCAAAGGGGGGTTAGGGTGGTATGACACAAAGAGAAAAGAAGTGTATGCACGTACGTATGTACGTATGTAAATGGAAAGCTATCAAGCCGGAACTTAAATGCATTGTAACAAATTTATCAGGTACGATAGTGTCATGGGCTAAATATTAGTCAGATTTGCAAAGAAATTCAAAGAAAAAGCCTAAGTTGAAAACTATTGCAAGGAATTTAATAATAACCTTTTGAAAAACTGAATGCACGACCGCAACTCATAAAACTGACAAGATTCAAGTTTGTAAAGTTAAAGTGAATATGCAAAAAGTTGTTACGCAAGGAGTTGACAAAACTTTTCCAATTCAGGACTGCAAACAAAAGACAGCTTAAGTAAAGTCGCCGTATTTCCAGCATGAAACTAAGCGAATTCCCAGCAATTCACCACCCTCTTAACTGTACATAACTTTTTCGCCACCCTACCTGCACTTACTTGTTGTGTATGTTTGTCGTCGCTATGCTAGGAAAAAACACTTTGGCTGCGCCAAGCAATGCTGCCTATTGTCATATTTTCACGCTAAAAATTGTCACAACAAAACCAAATGCATTGCGGTCAGCAGCAGCGAGAGAGGGTGGAGCAGGCAGGTGAAGATAAAGAGAGAAACGCGGATAGGTAGCACACTAGGATGGATAAGCAGCAAGTGCAAAAAAGTCAACTTCTTGAACACCAACAACAACAAAAGCCAATGGGAAAAAAAATCTTAACTGCGGTCAGGTGCCGCCGGCAGCGCTGGGGAGACAACAAAGACGAATTGAGAGACAGACGAGACAGACAGGCAGACGGGCGTAGGATTTTAAAGCGAATTCAATTACTTTTTGTTGCTGCTGCCGCCGCCGATGCTGATGCCGATGCCGTTGCTTCGTTTGCTCCGGGCTCCGGCATTGTCTTCTTCTTGCTGTTCATTTTGAATTTTCGCTTTTGCAGTTACTTGGAATTTGCAAATGAACTTCGCTTGAAAACAAAATCACATGCAAAGCAGAGCGAAGCGCACAGCAACAACAACAAAAGCAGAAAGTGCCAAAGGAGCGCAACGAACGAGAGGCAGCAAAACAACAACACAAAAGTGTAGTGTATAGAGGGAGGTGGCGGAGGGAGCTGACGTCGTTCACGGTGTACAATGCGGCCTGAGAAAGTGTATTTCGTTTTGATATATTTTTCACAAGAAAATTGAAATGAGATTTATATTTATTACGTTTTCATTTTTTCGCTCAGCTCACTCGCTCGCTAGCTCTTTTGCTTTGCCTCCTACACCCTCCTACTACACCGCCCGCCATCATTCATTGCGTTTCACTCGAAATTTATAGTATGAACATAAACAATTCTCATGGCAATTCGGCATTCGTATGCCAATTTAATTAGCATTTCCAACGAAATCAAATTTTACTCTCACTCTCCCACTCACCCAAGAGCGGCAACGGCTGGTTTAAAGCTTAAAGTTCCTTTTAGAATTATTTTAATTTTATCTACTCTCTCACACTATTACACTCTGTCTCTCTCTCTCTCTCTCAAATTCTGCGTATACGCTTATCATGCGGTTCGTGACTGATATGCTTGAAATTTGGCCGTTGCCATTGAACATACCTAGTGAAATCTCATTGACGTAGGTAAACAACAATAAACAGTGAAAACAAAAATTAGAAAATGGAATTCTTATAAGTTGCCATTGTTTATATGTATGTGTTTGTACATACATTTTTATGCAGACAACATGGTGTCAAGGTGTTTATTTGGTAATTCCCAGAGCTTTCCAAATATAGCATCGTTAACGTTTCTACACTACACTAAGGGTACTTAGTGTGATAAAGTAGGGTGTGATATATTTTACTACTATTTTAATAAAGATTAAGTACACAATTACGAAACAATTTATGCATTTTTTTATAGAGTATACTCATGGTCAATGATTATTTTGAAGTGTTATCGCGAATTTTGGGCAGTCAGCGTTATCAGCACACGACACACGCCACGGATAAATGTTCAATGTAAATATTTTAAGTACTATGGCATTCTTGACTTAAGTACGCTTGATAATGCAGTCATAAAAATAATAATAATATATATACATATATAAGACGCATAATAATATTCAAACACGTAAGTGAAAAGTAGCAAAAATTTCGTGGAAATGTTGCGACGTAGGTTCAAGGCTCTTATGATAAATCCACCATAATACAATACACATGAACATCCATCCACTAACATGAGCGATTCTTGGAAAATGTGTTTGTGTAAGTGAACGGTGTACTCATTCGCTGGTGTGGTGAAGTCATGAAGGTACGCAGTAAAGCACACACACACACTTAACCCGTATGCCTTTGTGTTGTTGTTGTTGTTGGTTTCTGTATAAACGAAAGCACTAACAAAATTTCAACTTAATTTGCTACACTTTTAGTCGAGTTCAGCTGCGGGCTGTGCGTCGAACGTTATGTCAAGGTTGCTCAAAAGTGATGGGTTCGGCCTAAGCGCATGTTTAGAGATATAAGATATATAGATATATATACTATATGCACACAGAACATTTTAATACATATCAAATATATTTTTTTAGGTATGCTTATGCTAAGAAACAAAATTATGATCATAAGCGGTTTAGCGAACGAAAGCAAAGCCGCATAACGGTGATTGGGACAAAGAGCTTTAAGCTCACACTAAGATGGGCTTTTAGTTATGAACGTTAGAGCAAGTTATGTTAGTTTTATTAAGAATCTTTATCTTTTATCTTTAAATAAATTTAATTAAAATATTTTATAAATAAATTCGAGTATCTCACTGATATGATATCAATTAAAATAGATTAAGTCTATATATAGAACTTTTTTAATCGCTGTGAATTGGATTTTAGATCAAACGCACTTAACTGTACCTAATATTGAGGTAGGTTTTGATTAGTATTTTTTTATCAACTCAAAAAAAAAGCACTTTGAAATTGCCATATAAGGCTATATACACTATACTATTCCTTTTAATTACCTCTTCAAGCTGTCCACAAACTTCAACTAAACAATATCGCATAACGATCAGCACTCTTTATTTGTTCGACAGAACGAAATAAAAAATGTATATATGTAACGGCAACGATTAAACTTTAGAAATTAAACGTTTTCAACCGGAAGCTGATAGCCAAATAAAAAAAAATAATAATATCAGTAAAATATTAACTATAGTACTTGTACTTATATTTGTATTTGTGTGTGTTTTACCCACTCATCAAAGGCAACAAGGCAACTGAAGCAAAGATAATCACAACGTTCGCTATAAAGTTTCATTGATAAATTTCTAGGAATAATGTGATTTGCAGAATATAAAGATAGTAAAATAATACCAGTAGAATTCTAACGAAATGGAAATACGCATTAACAGGACATTTATCTATTCGAAAAAAAATGTAATAGTTCAAGTACTAAATTTCTGTTTAATGTAATCACATCTTTACACCATTCACAAGAAAATTACAATTGCTAACGGGTTCGCCGTGATAGTATTCACATGAATAAACATATGTATACATGCATATACTTACAGAGCTTATCAGAGCCCGCATACACACACACACACACACACACACATGCACATACACAACAAAGAGCGTTCCAAAGTTGAATACAAAAATTCTGAGAACAATCAAAAGCGCTTCGTTTTCCACGGAAATCGAAGGCAAATATGTGCACATACAACAACAACAAGAGCAAGAGACGAACGAAATTAACTGTGTGTGTGTGTGACACACGGACATGAGCATGTAGCTTAGATAACTGAACTAAAACTCAGTCAGAGTGAGAGAGCGAGCGAGAATGGGAGCTTCAAATGGGTGGGCCATATATAGACGAAGAAGAAGAAGTAAGAAGTGTAACTGTTAATTGGTAACTAGGCAAAGCTCTGAAGCAAAAATATATAGATTAGGTCGACACATCTGCTTACGAAAGTCGAACAAAGGCGACCTAGTTGAAACTGCGAACTAAAACACAACAACCAATTATGAAAACAACCGAAACAACTTTAAAAAAAAATTAACCGGTTTCATTCAGCAACAACAATAATATGTACATAAATAACAATATCGTTGTTGTTGTTGTTTCACCTTTTTTAATAGCCAAATAAAATTAAGAGCAAATCTTAAAAAAAAAAAAAAAAATAGCAAACAAACAAACAAATAAATAACACTCGTAACGAACGCAAAATTGATTGTTTTGCCCACATTTCACTTTTTGGCATTGCGTTTCAATTGAACAAATTCACGCGAACAATTAACAATAGGCGCCAAATGAAAGAAAAAGAAAGAAAGACATACATATACATACATACGTCAAAATTAAATTTCCACGAAATCTGCACGTAAATCGAATAACAAACATAAAATACTAATACAATAGATGGCAACGACAATAGCCACAGCAGCAACAGCAGCAGCAGAAACAACAACAACCGTAGCAGCAGCAGCTGAGCGTAAGTCAATAGCAAAAGATGAGAGCGTAAAGGGAGAATGGCAATTCTGCATCATTGTGTGTGTGTGTGTTTATGCGTAGACCTTTGATTATGATATCTCTTTGAAATCGAATAGCACAAAAATAATAATACTGTGAACACAATCGAGACTTTTGTGAAAAATTGTATTGAAATTGGAGTATTTAAAGGAAATGCAGCATATTTTTGTTGATGTGTTCATTTTTCATACAGTCGGCTATAAATTTTATGACTAATGAGCAAAAAAATTAAAGTCAAATAAGCTGAAAATTAAATTTTTTTTTTACATTTCCGCTTGCTTGTCAGCGGAAAATATAAATGTTCAAATTGGATATAGCTGGAAAATTACCATAATAAGTATTGAGATCATTGATATTATTGATAAAATAAAAATTTAATCGCAGCTGCGCATAAACGTTTTTATTTGCTTTTGGTTTAAGTTTTTTTTTTTTTTGGCAACTTTTGGCATTTTTTGACCGTCAGATCTTTGACCTCGAGGGCGCATCTAGACAAAGCCAATTAAGCAACGCCCCAAATTACACTTATTCGATTGATGTTGCTTTTCGTTGTATTTGCTGCAAACAATTTCAATTTCACATGAAAAGCTATTAAGAAGAAGAAGAAGAAAATAATAATAATAAACCCCAAGCAAGAGTCGAAAGAACGCACTCAAGTTTTAATATATAAATTCAAGGAAATGAGCGGAAGAAGCTGGTCAAAACCAGCTTTTACCAGGAATGATCAAAAAAGTGCACATGTATTGGACTGATATGTGTGTGTGTGTGCGCATTACAACAACAAAGTTAATAACACCTTTTCTTGTGAAGGGTACGTCGTCGAAAAATATCGCCGTGTATGAAGTATGGCTTCAGCCGAATTGAGCCCAAGCCTCTCATACACACACACACACTATCTCTGTCTGTCTCTCTCTCTTGCTTGCTGCCGTGTTGTCTGTGTAGCCGCGTCTGTGTGTGTGTTTGTGAGAAGCCAGCTTCAGCTTGGTGTTAAATGTTTGCAGCCGTAGCAGCATTTCATTCAATAGCCGACACAACAGCAACAACAACACTAACAACAGCAGCTGCCAACATCAGCACCCGCCAGCTTGCCGCGTTCCCGTTGCCCACAAGATCTGCTTGGCTATTGTGTTGTTGTTATTTTTTTGCTGTTGTTAAGTCGCTCTGTGTGAGAGCTCAATAGTGTTGCCACATCCGCAATTATAAGGTCAGCTATTTTTGGCTTGAAAATTATACACAGCTTTTTTTCTTTGTTACTTTGCTTATTTAGTTTAATTTACAAAAATATGCGATAGTGAACAAAATATATTATGATTAAATATAAATAATAACAACTATTTTGCTTGCAACTTGGCGTTCTTATTGAGATTTACAGATGTGAATTATACAGAATTTAAATCAACTAAGTTTAGTTAGCAATTTTTTAAGATGTTATTCAAGGATTTGATAAAAAAAAACCAAAAAAATATTAACAGACAATTGCAATTTAATCAACTGTTGTTTGTAGTGGTTTATTTTAAGAGTATTAGCTATTTTAGCTCTAAAAATGTATATAAAAACGGACAGCACTATCGCGAGAGCTTGACTGAGCATAAGTATGCGAGTGTCTGTGTGTTTATGTGCGCATTGTTGTTGGTCTTGTTGAGCTGCTGCTGCTGTTGGCTCGCTTGGCTGTCTGTCACTTCTCAGAAATCGGTCTAAATTAGAAAATGCGTTTCTGGGAATTTTTGTATCTCTTTTGGGCACAACGAAATAACGCAACGGCGACACCAATCTACTATATACATTGTTCATAATACAAACTTATTAAGTTTACTTATTTATTTACGCAACTGCCCTTGTCAAATACATATACATCAACAATAAAACATTAAATAAATTTATCAATGGCATTTTGCAACAGTTTTGCCACATAAACCGAGAGTAATGTAAAAATTTTTTGCTGTCACCGCCAATTATTTACCTGTTTAATCGCTGCTGTTGCTACTTTTTCGTCGTTGTTGGTGTTGTACTTGTTGTTTCTGGCTTGTTGGCAATTTATATAAATTGTATTTTAAGCATAATTCATCATTTTAGCTAGCCACAACACTGCCACACAAAGATTTGCACTTAGTTATCTTCTCCCTCTCTCTCTCTTTCTCCCTCTCTCTATTGCTTCACTTCTTTTTTATTTACATATATATATTTTTATATTCATCTTGTGCCCAAACACTACGCGCACGATATAATTTCATTGATTGCACTTATGCACAGTTAAATTAGTTTGCACTTCAATCCGGCCGTGTTGTACATTTAATCAATTTAGCCAATTTCACAAACGCAACGACGACGTATCTCTATCATTCAGCACATAAACTTAACCGTACGAAGACCACGAGATACGTGCGTACAACGAGTCTCTCGTTTGTATCACTGACACACACTGTCACAACATGAAGTAAGCTGCGGCAGGCAGAATGTATCGATATGTGCGATATTTTCATCGTTTTTATATGAACAAATTGTGAACGTTGAGGGCTTTCCTAATGTGATTTGATAATTAACAATATTTTCATACGTTATACAATTCTTATCCTTATTTGCTATTAACTTTATTTTTCAAATTTTTTTGTAGGTATTTGGCATTGAATGCATTATTTAAGCCTTAAATTATAAGTTTACATATCGATATAAATAATAGTTTGTGTTCATTGCCGACACTCTTTAAACGCGCGCATATTCAAATTTTTGAAAATGTGTGATAGCAGATATCAGGAAACACCGTGTAAACAAAGACGACTGATTAGCTTGTCAACTTACATTTCGCATTTTCGTGGTGTGGTTATGACGATATTTGCACTTAGAATAAATATGTGTGCATATAGTCAAACTGGCAACTTTTGACAAACTAATCTCCACGGGTTATAGATGCACAAACAATTTTCCGTCAGCCACATGATGAAGATAATAAATAAATTCAAATAGCGACACACAAACACATACATGGGCAATGGAAAGATGTCTAATTTGTTCTGTTCCCTACTTGGACTACGAGTCAGTGTCATTCGGTCAGTCAGTTAGTCAACTTGAGCGTTCTTCACAGTTCTCCGTCGTCGTCGTCGTCGTCGTCGTCTTCGTCAGCTGCAATCTAATTCAATTAAAAACTAAAACGCAAATCTACATTGCTACAAGTGAAATTGACAATTATACAGAAGAAAAATCTCAGTTACTGTCTATGCGTGGGCAGAACAACAACAATGAGCGCTTTGGAAGTAAACGAAAATCTTGAAATGAAACGATCAACATCGATGCCAGTGAAGCCAAGGCCACTGGAGCCCCGGCCACTGGCACGATCCCCCGAAAAGGAAACGGTTAACGTTAACGATAACAACGATGTCGACTACTATCCAGAAAGTCCCAACTGTTTAAGGCGACGCAAATCCAAACAGACAGCCGATCACTTGGAGACGCGCAGCGAACAAAAGTGGGTCACCCAACAAACAGCATCCAGCATAGAATACAATTAATAGCTAATAAAACGAATTTATTACAGCTTTCCCTATACACTTGACTGGGCGGGCAGCACCATTGAGCTCAGTCCCGATACAGATGCTGATGGCCTTCGTCGCAGTAATCATCGTGTAATGAACAAGAATGGACATGAGAACATTTTATTTCGACGCATACCGGAGAAATCCTGGCGCTATATGCGCGACGCTGTCACCACGCTGGTAAGAACAATGTTTGGGCAGAGAGCAACAACCAAGACAACAACACAGTTATCATCTGAACGATCGAATATATATAGCATAACGCCCAGTATTCAAGGGAAATTGGATGAATTGGCTAACGAATCGCCGACCAAGGCTAAAAACATACCAAAGACAAAGCCAAACGAAAGAGAGCGAGTAACATTTAGCATTTAGCATAATAATAATAATACTAATAGAAATAAACTCATATAATTTAACAAATAAACATAATTTACTTGGGTCCCCATTCGTCATCAAACAGTAAAATCGATAACACCTAACAAATGCGGCAATCGATGCCAAACAACTACTCGATACTTACAAATTTAACCGTCATTGTCGCAGATCGAAATGGAATGGAAATATATGCTGACAATATTTCTGGGCAGTTACTTTCTAAGCTGGATCTTGTTTGCTGTACTCTGCTATATGGTAGCATATTCGCATGGCGATTTTATCTTTGATCCAATCAGTGGTCAACGCTTAGGCGAGGGCAATGATCCGTGCATCTATGGTGTACCCAATTTTGTGGCCATGTTGATTTATTCGATTGAGACGCAAACAACGCTTGGTTTTGGCGAGAAATACGCTAGCGAGGAATGTTCCGAAACCATATTCTTATTCGTTATGCAAATGATGTGCGCCGCAGCCATTGAAGGCATCATGGTTAGCATTATCTATGCGAAAACATCGCGTCCCGCCAAACAATTAACTAAGCTCAAGTTCAGCGACAAAGCGGTGGTAAGCTAACAAACCATCAGCTAATGGTTTTTTCTATTAAATCTATATATGTTTTATAACATGCTTTGCAGATATGTTATCGTGATGGCAAACTATGTTTGCTTTTCCGCGTTTGTGATCCGCGCGAACAGCAATCAATTGAGTCCAAAATACGCGTCTTCATGATTGTGGACAAACAGTGAGTCAGACAAAAAGTATTTGATTTTCTTCAAAACTTAAATATTGTGGTGTTGTGTTACAGCACACGCGAAGGCGAGTTAATTAAGACGCATACGGAACTGCGACTTGAAGGGAATGGCGAACAATTAATTGTGTGGCCAGACATTGTGTGCCATGTCATTGATGAGACGAGTCCACTATATAGTTTCAACAATGCCAAACAGTTTAATGCTGCACAATTTGAGCTGTATGTGACGATTGTGGGCACATCGCCGGCGACCGCACAAAGGACCGAGGCAAAGACATCGTTTGTGCCGCGCGAGATATTTTGGGGTCAGCGTTTTGTCAACATCATCCATTACGATGCAACCAACGAACGTTATTTTGTGGATTACGTGAACTTCAATACAACTATATCGGTTAGTTTGTGTGTGGGAGTGTTTTATAATGGTCTCAAAACCAAACTTATTTTCTACTTTAAGGTGGATATGCCCGTGAAGCTCACAGCCGCCGAGCAGTTGCAACAGCAGCAGCAGCTACAATTGGCACACAGAATGTCAAAGTAAAGTTAATGTATAAACGCTATAAATGCAATTGTTTCAAAAATGCATAACAACTTCATTTGATTTTGAATAATATTATATAGTTAATAAATGTTTTATGCATCGGTAGATGTCCGCTGACGCATTAAATCGTCCACTTGTGCCTCGAGCAATTCATTTTCATGCTTCATCGCGTGGAATTCGTTCACAACGTGTTCGGTTCGCAACAGCAACTGTAGAGAAGCCTTAATCTCATGTACCTTTAGTTTCTGAAGTTCCGTGTACTTTTTGATTTCGGTATAAATAAGTTTCTGTGCTCTTTTATCCGACCATTTGAGTTCGTTTTCCAGATGCGTCAAACGTTCTTCTAGCCGTTTGCGTTGCTCGGCCTTCTCTCTGTGGAACACATCGCGTTGCTTTTCTAGATGAGCACGCTCCTCCTGAAGCTGAGCACGCTCCTCCTGTAGCTCAGCACGCTCCTCCTGTAGCTGAGCACGCTCCTCTTGAAGCTGAGCACGCTCCTCGTTCAGCGAGGTAATGGACGACAGAGTGCTGGATGTCTGTGGCAGCAATTGTTGTGGTTGCAGCTGCAATGTTTCCACCTGCGATGCTGTGGCAGGCACATGATGTGGTGTGCTATTTCGACTAGACGAAAGCATGCCTAGGCGATGCTTTTTCTCCATATCTGTCATTTGTGGATATTCTTTGTCGCTGTCAACGCTATCGTTCGCCACCGAACAGTGCTCATCGATCTCGGCAATTCTCTTTAACTTAGTCTCGCCCGATACATTGCTACGATCTAGCAATGTTCCGCTGAGCGTTTCTGTACAAAAAATATTCAAGCTGTGTTGGCCATGGTGAATTATGGAACAAGACAAATAACTTACGTTGAAGTGATTCAGCTGTGGAGCTAGCAGCGCTATCATTGCTACCCTTCGATTGCAGCATTTCCCAATCGAAGCTATCGCGCCTGGATGACGCCGTTTTTATCATCTGAGTGGACATGCGAGGTCTATGTGCATCCAGGAAATCACAAAATGAATCACGCGTTTGTCGAGCTGTAGCTGATGTTGCCATATTGCTACTTAAGGAGTCCAATTGCTGCTGCGTTGAAAGCAAATTGGCTGTTATTGGTTTGCGTAGCTCATCGCTTGGCATTGGCTCTGCATCCATGGTCAAATTATTTGAGCTATTAGAGCTAACGCTCTGCCGCTCTTCCGACGGCATTGGCACGAAAGCACATCGTGTAATAGTACTGCAAAATAGTTCTTGGGTTATAAAAAGCTTTAAGAGTATAGGCATACACTTACCAGCCATCATGAGCGGCACGCACGGCCAGCGGCGACTTGGTGTTACGCATATCATAGGCAAGGAGCTCGCCTTTAAGATTGCCGGCACAGAAGTATGTACCGCATTCGCTTAGTGCCACTGTTGACAGAGGATTATCACATTCCAAACGACCCGACGGCGCCTGTGCCTTGTTGCGTCGTATGTCAAATATATTTATCTTGCAATCGTAACCAACGCTGACCAACATCGAGGGCTGTGCACTACACATGCTGATGTCGCGACACGGTGCATCGTGGGCGTCTTCGATGTGAAAGATCGATCGATTCGATTGCACATCATACACAGTTAAGTTGCCCTTGAACGAGGCAATACCCAATTGAAAACGCTTGCTTGGATGAAAGCGGGCCAGTGTGGAACTGCAGAAATAGCATAATTAATGAACTTTTCCACACAATTTTCATTTTCATTTACTAATCATCAATGTTAATCGTCTGAACCTTCTGTCTGGTTTTGGTGCCATAGATGTTGATTTTGCCGCCATCTAGCACCGCCGCAATGTAATCATCTGTGCAATTGTAGTCAACATAGAGAACCGCGCTGCTTGATTGATCCGCTGGATAGCGGTGTATCTGCTGAGCGGTGCTGTAATTAAATACCTTCACATATCCACTCGATTGTCCAATTGCAATTTGATTGGAAATAGTTTTCGCACAGGCCACTGAATAGGCATTCTCAATGGTTAATTTTCGTACTCGTTGTAATTCAGGTTCTGTAAATGCACGTTTGTTAAATATTATTATAAATACTTCGTTGTTCTGCAGATTCGCTTTACCGTTTTGTTGTTTTTCTTTTATGCGCATCACCGCCAAACCGGCCTTTTTGTTCACCTCCACAAAGACGCGCCGCTGCGCGTTAAATTGGAAATCTGTTGCTTCATCATTGGCATGCACAAATGTTGACTTCGTTTCCAAGTCAGCAAAATCGGACAACACTGTCTTTTTAGATGTTGAAACTATGTACATTTTAAAAATGTTTTAAAGGTGTTCAATTCAAATGAAGGTGCGACTTCTTAGCTTAAAAGCGGTAGCTTCGCAGTGACTGCCAAAGAGTGTGATGTAAAGTTGCCGGATCGCGTAAAATTTATGTATCGATTGGTAGCGATTTGATTTAAAATAACTTGATTTATGTTATTCTTATTTACACTACACAAAATAAATGGTGACTGCTTATATCGTTGTCAAGAATTATTGTTGATTATATTTGACTATAACTACTGACGCCGATCTTGGCGCTTACTTTGATGGCGAATTCCCCAATAATATTTGCAAGACGAAAATATGAAAAAGAAAATTAAATATAAATAAAATTTATTTTGCATTACAAATAACGATAAACTAGTATACAATTTTTAAAAATCTTACACTACTTTGTGCTTTTAGCATTGGTAGACCTTTGAGCCCTTTTCTCCTTTTCGTTTTGTAATTGCTTTAATTTTTCGATAAGCATCGTGTTTTTTTCCTGCATATTACAAAACTCTACAACAAAGTCATCTCGTATTAGCACCTGATGTAAGGCATCATATGTTTCATTTAATTGCCTAGTCTGACGATTCCAGTACTTTTCGACCGACGTTAATATGGTTAATTTTGTTTTTTCCGACGACCATTTGAGATCGGGTTCCAGCTGTGCAAATCGCTTATCCAACTGCTCAACCAAAGTGGCCTGCCCATCAGGCAACTCAATATGCTCCTTAATAGTTGTCTTTGCAGACAACTGTTTCGACTGCGATGTTGTGGTACTTAATTCCACATCTGCCAAAGGTGGATTCTCCTTGTCGCCTTCGGCGGAGCTGTTCGGTGTTGATAATTTGACCGATTGATCTTTAAGCTCATTCTCATTCTTAACTGCCTTGACGTCTTCCGAAATGTTACTACGCTGCGATCCACCGAGCGTTTCTGTAAAATATTGCAATTGTATTTGTTGATTAAGCAGCTCACAACTTAGCAAGAAACTAGGTAAGAAAACTATTTACGTTGCAATGAATCGGCTGTGGAGCAAACAGCGTTTTCCACGGAACTGGGACCTGAACTGTTTTGATGGATTTTCTGTGACTCCTCATTATTGATTGCTGTCAAGTGCATCGACTCAAAATCGGCGCTTTCACGTCTGGTAGACATGTGCTCCAAACCAGGGGTTCTTTTTGCATCCAGGAAATCACAAAATGAATCACGCGTCTGTCGAGCTGCACTTGGTGTTGCCATATTGCTACTTAAGGAGTCCAATTGCTGCTGCGTTAATAGCAAATTGGCTGCTATTGATTTGCGCAGCTCATCGCTTGACATTAACTCCACCTGACTCGTCATACCGCTGCTGGCATCCATTGTCATACTATTTGAGCTGGAGAAGCTGTTGCTCTGCCGCTCCTCCGTTGGAATTGGCATTGGCATAAAAGCACATCGAGTGACGGCGCTACAAGAGTATTGCATTACAATTTTGAATGACAATGTGACTACCTTTACACTTACCAGCCTTCGTGAACGGAACGCACGGCCAGCGGCAATTTGGTGTTGCGGGTGTCATACGCAACAAGTTCTCCTTTGAGATTCCCGGCACATAAATAGGTGCCGCATTCACTCAATGCCACTGTTGACAAAGGATGCTTACAAAACAAGCGATCAGACGGTGCATTGTTGCGTCGTATGTCGAATATGTTAATCTTAGAATCGTAACCAACGCTGACCAGCAGCGAGGGCTGCTCACTGCACATGCTGACGTCCCGGCACGGTGCATCGTGTGCATTATCTACGTGAAAGATCGAACGGTTTAATTGTACATCATACACATTAACGGTGCCCTTTTCCGAGGCGATTCCCAATTGAAAACGCTTGCTTGGGTGAAAACGGGCCAATGTGGGACTGCAAAAAAAACATTGAAGAATTTTTAATTTATATTATCTTTCATTTTCTTACTCATCTTCGTTGCATATCGTCTGGATCCTCTGCTTTGTTGTAGTGCCATAGATGTTGATTTTGCCGCCATCTAGCACCGCCGCAATGTAATCATCTGTGCAATTGTAGTCAACATAGAGGACCGCGCTGCTTGATTGATCCGCTGGATAGCGGTGTATCAGCTGTGCGGTGCTGAAATTAAAAACCTTCACATATCCACTCGATTGTCCAATTGCAATTTGATTGGAAATAGTTTTCGCACAGGCCACTGAATAGGCATTCTCAATGGTTAATTTTCGTACTCGCTGTAATTCGGGTTCTGTAAATGCACGTTTGTTAATTATTATTATCAATACTTTTTTGTTCTGCAGATTCGCTTTACCGTTTTGTTGTTTTTCTTTTACGCGCATTACCGACAATCCTGCCTTTGAGTTCACCTCCACAAAGACGCGCCGCTGAGCGTTAAATTGGAAATCTGTTGCTTCTTTATTGGCATGCACAAATGTTGACTTCGTTTTCAAGTTAGCAAAATCAGACAGTACTGTCTTCTCAGATGTTGATATTATATACATTTTAAAAAATATTTTCAGTTCTACAATTCAAATAGTATTTGATTGCGAATGCGTAGTGTTCAATCGCTAGCTTCGCAGTGACTGGCAAAAACTGTAAAATCTTGCCGGATTGCTAAAATGATTCCTTCAACTATCCGCACTTTTAAATTCGATATTTGCGGTTTTCTTTTTTTTAGTTACTGTTTGAGAATTTTGTTTTTCTACTGTTTATTGTTAAATAGAACGTAAGACAACATTGTCTTGTATTCAAAATTTCAATAAGTACTGAATTTGTATAAACAATCGATAACAACTATTGGCGCTGATAACTTGTCATCACTCAATGCTTTGAAATTCTCGCCTACTCAGAACGGCGTTGCTTCTTGCCTTTTGCAAAATAAGTAATGTAATAATCTAAAATAATGAGATGTATATATTATGCATGATAAATACGCTACATTTACAAATGTTATAACAGTTTACTGGTTGCTTTAAGCATCGGTAGGTTTATTGCCCTAGTTATCCTGTTCACTCAGTAATTGCTTCAATTGCTCCTTCAGCATTAGGTTTTTTGTTTGCATACAATTGAACTGTCTTACAAAGTTATCGGTTTTGAGAATCTGATTTAAATATCTGTATGTTTCCTCCATATTTTGCTGCTGACGAAGCCAGTACTTGCCAATACACATAAAAATATAATAATGAGTTTGGTCAGCCGAACATCTAAGTTCGCGTTCCACCAGTTCAAATCGCTCATCCAGGTCATCCGTATTGGCCTGCTCCCCAGGCAATTCTTTCTGCTGCAACTGTTCCACATCATCCACTGATGGATTCTCCTTGTCGGTTTCGGTAGTGCTGATCGATTCCGTTTGCTCATTTAACTCGTGCTCATCCGCTTCGGTTATTCTCTTCAGCTTGGTTTCTCCCGAAATGTTACACCGTTCTCGCAAGGCACCGGACACCGTATCTGTAAGTTATGTTAGCTGCATAATTTCTAACCAACCATTTTAACTACTTACGTTGCACGGAATCAACTGTGGAGCTAAGAGCGCTATCCACAGAGCTAGGACCTAAACCGTTTTGGTGGATGGTCGGTCGCTGTTCCTCATCGTTTGCCTTTGAGCGTAGCGATTCCCAATCGAAACTTTCACGTCTGGATGTCGCCGTTGTTATCAGCTGTGTGGACATACAACGAGGTCTCTGTGCATCCAGGAAATCACAAAATGAATCACGCGTCTGTCGAGCTGCACTTGGTGTTGCCATATTGCTACTTAAGGAGTCCAATTGCTGCTGCGTTAATAGCAAATTGGCTGCTATTGATTTGCGCAGCTCATCGCTTGACATTGACTCCACCTGACTCGTCATACCGCTGCTGACATCCATTGTCATACTATTTGAGCTGGAGAAGCTGTTACTCTGCCGCTCCTCCGTTGGAATTGACATTGGCATAAAAGCACATCGAGTGACGGCGCTGCAAGAGTATTGCATTACAATTTTGAATGATTATGTGAGTACCTTTACACTTACCAGCCTTCGTGAACGGAACGCACGGCCAGCGGCAATTTGGTGTTGCGGGTGTCATACGCAACAAGTTCTCCTTTAAGGTTGCCAGCACATAAATAGGTGCCGCATTCACTCAATGCCACTGTTGACAAAGGATGCTTACAGAACAAGCGATCAGACGGTGCATTGTTGCGTCGTATGTCGAATATGTTAATCTTAGAATCGTAACCAACGCTGACCAACAGCGAGGGTTGCTCACTGCACATGCTGACGTCCCGACACGGTGCATCGTGTGCATTATCTACGTGAAAGATCGAATGATTCAATTGTACATCATACACATTAACGGTGCCCTTCTCCGAGGCGATTCCCAATTGAAAACGCTTGCTTGGATGAAAACGGGCCAATGTGGGACTGCAAAAAAAACATTGAAGAATTTTTAATTTATATTATCTTTCATTTTCTTACTCATCTTCGTTGCATATCGTCTGGATCCTCTGCTTTGTTGTAGTGCCATAGATGTTGATTTTGCCGCCATCTAGCACCGCCGCAATGTAATCATCTGTGCAATTGTAGTCAACATAGAGAACTGCGCTGCTTGATTGATCCGCTGGATAGCGGTGTATCAGCTGAGCGGTGCTGAAATTAAAAACCTTCACATATCCACTCGATTGTCCAATTGCAATTTGATTGGAAATAGTTTTCGCACAGGCCACTGAATAGGCATTCTCAATGGTTAATTTTCGTACTCGTTGTAATTCGGGTTCTGTAAATGCACGTTTGTTGATTATTTTTATCAATACTTCGTTGTTCTGCAGATTCGCTTTACCGTTTTGTTGTTTTTCTTTTATGCGCATCACCGCCAAACCGGCCTTTTTGTTCACCTCCACAAAGACGCGCCGCTGCGCGTTAAATTGGAAATCTGTTGCTTCATCATTGGCATGCACAAATGTTGACTTCGTTGCCAAATCCGCAAAATCCGATAGGACTGTCTTTTTAGACGTTGAAACTATATACATTTTTGATATTTTTCAATTTGGTGATTCAAATAAAATCCGGGTGCGCGTGCAATGTGTTAAAGCGGTGACTTCGATGTGAATGTCAACTACAATTTTGTTTGATGTTGTGAGTTGCCAGATTGTATAAAGTGCTTACTTCGGTTAGATATAATTTTAATTTGCCTGATCTTTCTTCTAAATACATTGGCTTAACTTGATTTTTAATTGAGCAAATACAATAAAAAATCTTTAAATAGAATATAAATATAAAATAAATATCCGTATAAATATATTTTACAAAACAGGGCTGCCAGCTTGTAGTAAACACTGCCACTGTCTAACAGCAGTTTTTATTTGGACACTTGGAATTAGTTTCGCAAAATGTTTAAAAAATTTGAAGATAGGGAGAGTATCTCGTCGATACAACAGCTTAAATCATCCGTACAGAAAGGCATACGTGTCAAACTATTGGAGGCATATCCCAAACTGGAGACGCACATCGATTTAATACTGCCCAAAAAAGACTCGTACCGCATTGCAAAATGTCAGGACCACAATGAGCTGCTTTTAAATGGTGCCGGCGAGCAGGTGTTTTTCCGGCACAGGGACGGTCCGTGGATGCCCACATTGCGTCTGCTGCATAAGTTCCCATATTTTGTGACCATGCAGCAGGTGGACAAAGGCGCAATACGTTTCGTTCTGAGCGGCGCCAATATTATGTGTCCGGGACTAACATCGCCGGGTGCCTGCATGACAAAGGCGGAGAAGGGCACAGTGGTTGCAATTATGGCTGAAGGGAAGGAGCATGCGCTAGCAATTGGCTTGCTAACTCTATCCACCGACGACATCTTAAAGGTCAACAAAGGCGTTGGAGTTGAAACATATCATTTTCTCAATGATGGCCTGTGGAAATCGAAACCCGTCAAGTAGGTTATCCGCCAAGATTTTCTTCAAACGACTTTCATATTAACTTACAAGTGTACAACATAACCGAATCAATAAATATGTGTATAAAGGATTTATTAATCTTAAAATATGTATCACACTAAATATGTATTATATGCGAATAAAACCTGCTATGAGGCCGTCACGTTTTTTCTCTGCGGCCGCACTTTGCTCCCAATTAACTAGTCCGTGCTCCTCGAAGATCAAACTATTTGGACCTTGGGGCAGCATATCAAAGTCCAGTATCGAATCCTCAATGGGTTCGCCACAATCCAATATGAAATTGTGCAGCATGCACGTGGCTGAAACAACAATGGTGGCCACCTCTAATGTGGCCACATCTAAGGTGTCCAGGCGTCGAAAACGTGACAGCAATGCTGCAAATGCACGCTCTGCCGGTGCGTTCCATAAGTGAACGGCTCGATTATAACGTATGTGACAGGGTGTCAGTTCACCACTGCTATCTGCATAGGGTGTCATCAAATTAAGAAGAAGCGGATACATCATTTCGCCAACTAGATGCTTGTGTGGCGGCATCAGTGGCTCTTCCGTGTCAATAAGGCGCTCAAAGAGATCACTTTTTAATAGCACACATTGCTGATTGTCGGGCACATCGATGTGCACATCCAGGAATCGACTGCGTTCATCACAGACCGCCTGCAAGGCCAACCACGAATATTGCAGATGTCCATTCTCTTCACGTACGGGAAGCTTTAGTTGAATGCGACACTCATCGATAACCCCAACAACACCTGGAAGATTACTAATGCCTTTGCCACCGCACGGATTATCTGTTGGCCACTTCACATAGCATGGCAGCAGCGCGGAAAAGGCGGCGGTTATCCATTTAAATATCTCGTGCCCTGAACTCTTTGAAATACCAAATTGTTCTCCCACTTCGCGAAATGATTTCCTGTTTTAAGTTGGGATTTTTGATTAAAAAAAACCCAATTAACTTACGCCAAAAAGTCATACTTGCCACTTAGCAGAGTTAATGAGTACAGCAGTTTTTCGGCCAGCGAGACTCGCTCAATTGGTTGTTGTTGATTTACTCCGCCTATTGCATTTCCAACGACTTGTAGCAGTTTCTGCATAAGGAATATGTTTAAGCATAAAATTAAAAACTTAAGTGAAGAGGATTTACCTCAAAACTGCTGCGCTGCATACGAAATTGTTCTTTAAACTGATCTTCCGGATATCGAAGCATGCTGGATTGTTCATCCTCTTCCTCCTCTTCTTTCACAATAACATTACCCGTTTGGGAAGTTAAGGAACTTTCAGCAGTGGCCAGACGCACTGCCTCTGCAAGTTGAGGACCCAATCCCTCATCCAGAAAAAAATTTAACATAAATGCTCTGTGAGCGCGTGAGTTCATTTTCGGTGGTAAACAAATTTCTAACAGAAAAATTTGTGTAATGACAACTTGTTTAACAGTCCCAAATGAGTTCGTACACACAATCGATAGAACTTAACGTGTACCCAAATGTTAGGTGTCTAGCTGTTAAAAACATATGCTAGACAATCGAACGAGCGAAAAATTAGTCACTCGTCGTTCATTTTTTGCACACAACTGTTCTATATCAGCGGTTAATTGGTGATTAACAAGTTCGTCGCTAACATTACAATTTTGTGGTAAGTGAAATTAAAAAATATAAAAAGTAACTTAAATTTGTGGTTGTGTTGTGCTCTTAATGTATAATCTTTGCTTTTCTTAATACAAAACAAAATGTGCGTAAAATATCTGTATGTGTATGGCAAATAGTAGACTGCAAGGGCAGCGTAAAAGTGCCGGCTGCGTTCTTGCCATGGGTGGGGTTGCAGTTCCTGCGGCCAGGCTGTCTGGATTTTAAAATGGCACGTAGTACATACATATTATGGTTGTGTGTGCATGTATGTATTTGTGTGTAGGCGTTAAGTGTTCGAGGACAAGAGACAGCTGTGTTTGTCAGCAGCCGGCTATGCGGGCCATTTCAATATTTTGGCTATTTTTATGTGAATCATTTTTTGTTTGTTAAATCAAGTAGCTACACGTCCAAGCACACAAATGTAATGTGTGCGGTTGTATGTGTGTACGTATATTCGCTATGGTATATTTTTAATGATGATTTCATATATATACACCGTTTTATTTCACTTGTAAAAACAAAACGCAAAAAACCAAATGTGCAACATATTCAATTATATTATAGGAGTATCAATGTCATCGCATAGATTCAATAACACCTCAGCTGTTTGCCGCTTTACTTACTGGTCTTATTATTGTTGCTTTTGTTGTTGCTCTGACTCACTCCCACTCTAGAAAGTTTACGCAAGACTGAGCAATTTTTTGTATATATGTGTATGTGTGAGTGAATCAAAGATGGCCAAAAAACACTATCAGCAAAACAAAACCACTCATACATATGTAGATAACAAGCGTTTGTATGTATTTTTACTTTTTTGCTTTGACCATATACGTACAACAGACATATAATTTCTAATTAATTGTTATTTGAGACGTTCATCGCCGCACATAACGGTACCACTTCTGCAGACATTTAATCTGCTCTAAGTATGTGCGTGCGTGTGTATGTGTGTGTGTGTGCATGCGTGCATTTTGAATGCATTTGACCACAGTAGAACAAACAAGCGCAACATCCTACAAGAACTCGTCTTTGATGCAAGCTGAGCGAAAGTTGTATTCAACAATAATACGGATTCTCACTCTAATTGCTTAACGTTTGTTGTAAGCTAATGCAATAAATACAATAACAAAAACAATGCCAAGCCGCAAGTGCAATAAACTCATTGTTGCTTCGTCTGCTACATACACAAAAACACAAACTCTGCATAGCTTTACTCTCTTTCTCTCTCTCGTTCGGGCTTTTACCTGTCCTCTCTATTGTCGCGCAAACTCTATTCACATTGTTGTTGCCATGACCACCATGAAGCTTTCTCCGCAGCAGCAGCAGCTTCTTCTCAGCTATTTGATTGACCCTGTGCTGAAAGCAACAATTTTTGTCTCGATTTCAATGCACATTCAGTTGTTCGCCGAAATTTGAACAGGCAATGCCTGCCCAAAATAGGCAAAAAGCATTCAAAAGCTGAGCTTATGCTGTTGTTAACATAACCTACGATTTAACATTGCGCTGTTAATCAAAATTCTATCCCGTTGTGCCGCCATCGCTCATAGATTCACAGAGTCCTGTGCGTGCGCGTTGTGCTGCTTCCCTTTTCAGGGTGTGTTGCGATTGTGTGTGTGTGTTGCATGTTTGACCCAGTTGGGTGCGAGCCGCGGCCCGTTCGTCTTGAACATTGAAAAGTGCTTTAATTTGCTAATTTATTTCTGACTGAACTGAACGCATTAAAAACACAAAACTTAGCATTCAAATGCGTGTGAAATGATATATACATACAAATTCATATTCGCTTACATACGGTTTGCCAGATTCAAGAAACTTTAAGGAGTGGTTTTTTTTACAGCTATTTTCTTTTTTCTTTACGGCTTTTGTCATTCGTTTAACCCAGTATTTGTATGGCTGCTTGTGTCGGCGATTTTCTTGTTGTTGTCGTTATTGTTGTAACCGAGAATGAGTTATACAAAAAAAAGAAGAGCGGAAATTGCATAATCTGAATGTGATTAATACCCTTACATACTCTACATCGTTCATATTTCAAAGTCAAAGACCGCAAAAATGTTCTCATGTTGTCGTGCGAATCCAAAATCACCCAAAAAGGATAAGGACAAGGATAATCATAGTAAAAACGACGTCGAGACGAACGAACAGCTGCTCAGCCCAACCCACCACGAATCAGTGGTGGAGGTGGAGGTGAAGGTGGAGAAGGAGCTGAAGGAGGCCAAAGTGAATGGCAATGTGTCAGTGCCAGAATCAAAGCCTGAACCCGAACCTCTAACCAAACCGGAGCCAACAGAGGCTGAAGTTGACGTTGAACCCCAATCTGGTATTCACAAATATAAATGATTTACATACATACATACTTTATTATGTACAATAGTAAAATTCTAGTTTGATTTGCCCTTATGGCAACTCTATCTCACGCTGTGTGCTGTGTAAATTATGTAAATGCACCTGAGCTTAGGTCCCAACAACAGCTGTCAAATGCCTCGGACCTGTGCTTTCGTCACTTTATTTCGTTTTTAAGCACAGAGCACACTTTTATTAGACGTTAGAGATGGCTTATAAACATGTCAGGTGTATTGTGAGTCCCTCAGGAAATACTTGAAAGTGTTAGGATCTCTAGGGGAATGTTGATACTATATTGAATGTCCTGTCAACAGTACTGGAAATGTTGTTCTTTATATAATGGATATGTTTTTGTATAACAATCCCAACTCTACTATATAACATTTCAATTAAACAACTAACAAATATAAGTAGCATTTACATATTAGGTTCAGTTCTTCTCCCCATTTAATTATGCATTTGTATTAAGATCCAATATGCGCTTTATGTCGCATCTTCACAGCCATTGAAATAGAAGCCATCGTCGTCGCGGATTCATCGCCAAATTTACGTTCCACACATTCATCCACATCAACAGCGCCGCCTGTATCCATGACGAGTGCAACAACAGATGGTGATGATGCTGTGCAACAGCAGCAGCACAAGGAACAGGAGCAACAACAACAGCAACAACAACCAACACAATCGGCGCCCACAAAGAGCTGCTTGTCGCGCCACAATTCGACGCATCAATCGATTAAGAAGAAGGTGAACATAAGCACAAAGGCGGAGATCATAGAACCGGAACCGTCACCAACATCACTGCTACTGCTGGCCAATCACAACAACAATAACAACAATGGCTCGCTGGGCGATGACGATGAGGTGTTCTCCGATTCTTTGCCACCGCCCAAACGGGAGAGCATGTGTGCCCCATACATTGAGAGCGATGCGCTGCCAGAGACCTTGGCATTCACTCACGGCTTGCCGTCCTGGTTCGATGATGAGCGACTCAACGGAAAGTACGCGCGTTCTCTATCGAATGTTGTTTCTTCTTTTTAATATGAGACTAAAAAATTGTTGTTTTTTCATTCTCTTCATTCAATTTGTTGTTGTCGTTCTTCTCCAAAATGCTGCGCAGCGGCTGCATTGAGCCACCCGTAACTCCAGTGGGACGCGATGAACTGGAGCTGAAACGTCAGCGTTTGTATACGGAATTATTGCGCGCTGCCCACGCCGCCGTGGAGCACAGTGTGGCCGTGCGTGGTAAATGAATCCCATCCACATTAATCACTGTTACACTTTTCTCTCTCTGTTTTTTCTCTGTCCGATCTGTTTGATCTACTCCAGTTGTTTGTTGCATGCCCCGTTCGTTTCGATATATGTATATATATATATGAGAAAAGATAAAGCTCTTGTTTCATTTTGTATTTGTATTTGTACGCTGTTCTTAATATATATCTATATCAAAGATGTTGTTCTGTTATCTTTTCTATAATTTGTTTCTATTAAGATTTGCATATGTTTTATAAACTTTTTGAGAACACGATCATGAATTAAAGATTTTTCTTTCTTTTTAAACTGAAAGTTTAATTATAACATTATATTCCAATCGCATTTAAGAAAGCTATAAAACTTGTATAAGAACATTTTGTAATTGGTTTTTATAATGGGTTCGATTCATTGGGTTGACTCATAAAACGTTTTTTAAAGCTCCATTGTTAATCAAATTGTTTAGCTTAGTTGTACGATTTTCTTTTTTTTTGCACAATGTGAATGTGTTTCTCATCTCTTGTTTTTGTGGTCTCTGGTATTATATAGTACATACTCGTATATGCATATCGTCATCATCATTAGCATTCAGCAAATTTGAATTTTGTTTTTGTTTTCGAGTGATTCATACACTTTTTACGCGGTGACATCAATTACAAACTACTTGTGCATAAATTGTTGTTTATTTTTGTTTTTAAAGAAGTTTTTAGTCGATGTGAATTGTTTGTTTGTTTTTCTTTTTGTGGATATAAAATACATAAACAAATATTTTAACGCTTGCAATTTTTTACGCACATTTTTATTTTGAAGTTAAGCAAAAGCACAACTTTCAACATTTACAACAAGTATATACATATATATTTATATATATATATACAAAAATGATAAAATATTCATATTCTTTATTGTATTTCGCAGATAACAACGATACGGATTCAAAGCCCTCGGCTGCCGTAGAGCATTTGGAAAGGATTTGTGAACGTTTAGAAACGTTAGTTGATCGCTTAGAACATACGCTTATTCCACCACAACCGGAATCAGTTGCAGCAGCACCCACACCACCACCACCTTTAACACCACCAGCAGACCCAGAAGTATCCGTACCAACGCTCAGCAACAATATGAGTGTCGCCGGCTTTGAGGATATTATGGCTGGGCCACTGAGCCAATATCTGGCGCTATCGGCCAAAATTGGCGGTGATGTTGCTCAGCATGCGCAATATGTTAAGGCTGCCTTTGAGTGAGTATTTTGTAAGGGTGTAAAATTCATTATCATATCACTTTAATGCCTTTTGGTTTTTTGCAATTTACAGCGCCCAATTGCGTTATGTGACGCTGGCCACGCAAATAGCTCAACCGGCGCAGCCAAAGCAAATGGAACTTTTGCAGCCAACATCGACGCAAATAAGCGCCATTCAGGATTTCCGTGAGAAGCATCGCTCCTCGGCTTTCTTCAATCACTTGTCGGCAATTAGCGAGAGCATACCTGCCTTGGGTTGGGTTTGTGTAGCGCCAACGCCAGGACCGCATGTCAAGGAGATGAACGATGCTGGCCAATTCTATACGAATCGTGTGCTCAAGGAGTGGAAGGAGAAGGATGCCAAGCATGTGGAATGGGCACGTGCCTGGATTCAAACGTTGACCGAATTGCAAGCCTACATTAAGCAGTATCATACCACGGGTCTGGTATGGTCTGGCAAGGGTGCCGCTCCAGCTGGTGGAGCTCCACCACCACCACCACCCGGTGGTATGCCACCACCACCACCACCACTAGATCTGAGCGCTATGAACCTAGACAGCGCTGGCGATGATCGCAGTGCGCTCTTTGCGCAAATCAATAAAGGCGCTGATATAACCAAGAGTAAGATAAGCAATGATGTTAAATTAACAAAAATTAACCAATAAACTTATTTTGTAGATTTGAAGAAGGTCACCGGTGACATGCAGACACACAAGAATGCTGCGTTGCGCGCTGGCCCTGCACCATTTAAGACGCCCGCAAACAGCAGCGGTGGCAGCAGCAGCGGCACATCATTCGCAGCACCTGCCAAGGATCCCGTGTTTACGCGCGATGGCAAGAAGTGGCTAATTGAGTATCAAAAGAACAATAACGCTCTGCTTGTGGATAACGCTGAAATGAACAATGTGGTGTATGTGTTCCGTTGCGAGGGCTCCACTCTAACTGTTAAGGGCAAGGTGAACAACATTGTGCTGGATTCGTGTAAGAAGTGTTCGCTGCTGTTCGATTCGGTTGTTGCCTCCGTTGAGTTTGTCAACTGTCAGAGTGTGCAGATGCAGGTTTTGGGCTCGGTGCCAACTGTGTCCATTGACAAGACCGATGGTTGTCAAATGTATTTGTCCAAGGATTCGCTTGCCGTTGAAATTATTAGCTCCAAATCATCAGAAATGAATGTACTCTTGCCAGAGGCAAATGGTGACTTTGTAAGTGAAAACATAAAGTGTGAATTTATTCTCAGTTTCTTTAATTCTTATCAATTGTTTGTAGACCGAACTGGCTATGCCCGAGCAGTACAAGACCTTTATCAATGGCAAAACCCTCAAGACTGTGTGCGTGGACAGCCTTGGCTAAAGCGTTGAGCGCAAGGAATCCCAAGAGCGTCGTCAACTTTGCTTTTTTAAACACCAAACCAATTTGTATTGATGCCGCTGTGCAGCAAGCTTAATCATTAATTTTAAGCACAACAGTTTTCGTATTTGTGTATTTATAATTTTTGTCTTCAAACATACGAGAATTTAGAAAAACGTTGCCAAATTTCTGATGCTGCTGGCCAAATTGAATCAAAATAGTATTCAAACAAACAAATATTATTTATTTTTTTAATGCAAGAAGCAACAACGGCGTAACGCAATCGAGACTCCAAAAACTGTATTTATAAATATAACATTAATGAGAATATGCACGAAACTTTTCAAACATTTTAGAGCAGACTTTTCATTCAATTATACAAATAAATAATTTTTGCACCTATGCATGTAAGCGAAAAACAAGATCGTCAGAAAAAAATCAAAACGAATTCTTTTATATTCTATTTAAATAAAATTTAAACATTTTTTATTAAATAAAAAAAAGGAAACGTGTTTAATTTATACATTAAATATGCCATTTTTGTCGTAACTAAGCCAAGATCAAAACAGATCAGATTAGTGAGGAATGAATATCTGCTAATACTTGGTTAAATCTTCTTGTACTCGATACGCTCCACTTTCACTTCATCGCCAATCAATTGGTATACATAAGTCACCACCGTCGTGCTCTGGATATCCATCAGTACAAAGGAAGGCACCACATTTGCGTCCAATGGATTGAAGGCGCCCGTTGCTGAACCTGGATTTATGTAGAACTTATTGCCATGTTCATAGGCTTCAAACTTGTAAGTATGCCCCGTTATAAGTATATCCACATCTAGCTGGCGCTGAATAAGTGCCAGTGCCTCCGGGTCCCCTCGGGGAACCACCTGATGACCGTGGCAGAGACCAATGCGAAACTGTCCCACGGTCACAACCTTTTGTTCCGGATAGCTGAGATTCTCATCGAAATCGCCACGCACTATGTGCACATCGTTGGCAAGCGATTTAAGATAGTCGTACGATTCCTTTGTGCATATGTTTCCGGTGGCCAATATATGATGAATCCGACCTGGCACAAGTAGCTTTTTGAACTTTGCCGGCAGACTACTGCAGCGGTGTGGTATGTGCAAATCGCCAAGTACTAGAACGAGCATTTTATGCCTGTGCTATAATTTCGTTTCTTTAAAGCAAATATTCAACGTATTCAATTCGTTTTATTATCAACACAAAAGTTGGTGAAACGCCCAGCAAAAGTTAAAGAGCTGACAAGAGAGCAGCTGATTCCGATGGCATCGACAACAGGCGAATGGCAAAACGAATAAACAGTGGCATCCCTGGCAAGAAGGTGCAACAAGATTTCAAATGTGTGATGTCACAATGTTAGACTTATTTTCGTGCTTAACAAGAATAGGAAGCTTTTCAAACAAAAATATAATAAAATTAAAGCAAACACAATTTTGGTCCTATAAACAAGGTTACAGTTGTTCGCTGTTGTCACCAAAACTCCGATAACCGATCATATCTGACGTCATCTATCTGATCAACTCACATTGTGCGCCAATTTGTGCAACCTCTAAAACTTATTATAACATGCAGTGTCCGCTTTGTTTTGTGCGCGAAATGGATGTAGGAGACGCATCAAAGAATAAACAAGGTATTTAATTTATTCAAACTTGGCTTAAGCTAAATCTAATGTTATTATTTAGAAGCATCAGCTGAGTCTAGCATTGATCTGCTGGTCATAGTGCTGGACACAAATCCCTCACAGCACATTGTGCGTCAAAACCCACAAAATCTCACACAAATATTGGAGGCAGTCATCGCATTTGGGAATGCGCATCTCATGCAGAAGGCTCAAAACAAATTGGCTGTAATATCCTGTTCACATCATGCAACGTAAGTGGATGCCCAATTTGTTTGGGAATATATATTAAAATAAGTACTTTCTTTGCAGGGACTTTCTATTCCCGCTGCCTGGCCGGCAAGTGGAGATCCGTCAAATTGATGGCCAGTACGAGGCATTTAGTTTGGTGGAGAAGACAGTAAAGCAACAACTGGGCAGTATACTTATGAATGCACCACGCCTAAGTTCACCCTGCGAAAGTCTACTGGCCGGCAGCATGTCCATGGCCCTATGCTATATATCCCGCGTATATATTAAAAACCTAAGTATTCTTTCTATATTTATTTATATATATTTTATTCCTGCAGCTACAACGCAATGTTGCCGCTGGCGTCAAGATGCATTCGCGCATTATCGTTTTGACGGGCAGCAATGAGTGCGCCTCACAATATATGACATACATGAATGTATTCTTTACGGCCCAAAAGCTGGGCATTGTGATCGATACCTGTGCCTTGGACAAGACACTGAATTTGCTACAGCAGGGCTGTGATATTACATCTGGACAGTTCCTAAAGATAACCACGCTGGAGGCTTTGCTGCAGTACTTATTGTGGGTGTTCTTGCCATCGCCACAGATACGTCACAAAATGGTGCTGCCACCGCCACCAAAAGTGGATTATCGCGCCTCCTGTTTCTGTCATCGAGAGCTCATTGACATTGGTTACGTATGCTCCGTATGTTTGTCTGTATTCTGTAAATACAGTCCCATCTGCACCACATGCCAGTAAGTACACAACAGTTGATTGCCATTTTTAAAGCAAATAGTTACTTTATTTTTCCTTTCTTTAGCACCATCTTTAAGGTTCCAGGCATGCTGCCCGTTAAGAACAAGAAGAAAAAGAAGACTGAGAAACAAATGTAAGGCCAAAATGCATTTGTTCCCAATTTTCGTGTTCACATAACTCGGGGTTAAATCTTGATATACGCCAATGTCAAATTATTATACTAATAAACAAGTATTAAAAAAGTATTATACTACCCGGATTTTAAAAAGAATTAGTCTCACATTTTATAACATTTTTGTTTCTTTTATAGTGGTTCAAAATAATATAATTTGGTTTTACTAAATAATAGTTTTTGTTCTGAAGAGCTAATTTATGTGTTTCGCGTAATTTTACTAAAGTACATTGGACCAAAGTTGGCCGGTAAAAATGGTAAGACCATTTGACCATATTTTAAGCCCTTGGGCTGCTCAAATCTATAGATGTCACCAAGAAGAGCGGTATGCTGGCTCAAATCCTTGATGCGTGCCGTAATGCCATAATCCGTGAAGACCTTCTGCAATGCCATATGAACGACGCCATCGTTCTGCACCGGTGACAGCGAGCACGTGGAATAGACAAGACTGCCACCGGGTTTGAGCAAACGCAGACAATTGGCCAATATGCCGGCCTGCAGTTCAGGAATGCGCAATCGTTCCTTGATGCGTGTCGGCTTGAAAATGTTATTATCCTGATGCATGAGCACATGACGATCGGTTGTGCAGGGCACATCCACCAGTATCTTATCATAGCTGCCATACTCATCCAAATTGCGAGCATCACTCTGACTGAAGACTAAACGTTTGCCCGCCCAGCGTTGCTTAAAGTCGAACAGATATTCTTGCATGACACGGCGTAGTTTATTTAGTCGCGACTCCTGCACATCATTGCACACCAGCTGATCAAGGTGGAGAGTTTGCAGCATTAACAACGATTTGCCGCCCGGTGCTGCACAAGCATCGAGAACACGTTCACCTGGTTGCACCTGGAGAAACAAAGGCGGCAGCACTGACGCTCCATCCATTAGAAAATGTGAGAGCACACCTGTTAGACATTGACGCGGGGGTTTAAACTCGGAACAGTTGCCCATCTCGTAGGTGTAGATGGCCAAGTGTTCGGGATATTGAAATATGGCCTCGGGTTCAATGATAAGTGGAAAATCAACGTTGGTTTGGTAATATTTGTAATGCTCAGATTCAGCTACCCAATCCTCCATGCCTTTGATGGTGCTGGCAGGCACATACTCATACAGGCCACCAGTGCCAAATTGTGGATCCACCAGACGACTCTCATCCAATTGAACATCCTCCTCCAGTGCACGGGTCAAACTCTGATTAAACTCCGCCGGCTCCTTCTGAGTTTCACCCTCTTTTTCTTTCTTTTCCTTATCGTATTTCAACTGCTGTGGTGGCACATGTCCATCTTCGGATGCACTGTTGGGATATATGGCGGCCACCTCGCGTTCCTGTTGCTTGCGCAGCAACACATCGAGTTTGTCATCGATTTCGTAATGAGCACGCGTTGCCAGATTCAATTCGCTGCCGCCGCCTTCGCTCTCCTGACGCTCTTTGGCTAGCTGTATGAGTGACTTGATGTTGATGGCGCCGTCCATTTCCAGCATGCTACATGTCTGTTCCGTATCTCCAAAATTGTTTACCATAGCAACATATTTGTGTTCTGTTAGCAGCGCCGCACGCATATTTTTCCATCGTGCGCCATAGACAGAGCCGTAGAAATCATCGAAACTGTCCAGCGCTCGATCGCAGTTGTTTTTCTTGTGCTGTAGCACATTCCAGCGACGTTTGCCACTCTTCCAGCGTCGCTGAAGCATGCAAATGTTGCGTATTTTCAACATTTTACACAGCCGGCAGTTTCACTACGAACGATGTGCGTTCCAGAGTTGCAGCCCCAAGTGCAGTTTTAAATTTATTCCCATGCGATTGTATCGATAGGTAGCCGATGAATCGATAGCATTTGAATTTGTAATCAAACAGGTGTTAACGGCTACCATTGATCGAATTTAAACTTTAGTAAATGCTAGAGCAGTTTTTTAGACAACAAATGCAAAAAGTTACAAAAAAAAACGCAAGTTCTTCTTCTACATCATTTTATTTTGAATGTATCGAGTTTACTTTTGAGTTGTTGTCGGTCGTTAAGTACATTTGAAGGCGGGAAAGCTAAGCGAAAGCATTTGAATAATGTCAATAGACGCGCACACATACAAGTATACTTATTAATATAGAATAACTAAAAACTAAATTTCTTTATTTGTAGTATTTACAGTCCAGTGTCCAGATAGTTCGGTGTTTGAATTCAACTCCACGGATATTCAAATGAAATTCAGATTTGTTTAATTGGGTCCATTGTTACGAAATTAAAATTTACGCCTTCAACGTTGCATTAATATCCTTAAGTGGTGTCGTCTCGTCTTTAGCATCAGAATCCTTTTGGTCACCAGTTTTATTCCATGACTGCTCAGTGCCCGAACCGAATATGTTAAAGACCAGAAACTCGATGACAAACAATACGATCGTAATACCAAAGATAATACGCCAAGCTCCAATATTTTGCTGCAATATCAAAACAGGTTTAAGAATTTCGTTTATATTTTAAGAAGGTAATACTTACATTTCCATGGGTGACATAGCCAACCAAGAGTGGAACTACTATGCCTGGCAAAGTGGCAGCAGTGTTGGTCAACGCCACCAAGGTACCCGCGAAATTGGGCGCAATATCAATATGATTCGACAAGAAGCCCGAGAACATGGCGCCCATGGCTACAATGCCAACAGACATAACGGAAACAGCTTCATAGTGCCTGCAGCCAATATAGCACAACGTCAGCAAACAAATGCCTGGTACAACGGTACAAATGGAAGTAGCTGTCTTTCTAGCGACAGTTGTAGTTATTTTGCCTGGAATAGAATGTACAATTTGGATGTAGATATGTCAGAGAATATGGATGATACAGATTTTGATGATGATGTTGAGCCAATGGATGTGGATTAGCATGATTAGATTGATGAGTATGCTAGTTAGGTTTACTTAGCCTCTTACCCTTTGATTGTAGAGTGTCCAACATCTTGCCGAGGAATATGCTAAATATGATCATTGGGAAATAGGGTAAGGCGCTGAGTGCTGCATTGCTGGCCACATTGAACTTAAGCACCTGCTTCATATAGAAGGGAATTTCGATGAGGAACATATACCAGCCAAAGTTGTTGCACGAATGAGCGATGAGTATAGCCCAGAATGGCACCGATTTAAACACCTTGCCCCATGGCACCTTCGGATGATGTTCGACCTTCGATTCGGTGCCCAAC